>PVKZ01000159.1:600000-1160174 GCA_004027375.1 Macroglossus sobrinus | reverse complement strand
TTCTCAAGTATGTGGAAAAATATATAACATTAAAATCTTTATCTTCCCAGGTTTTTTTAATAATGTGTACTAAACAGTTATTGATGACCCAACGAAGATTATTGGTGTCCAAATGGTAGACAGATCACTATTCTGGAGAAAGGATGTTCCATGAAGCAGTATCTAAACTTCTTACTGTGGTTTCACCCTCTGATTTATAAATGACAATAAACATTTTTTATATGGCTTTGAAAAGAGAAAATGAATGTTTTTTTGAAAGAGAAAAGAAACAGAGAGAGAGAGAGAGGAAGGGGAAAAGAGAGAGAAGTATTAGTTTTTTGCTAGCCAAGGTGCCTAAGAGCTTTGAACAAAAATAGGAAAGCTGTAGTTTTCTGCACCCATCTGCCTTTCCCTAGAGCAGAGCATAGGCTCCCAGCCTCTGAGGAGACACATCACCCTCAGCAGAATCTGGCACAGTTCTGGTGTTGTCTTCTTTGGCCTCCTGTCAAGAATGTTCGCTTACAGATCCCAAGTTATCCTAAGTCCATCTGGTGTGTTCTAGGGATCAAAAACAAATGTGGAAGATTCCCCTCTCCTGAGCCTACCCTCTCTCTCAGACTCTAATCTGCTTTCACAAGAACAGCAGACTCATCCCAAAAAGGGTGCTCTGGAAAGGAGACACTGAGCACACTGTGAGTGGTATCTCTGTCCCCTCACTTTACCCCAAGAGGCAGAATGAATCAGCCAGACGTCCCTGACAAACAGTGTCAGAAGACAGACGGCTGTGGTCTCATGGATCCTCCAGCTTGGTGATTAGCTGTGCACCGTTTGGTTTATTTCTTGATAGAGACAAAGCTATAAGGGAACTGAGAGATGATTTTACAGAAGGAAGAATGATGAAGCTTAACAAAGTTAAACAACTCATGTTGGTCACACTGAGTTACAGAAGAGTTGGGATTAGATGCCAAAGATGGATATTTCACTTTTAATGTTTGCCATCATATGAATTTATTCAAATTATCTACCCTTTAAGAGAAAATAAAGCTGGGGCTTTAGAGGTGGTAGGGAATGGGGATGAGGGGAAAAGAAACATCAGTCAGCATTTATGTCACTAAACAGATACCTTTTTGACACAGACTTGACATCTCCAATAAAATAATATGCCACCTATACCAGCTCGCTTAACCTGAACAACAAGTTCAAATGCCAAGGTGGCAGAAGAAGGGAGAGGGCACAGGAAGAGAAAAGAGGAGCAGAGGTTTCTATTCTTTCTCAGGACAGGAGCCTGGCACCTCATTCTTTTTCAAACAATAGAGGCACTGTGTAAGCCCCATATCAACCAGGGAAGGGGAAACCCAGAAGGCCCCATATTTTCTAACCTGCAGTGCTTCTTCTCCATTCCCTCATTGACTCCCAATTCTGGGGGCTCCAGGTGGGCAGCACTGAAGTCTAGTTACATTCATGGTCCGCACATCCTGTCTTTGATTTTATTTCACTACAGGAAGTAGCCAGGGTGCAATTGGAGGCTCTATGTGTCTGGATTTTATGACAAAAGAGGATTTATAAACAGAGTCTAAGGGCCTTCCTGAGAAAGAGGAATTGGCCTCTCTTCAGTCAGGAGCCAGAGAGTTATTTGCACGCCAGGCAAATACCTCTCAAGCTAACAATAAATGGCTCTAGGGACATGTCATTCATTGACCCTGGGAATGCACCCGAGACACCTCTGGAATTTGAAAATTGCTGTTAATCACATTAAATTGTGAGGGTTACAGATTCTTCCAGAAGTGATGATCATTAGAAATGTATAGTGTTAATTGAAGTTCTGATGAACAGGCACTACCAGTTTGAACTGTTTTTATTGTAATCTAAGTCCCTGAAAATAATCTGAGAATTCATGCATGCAAGCTAACTGTGAGTCAGAATTGGCCAATATTGTGAGAAGTGAAGTTAGAACCTGTGTTCTTTCCACCTCCCCTTAGATAGAGCACCTACTGCATTGGTCTGGTGCTTGAAATACCTATCATAGGTTATTACTTTGGGCTTAAGCATTTTTGTATCTAAGGGACTTCCTTCTAAATGAAAATACCCTGGGAATGAACAACATATTGGGTAATTATAGGCTGAATTGTGTCCCTGGTCAAAACAAGTACTTGATATTCTGACTCTGCTATTATCTAGCTGAGCTTATGCCTAGAAGTTACAGGACTGAAAAACATCAAGATCAGGGAACTAACAGACAAATCCCTCACTGAGGGGGTGTTGGGCATGGAAGTAATTGATGAAGAGTGGTTATAAAATGGGAACACAGTTTTCTAATTATGGAATCAATAGGTCTCATATGCATTCTAAGGCACACTTCCCATGCCTCAATTACCAAAGGAAAAGGGGGACTGAACACCAGAAAGTTCCACCTCTGTCTTTACAACACAGTTTGGGAGAGCTGAATGGGGCAAGTTCCCAGTTTACGGAGTAAAGCTTAAAGATTACATGGATGACTTCCTTTGCCAGTTGTTCTATGGGTACAAAAAACCCAGCAGCCTCAAGTATACCAGAAGGAAAATTATAATGTAATATGATATATAATTAATATCATATAATATATACATAAAATAATGTGAAGTTTAATATGATAGAGAAGGGCAAGTCAGAAAGGGTGGGAGTGAGGAGCGAGGGAGAATGGGAAAGGAAAAGAAAGGGAAGGGAAGGGAAATAGAGTATTTGTTAAGCTGTCAATAAACTGGCCTGCATGCATATAGATGAACTTGGCTAGCTTGACAATAAAGATCCCAGCATGGAACACAGAGGGTTCACCATATAACAGTTAATCTAGAGATCCCTAGTGAATGTATTTTTTCAAAAAGGATATATGATTAAAAACTTTCCACCACCAGAGATGACTTAAAGTTGCCTCACAAACCTTACTTATATACTGTAATAAGTTATGAAGAATATACTTTACTTTAAAGCCTTGACTATACAGATCATATAAATGCTTACAAAAGAATAGACACTTGAGATGTGTCCTTAAAAGATATTTTTAGACTTATATAAAAGTTTTCTGAAGCTTTAAGTTTTCAAACTTACAACTAGAATGTTTCTAAAGTTTAGTTTTACTTTTAAAATTAAAACAAAACACATCCAAAAATGTTCATAGAATAGTTAAAACGATCCTTTCTGATTTGTAGAGTGAGTATGTTCAAAGGAAGGAAAGTGCTAAGCTTAGATGTGGTACATACATACAATGGAATATTACTCAGCCATAAGAAAAGATAAAATACTATCATTTGCAACATTATGGATTGATTTTGAGATAATCATGCGAAGCGAATTAAGTCAGACAGAAAAAGTTGAGAACTATATGATTTCATTCATATGTGAGATACAAAACTGACAGCAACGAATGAGCAAAACAAACAAAATCTCATAGACATGGACAACAGTTTAGTGGTTACCAGAGGAAAAGAGGGGATGAAGAGAGGTAGATAAGTGTAAAGAGGGTCAAATATATGGTGACAGATGATTTGACTTTGAGTGGTGAACTCATAAGGCAATAAATATACAGATGATGTATTATAGAATTGTATGCTTAAAACCTACATAATTTGATTAGCCAATGTTACCCTAATGAATTTAATTTCAAAAAAAATAAAATGCTAAACTTTTGAGGAAAGCACTAATAACTAATACTATTATTGAGCATTTACTATGCACATTTGCTCATGGGGTAGGTATTAGTATTTGCCTCATTATAGATTGAGGCAATTGAGGTTTAGCGATATTAAACAACTTGACCAAGGTCATAGAATTTGTAAGTTGTGGAAGATAAGTAAGAACCTGAGCAGTCTGACCCCAGCACCTATTTTTGCAGCTACTACATTGCATTGTCTCTCTACAAATTAAAAAAGAAAACACCTTAATCTTCAGTTGTCTGACGAAATGATCAGTGATTCCTCTGCTTTTGAGTAAAGCATTTATAGTGCAATAAATTCTCTTCCACGTTTCCCTTCCTCTCCAGGATTTCCAAAGCTTGTCCTCTTGTCAGCTGCTCAGCACAGGAGGAACCTACTGCTCATTTTATTTTTTCTCTAGCTAGAGCCAAAAAGCTGCTTCATCCCCTCAGGCCTGCCCCAGCTACTAAATTCTACCTACTCTCTCAGACACCACTGAGTGAGCAGTATCTTGGGAGGTATCACAAATCTGCTGAGTACTGAAGAGAACCATGCCCCCCGGCAAGAAGGTGCCAGAAAATATTCCACGGGGAAGTCTGGGGTTTGGGAACTAGTTGAGACATAGTGCCCACTGAGGAAAAGGAAGTGCAGAGCTTCTCCACCCCCAGATTATACATGTGTGGAAGACTGATCCGAATGCACATGTAAAATCTCGATTCTTCTGTCATCTGTGTCTGTCATTGTCTTTAAAGATGGGCTAACAACCCACTTGCTCCTTCTCTTTGGCCAGCCATCTTTCAGTCATTTGTCAATAAGTTAGTACTGGGTCAGGAATGAGAAAGTCAGTCAGACTTCAATCATCAAGGGTTATGACATCCTGGTAAAAAACTGAAGTTGTAGGACAATAAATAAGCTTTGTCAGAGTAGGAACTTTGTCTTGTTGGTTGTCATAAATGTATCCAGAAAGGAGGAGGAGGAGGAGGGATAAAGGGAGAAAGAATGAAACTTTTTTCTCACTAGAAAGGTGGCATTTGATGCTCAGGCTCCTCCCTGTTCTCAAGATCTAATTATACCTTAGATAGGAGAGATTTACATTTGTCTGGCATCAACACAGCATCAAGTCAATTTTCTGCCAGCTTCTCTTGACTATGCGTTTAAGATTAGGAATGAGAGTGAGTACACATTTCAATTATCTATTGCTACATATAAACTACCCCAAAACATAGCAGCTTAAAACAACAGAGATTATTTATTTGCCCATAATTCTATAATTTAGTCAGGATCCAGTGGGGACAGTTTTGTCTCTGCTCCATATAGTGTCAACTGGGACAACTTGACTATGGCGGGACGGTCTACTTCTAAGACAACTCACTCATAAGGCTGTCAAGATAGTGCTGGCTATCAGCTGGGACCTCAACTAGGGCTGCTGGCCAGGGGCCTTGGTCCCCACTCTCTGGGCTGTCCATGTGGCTGGTTGGGCTTTTTTACAATATGGCAGCTGGATTCCAAGAGCAAATATTCCAAGAAAACAAGCCCTAATATTAAAGCATCCACTTGCATCACACTTGCTAATGTCCCGAAGGCCAAAAACAGTTCCATCACCAAGCCCAGAGTCAATGAGGAAGGAGACTATACAAGGGTATGAATACCAGGAGTCGTGCTTCATTGTTGACCACCTAAGTAACAGTTTACCACAGAATATGATTATTTTTGTCTCTATTAGCAGGAAAAAAATTGAGACTTGGTGTTATTTTCCTACTGTACATTTTTCATTAAGCAGAACTTAATACCAATGTTTCCTGTTTCCTGTTGGCTTAGGTAAAGACTTGGGGGAAAAAAGTTCTATAAGAAAAAAATGTCATGGGTATATAAAATCAAAAAAATAGTTGTTCTTATTTTAAAAAGAAAAAACAAACTATCCAGGAACTACAGGGAAGGAAGGGGTACACTTCGGGGATGATTATGTTACAAATGAAAATCATGGCACACTGGTTAGCAAAACACATATATAGGCAGAAAGTACACACAAATGTCATAAGTGGTAGAAATGTCACAAATTAATAAAAGTTCACAAAGAAATAATAAAGACTTTCCAGGTACAGTCAGAAGAATAAAAGTACAATAATAGTTTAATTTTGTAGCAGCAACATTTCAACTGAACTTTCTAAAGCGTTGTTAATTTGACTGATATTTTATGTTTACATCAACAAAGAGATTGTTAAAATAGTGAGATGATGAATACTTCAAGAACCGGGTTAGAATCCAAATTAACTGAATAGAAGAACATTAATATTTTTTGAGCTGTTAATATTCCAAGCCTGTATTAAGAACTCCATGTACATTTATCTTCAAAAAACACGCCACAGAGTTTTAGTCACTTTCTCAAAATCACACTGCTGGCCACACAGCCAGATCCATCTTTTTATTTTGATCAATTTGTGAGATAACAAGTTTCTATAAATAGAATCATTTATTTTTTCATTGACTCTATGAAACTGGAAAATATATACCCAAAGGGAAAAAGATATGGATCAAAGATGCAATAAAAACATCACATATAAAAATTTTTAAAGCTCTTTGAATTTCCAAACTTAATGGAAAAAAATTTTAATGAAATGATGATAATAGCTCTCAAAGGAATTAACCAAATTAAATATTGAACCTTCAAATATCTAAATATGAATGTTTCCCTTTGGCTAGATATATGAGAGATAGTATTTTTAAAAGCAATAAGCTGCTTATTACTTTATTCCAAGTATTCCCTTTTAAATCTCTCAGAAGTTATAAATTAAAAAAAAAATCTTGAAACTTTAAAAACTTCAAAATGACTTGCTCTGTGAAGTCTTTACCTTAGCTTATTTGCTTATTTCCTATGGGATCCTCCCCAATCTTTTATTACCTAAGGATTTTGCTCTGCTTTGGCTTAGAAATACTAACATGGTACATTAATCAATCCATTTGGTTGACATGCTTTGTAAGTCCTTGACGCTAGTGAAAAAAAAAAATTACTAATTTTTACTTCCTAGAACTAAACAAGTTATGTATATGGATTGATTGTTCCTACAGTAGTAACAATAGCAATAGTAGCTCTGTTACTGTTAAAAGCCCTGGCTTTTTAATTTATTGTTCCCCCTGCCCCGAAAGTTGGCATTTCTTCACAGAGAAGACAGTGACTCGATAGTGCTGCAGCATAAACACAGGCCATGCTCCTGGGGCATTTCAGCAGGAGAAGAGCATATAGGACTAGTCCATTTTTCTCAGAGCTCTGTTAGAATTAAATGTCCAATTTTGGACTCAGTAACTTAGGCAAGTAGAAGAAAGTTTCGGAAATGTCCAGAAAAGAGTTGTGAAAATTATTAAAGGCCAAGGAAATAGGTCTTATGAAAAATCCAGAAGAACTAGGGCTTTTTATTCCATAAAAGAGATGCCTACAGTGGGATTTAAGATCTGTTTTCACGTCTGGGTCAAGCTATTGTAGGAGTAGATTGAGGCTTGACATGAGGACGTCTATGAGGGCCATAAGATTCTGTAGCAGATCATCAGGAAAGGGAGTTGATTAAAAAAATAGGCTGGAAACCTAGTGTTGCCCCAAAACAGACTTATACTCAGCCACCAACAAAAGGACTGGCCCTGCTTCTGGGGACATTCATCATTCAAAGAATCCAATGAGATTCGGAGATAAGGCCAAAGGGTAAAATCTCTGCTCCACGTCCACTCATTGCTTTGTTTTCAAGGGATTCTTTAGTGTGACTCTGAGTATTTACAAATGGTAATGTGCTTTCAGGTGTAACATTCAATGTCTTGCTGGATGAGGATAATAGCACTTACTTTAAAATGTCCTGAGGATCCAATGAGACAGCAGACATAAAATGCCTCATCTGCAGTAGGTGCTTCATAAGTCTGGGTTCTTCTCCCTTCCTGTGACTGGGCAGAACTATAGAAATGGGAAGGTGGAAGGAGTATTTAGTTGGAGCAAAAATAGGGACTGTATACATTTCATAGCTAAATTTCAATATCTGAACCTCAACAATATGTAGAAACTACCCTTAAGGTCAGCCAACCATCAAGTGACAATTCTAGGAGGCTCAGACTCATCTTTTACTGTGTTCTGAGGTCTACTGCATTTTTTAGTGCTTTCTGCATGCCAAGTTCTTTGCTTGGCACTTTACATCCTAACACAATAGGTAGATATCAATGTCCCTATTTTATAAATCAGGAAACTGAGGCCCTGAAAGATTATGTACTTGCTGATTAAGACATACGGAGACCAATTGGGGAGCTAGAACTGGAACCCAGGTGCTTTCCAGCTTCAATGCCTAAGATGGTGAAGGAGAAGGGAGAAATAATATGACTGACTCATATACAGAGTCACTGAGAGGCATAGCCAGAGTTAGAATTTAAAGCTACCAAGTGCAGAGCCACTGTTGAGCCACACCACCATGTCCCAACACCTGGAATCTGTCACCATTTCTAGGTGCCATTAAAAACATGTTTCCAGGAGTTAGGCCTGAGGAACCTGTTTGAAATCCACTGTGTGGGAGTCTTACAGGGAAGATAGAGGATTGTTTACTTCCTCAGACCCAATCTCTTTATACCTTAAGCGGATTTCTGAGAGTTCAGAAAAAGCTCTCTTTGTTCCTGACACAAGTAAGTCTTGAGTGTCACTCGAGTGCTTCTTCCCAGCTTGTGCCAGCATGCCTCTCTGTACCTACAAATAGCTCTCCATTCACTTAAGGCATACAGGTAGGAACAGAGCAATTCTGATCCATCATTAGGCAGCTCCAATCTGGTACTATTTGCCTTTCTTCACCCCGTCACCAAGCTAATGGGTTGTGTTAACAGTGATATTTATAGACAAATTGAACCCCAGAGCAGCAGTTATGCCCATCTCGTTTAGAAAGAGCCCGTTCATGGTGCTTGTCACGCTTGCAGTACTGCTATTTTCTTGTGGCCCTAATCCGAAAGTGCTTGCCAGAGTGTACATGTGTTTCTTATGTTTTATGTAAGAATTTTTTTTTTTCCTACGGTGATTGAGGGAACAAAGAATAATAGAAGAACATAAGTGATGTTGTTCCTCATGTTTTGTATCCTGGTTATATCCTATCAAATTTGAATAAAATAAAAAATTATTCCTATGGCCTACAGGGATCTTTCTGATCTGAGCCCCTGACCCACTTGTCCATCTCTCTCCACTTTGGTCACCTGGCACCAGCCACACTGTGGCATCTTGCCTGCTTCTGAACCATACTTAGCAGGTGTTCACCTTAGTGCCTTTGCATGTGCTTTTCCAGATGACTGGAAAGCTCTTCCTTTACATAGATAGCTTCATGACTGACTTGCCTTACTTAGTCCAGGTCTCTGCTCAGATTTTAACCTAACAAAGAAAACTTCCTATCTAAAATAGCACCTTCAGCCACCCTTTATCCCTTTATCCTGCTTTATGTTTCTTCTTAGCACTTATTTAACATTATGTTGTATATTTATTTGTTTATTTCTACTCAGTCTACACACACACACTCACAGGGAAGCTCTATAAGGGCAGGGTTTTATCTGTCTTGCTACAGCCCCAACATCTAGAACACAGTCAGGCCATTAATAAGTGCATGAGTGGTTAGATAAATGATTGTTTTGGGAATCTAGACTAACTTTTCAGATGTGATAAAGGTATCTAAAAGTTCTATATATCCATTGTCAGCTAGCCTCAGCCTATGTTAAAAACAATAGCTTCAATTTTTACATCAGGAATTTATTGGTAAAAGAATAGCCTCTGAAAAAAATATAGAAAGAAAGAATTTGATAGAGATAAAGCGAGGAAAGAGAGGAAGAGGCTAAAGATCTAGTAGCTACTGAATCTAGTTATTGATACAATAATTTACTTGAAGAGAATAACTAGATCTATTGCTGTTTTTGAACAATATTTGGATCTTAAGAGTGCTACATTTCAAAGCAGAGTATTTCATAAATCATTGCAAACACTATGAAAAATACAGTTGGTGCTACAGAAAAGAGATATTTTAATCTAACATTTTATACTAGAGGAAGAAGAGCTCACAGCTCACCTGAGGTTTTTACAAATTAATGAAAAATGTTAGGGCTAGAATCCACATGTCCCCTCTGGCTGATTTTCTCCCAAAGGCATTTATTCACTGCAGTCACCTTTTCTCTTGGGCTTTTATATTAACAAATTATCATCTCTTTAGGACACACAAATAAAACCTTTCTATCCCTTTTCCAAAAGGAAATTCGTATGGATCTTAGAATCTAAGCAGGCATTTCCCAAACTGCATTCCAGCTCATTGCATGACGTTTAAAGATGGTCTTCAAATTAAAAAATACATATGCATTTATATGTATACATATAACACATATATATGCATATTTCAATAAGTTTAGAAAACTAATCTTCCCGTTCTCACTCTTCTCTCACCTCAACCAAGAAGTCATCCAACATAGAAATTGTGTATATTTGTTTAGCTCAGTACTTCTCAAACTTCTTTGACCAAAGAAAATTACCTTTTCCCCTAACAATTTCTCACAGACACAATAGAAAGAGGAAATACATCCTTTTATCTAACTATCCACACACAGGACAAAACATAGGCATTTATAATACATTGTTTATGAAAAAAAGTATATAAAAAGAAGATGACATTTCATGCACATACACATGTATTGTCAGCCCATTATCTGGCCCACTGGAGGAGTGGACAAGTGAGAATAAACCTAGGGTTCATGCAAAGCTAAAGTTGCAGTTAGCTAGTGAAAAGGAAAACAGGGTAGCAGGTAACAGGCAGGCTATTTAATTTTTTTGTCCAGCATCTTCTTTCTAGGAACTGCTTTCACTTGTTCATTCACCACCCAAATAATTGTAGCAGAAAATACCACGTCTGTGCTCTAAAGCCCATGTCCACACAGCCACAGTCAACTGCTACACAGATAGTATTCTGCTGAGCCTGGCCAATTAGTTCCTTCCTTAGGAATTATGGATCCACAACTGAAAGGCCTTAAGAAAAATAATAAACGTGGCATTGAGAGAGAAGCTGAGGAAGAGACTGAGAGAATGGAGGCATTCCAGGAGAGCCCCATCCCTGATTCTCCTCCTGAGGCTTAGCTGTATCCACGACTTGGATTCCGTAAGACATCCCCATACTCATCAATAAATCTCCCTTCTCCTTCTGTAGTGTTTTTGTTTGTTTGTTTGCTTGTTTTTGCTAGGATTGATTCTTGCTCCTTGCAGACTGACTATAACACTAGGGCAAGAAGGACATAACAAACAAGTCAAAGACTGCATGGAGCAAACACTAGAGATTATAACCCACTCACTTGTCATTTCTCATTCTCTAAACTCTCCGTTTTCTCCCTCTGTGTTTTCAATTGGAACAAAGCAGAGTTTTCATGAAAGGAGCAGAAACCAATTCTACAGTATGAAAAGAATCTTTCATTTAAACTTTCATCAGTCTAACAAAACTTGACTATTTTTAATAGATACTTTCTTATTGTCCCTCCATTTAAGTACTTGAGCTACTCATATATCATACTTTGCTTCTTAAAGATTTCACCCTTTTATGGACCTCTGAATCTTATTCTGAGGGAAATTTTTCAGGTGGTTTATTCTGTTTCAGCACAAACATTATTTAGCCATATTAAATGTTATTGATATTGTGGTTGCAGTTCAAAAGCATAGCTCTGACTGAAATCCATATCTTTGTGGTTAGAGAGAAGAATATCAGGAATTAACAAATAACTTTATTGTAACCATTCACTTTAACTTTAAACAAAAGAATCACTTTCTAGAAACGAGGCCAACACAAAAGAGCATGTCAAGCAAATAAAATCAGAGAGACAGAACTAGGAAAGAATTCAAACCTATAAGCAATCAGAAAAATCCAAACTAAAACAAGGGTATATATGCAGTTATACATGCATACACACATATGTGTGTGTGTGTGTGTGTGTGCGCCCATCCTTTTCAGGAATAATTTGGCAATGTGTACCAAATGCTATATAAATGCACATCCCTTTGATATGCAGTTCAACTTCTGAGAATAGGAAAAAAATATTAAAACATAAAAGGGTTACATCCTTAAATATGTTATTTACTATTATTTTCAACAATAAATATGAAAACAAGAAATGAATGTATAGCTAGAGGGGAATAAAGAGATAATTAAAGTATATCTACTTGATAAATTGTTATACAATGATTAAAGTGTTGGGCATGAAGACTATATAGGCAACTAAAAGTTACTAACAATTTTGTATTAAAGACCAGGTCCAATTTTGTATGTATGGGATATTCACAACTATATACAAAAAAAACATATGAAAAAAAGTTTGAAAGAAATGTTCCAAATTGCTTATAGTGATTTGAATGGCAGTTCTCTTTTCTATACTTTTTAATGTGATTGTATTACTTTTCTAATTTTACATTTTCTAGAGGAAGGCAGTCTAGAAAACCCTAATAATCAATGTTTAAATTCAAAGAACCCAAATTTTAATATTAACTTATAGCAACTAGATTTAAAGACTAAGGATGATCCTTTAAAAAGCATCTGTTTAAAAATGTAATGAAATCACTGATTTATACCTAGTATAAGTCCTAGAGAAAGTATAATGGTAAGGAATATAAGAGGAAAGTACAAAGTGTTTTAAAAGTTGTGCATTGAGAAAGATATTTTTAAATGTTCATCACCGCAGTTCTTAGGTGTGATAAATATGCTATTCAGCATGGACATAGCAATGAGATTATGTCGTTTTGGAAAATTATGTTGTTAAATAGCATATGTACTACTTTGTGTTACATTAAACACTCACATATTGTTACTTTTTATCAGACTTTGTTCATATGCATGAGAAAGACTGAAATCAATTTCCCCAGTGTATGACAAATTCCAACAGAAGGTCACTTTGAAGGAATTCAATGTTGTTATTGTTCCTGTGGTTATTGCTGTCACTACTACTCAACATTGTATCTGAAATTTAACATTGTGAAGACAAACTCTGCCCTCCTCCACCACCATTCTATGAAAACTTTCTTCCAAATGTCATTACTTACCTCCCATTGCCAAATGCAATGAATGATCTTTGTTTTCTCATGAGCATGGAGTTCTCTATAGCATTTAGCATCATTAACGATATCTGAATTATTTCTGCATTCCAGGTATTTTCTTAGTACTTTCAGGTGTGAACTCACTAATCCTCACAACCCTCTGAGCAGTATTTTTATTGGCCCCATATTACAGATGAGAAAATTGAAGAAATTTTCTCATATTACAGATGAGAAAATTGATGAGAAAATTACACAGAGGTGAAATTGCCCAAGATAACCCAGCTGGTTAAGTTGTGGAATCTGAATTTGAACTCGGCCAATCCTATTTGAAAGTCCATGCTCTTGTCCACCAAAACAAAGTCATCATCTCTCAGCTGTTGTGCTACTTGGAGTGACTTCCTGTGTTGTTTGCCTCTTTCTCACTGCTTCTTTTTACTTACCTCAACTGATAAACAAACACAGGACCCAGTCTCCATCTGTCCAGAGGTTATTTCTCCTGGACTTAAAGATCATTTTCATGACAACAAAGCTCAGCCTGAATCTGAGAGAGTATATGTAAAGTACTTGCCTCCATGACTAATAATGGTATTATTAGTAGTATTATTTTATTGCATGAGGACAGTGCTGTACATTTTTTAAAACGCTTCGATACTTTTTTTTTTAACATGACCCTCAAACTATACATGTACAAGATCAAGTTTATTATGTTTCTCCCCCAGCAACTTTTGGCTTCCTTGTTCTTTCAGGGCACTATCATCTTCTCAAGCTCAAAATCTGAATCATCCTTAACTTCTCTTCCTTCCTTAGTCTCCACATTTGATTCGCTGCTTTGTCCTATAGGTTCCACTTCTACCAAGCTTTTGAGTTTTTTCCTCCTTCCATTTCCCTTGCAGTTAGAGCACCACCCTATGAATCCTCCTTCTTACTCAAAAACCTTCAATGGCTCCCTACTACCACCAAATTAATTGCAAACTACTAAGTCAAATATTAATATTTCTTTAGAAGGCCTTCTTCATCTTACCTTTCAGCTTTAATTTAAATTAATCCACTACATTTATCTTACACTCATTCACATTAGATAGCACTTATACCTCATCTTTAAGCATAGGGGATCACTATAGGGTTTCAGACAGATTAAGTCACATACTTTTTGTCAGTGTCAGACTTCTCTTAATAGGTGACTTCAGAGTAATTTGACCCCAAAAGCCCTTATAACTTAGATTACTTAGGATTTTCTTTTTTAGAAAAAGTAAATCATGTAACTGTTCTCTGTAGTCAGATTTCTAAGATAGTCCCCATGTTTTAGTAGAGGGCTCTTCCTTCTATTCCATGTGATAGTAGAAAAGGAAAAGATGAAGTTACAAGATACTATTGGGCTACTGAAAATGCGAAAGTCTTTTAAATGTTCTCCCTCGTCCTAATAAAAGAACAAACAGAAGTCATTGTGAGTGGGACTGAACGCAGTGCTTACATCCGGAGCTGTACACAGGTTGCCCTGAGCGATGGAAGCCGCATGAGAGTAGTGAGGAAGGCAGCGAATTTTTTCCTAGGCTTTAATTTGTTGAAGAACTTTCTCATATGAATCATCTTTAAACTTAATTTTAATATTATTTAAATTCCACATTTAAAAAAATTAATTTATTGCCCAATTACAGTGGACATATATTATTAGTTTCAGGTGTACAACATCATGATTAGACATTTATGTACCTTATGAAGTGATCACCCTGATAGGTCTAGTGCCCTTCTGACACCATATATTATAGTATTATTGACTATATTCCCAATTTCATATTTGTAAAGTAAAAATTCCCTTACTCTCTGACTGGAAAACCTGATGGCTTGACCACACAACCAAGGCACTAAATTGCCCCCTGGTGGCAGCTTATCATTATTGCAAGTTCATACTTAACACCCTTGAGGGTTCTCCAACTTCATCCCTTCCTCAATTCTAGACACGATTGCCTAGGTAGTGCTACTTCAGGGATACATTACTTTTAATTTTCTAATAATCTTTTAAAAACCCTCCACCACCTAGCTGATGCTTGATAGTCTTCTGATAGTTCTTTATTCCTTTATCACAAAGGCACTGGGAGAGAATGAAGCTATGTGCTATTTGCACCTTGATGTAAACAGGTTACTCCATGGTGTGAATAAGTTCATGCCTCTTTGTTGAAAAGGATTTTGACAACAGAGACACACCCCAATGCCTTCAAAAGAGAAGGGGACATTACTGGCAAAGATGAGGAAAGAGCACAGAAGGGAGGAGCTACATGGGCCAAAGATAAATTTTCTCCATCTCAATGTTTTCTTTTTTAAAACCATAGTCAGCTTTGGGAAGGAAGCAGCTCCTGCGGAAGCAAAGACATTTTGGTGAAGAGTGACTAGGAGCTTTAACATGAGCATAGGCACTTGGACAGGTGAGGTTTAGGAGAAAGTCATCTTTCCTAAGTGCCTCTACACTTCACTATCAGCATTAGGAAAGTATTCTGCCATCTATCCTGAGAAATTTGTTTAACCTAGTTCTCAGTACATGTCACTAAGACTTTCTGTTTATTAGCCTCAGGCTCAGAAAAGTTACATGACTAGCTTACTGTTTAACACATGCCAGTGGCTAAGTGATTTCTCTAATTTCTTTAGGGGAGAAAAAAACCCATGGTAAAAATTAGGTCCTAGGGAGTCAATCTAATGTTAATATTAGGAAGAAGATGTTTATTACACTCAATAACTGGTGTGGGAGAAGGTCAGTGAGCAATGCTTCCATGAAGAGAAAGAGGATTAGGGCAGGAATGCCAAGCCACAGAATGTTATCCTTTCATATCCCTGATTCCAACACTGACTCAGCTATGCAGACACCAAAATCTTCTAAAATGCTTGTACTTCCTACTGGCTGATTCCAGAAAGAAAAAAAAATGTGGCCAATGACTACCTTCTTTTTTCCTAGATCAAAATCAATAAAAGCTCAGTACTTCCCAATATCATAGGGTGCTGAGAAATTCAGCACAGTATTCATTTGTGTGCCTTAATACAGCATCACAGAAGGATTTGCCTATATCACATAAATCCAAGACAGCACTCCCTTTTTGTAAGGAATTTTGCAAATTTTAAAAATCCTACCACCCCACTGAACTCCCAAAATGATCTTTCAGAAGCTGTTTATATACAGGAAATAATAAGGAATTATACCTCATTTACTCCTAGCTCATCTCTTCTACTTTAAATGAGCAATCATTTTGTTTTCTGCAAGTGGAAATTGATCTTTCATAGACTGGCACCACTGTAATTCCTCAAGGCTGCACAATCAAATACAATATCCACTAGCTACAAATGTCTGCTGATGTCTTGTAATATAGCTAATTTGAGTTGAGATGTGCTGTAAGTGTAAAGGATGCACCCAATTTTGAAGCCTTACTAAGAAAAAAATTATTAGTGTTTATATTGGTTATGTATTAAAAATGAGAATATTTACATATATATTACTAAAATTAATTGTTTTTACCTGTTAAATCTGGCTACCAGATCACTTAAAATTACATATGTGCCTTACATTTTATTTGTACCAGTGAGACTCAAATCTTGCTCATTATAATCACTCAGAGCTTTTGAATATCTGGAGGGGGAACTCAGCGTCAGGTTTTTGTTGTTGTTATTGTTGTTATTGGGTTTTTTTGGTGAAAGCTCTCAAGATGATGCTAATAAACAGCAAATATGAAGAACTACTGCTCTACATTCTGAAATTCTATGAATCTAAGACTATAATGACTACTCATGAAGGTTAAAAGTTCAGAGTTGTTTTTTTTCCCCCTCTTATTCTGTATAATCAACTTTGTTCTGATCTATTTCTCCCTAAAGAAACAATGAAATGCTTTTTGAGTCAGGCAAGTTAGAACTTTGTTTGTTTTTATTTTTTAATGAAGTTCACATGAATCCAATACACTGCCAGGTCTTGAAAAAAGTGCATTGAACTTGGGGTTTTAAGGTTGATGAGTACATGTAATCTTTCCTGGGGCCCCTCCTCACACTTGCCTTTTTCTTCTTGGAAGCACTGGCTTTGTTCCTACTAATCACAAGGAAAGCATTCACAGTGCTTCTAGACTTGAATGTGCCTCTGAGTCAACAGGGGACCTGGTTCAACCACAGATGCTGGCTGATTCAATAGTTCTGGGGTGCTGCTGAGTACTGCACGTCTAACAAACATCCAGGTAAGGCCAATGCTGCCCACCCCTGGACCAGCTCTGAGAAAAGCAAGCCATCAGGGCTTAGGGAATTAGCTAAAACCCATCTAGGCAGGTATAGCTTGTGCACAGCTGCTCAGCCACACACAAGAAAGTTGACAAGCACATTAACTGTGTTCTATATACATATGGAACAAGCTTTTCAATGAAGTCTGCCCTGATTTGCCTACTGAAGCATAGTTGCATGGGCAACTATTTTCTCTATAAGTGCCCTGAGTGTGAGATAGTATCTACATCATATCTATTAGACCTAACTCCCCTAGGCTGAAGAAGGTGCCTGTGGGCTCAGAGAAGTGTCTTTGAGTGGAACCAATTCTGTTTCTCCAGACCTCCTTGTATCCGCTGACAGGAGTCAAAACTGAGTTCCGGGGAAACAAAACTGCTCCCTGCTCTCCAGCCTCCTTGCCACCACTATATGCCTTGGGCCCCCCAGGACTAATTGCATCATGCATTTTTTTATCCCCAGGCACCCAGGTTGCCCTACTTCTTCCATTTTCTACTCTCCATGAGGCTCTTCATATCACTCACTTTGTCTCTATCTTCCAGTCCCAGGTCATGCAAATCAAAAGACCCTCCAGTGTGTCCTCTGGATTCACAATCCTGATTTAGCAAAATTTCTTATACCCTCAGCCTCTTCTATGATTGTTCCTTTCATCTGTGGCTCCTCCTGAGGGCACTGCTCTCCTACAGCCATCTCATGGGGCAGTGACATCTTCCCCTCATTCTTCCAAGCAATGGGCCTAGACCTGGAGTGAGTGTCCTTTTTGCCCCAAATACAGCCTCCAAACCATTTTCCCTCCTCCCTTGCTAAAAGCCCTCAGTTTCTTCTCTCATGCCATCACCCTATAGCACTTGCTATCTCTCCCTATTGCTATAATCCACTTCTGGATTGCTCCTACTTGTTGCTGGGCTGCTTTAGCTCTTGGCTCACTGTTGCTCTTTCCTATACTAGTTTTCTTTCTATTCTTAGTAATTTCACTACACACATAGATGATGGAGCACCCAACAATCTGTCCTCTTAATAACCTTAACTCACCTTCTCTAATAATCTCCCCTCAACCACCCATGGACATACCGTCCCACACCAAAAATTTCAACATCTCTGATTTACTCAGGATAGAATCAACACTTTTTAAAAAATACCACAAAATCTAACAAAATAAGTATAGTCTAAGCTTATTTCTGGTTTGTGGAATATTATCCTATTGGGGCTGGGTGGAAAGCCTTCCATATGATGACTCAGGGACCCAGGCTAGATACTCTGTATCCAGCTTGTGGACAGAATAGAGGGAGGCTGTAGGATTCCATGAGAGGATTTTTGTGGGCCAGGCCTAGAAATGAGATATATCACTTCCTCCCATATTCCATTCTCCAGAACTAGTCATTGGCCATACTTAAATGCAAGGAAGAATAAAAAATGTAGTTCAGCCATGTTTGGTGGTGAACCACTACCATACTGTCTATATTCTCATTTTCATCCACCCTAGTCTATGACCACTTACCTCCTAACTCTCCAGTTTACTCAACTTCAGGCCTCCAGCTCCAACAAGCCTTCAGCCACTAAAACCACCAATCCATCAATTCTACCACCTTGCCCTTGCCTCTTCCTTTTTTCACCTGCTTTACTTACCTGGTTGATTATCACAATGACTCTCTTGCTCTCTCTAGCTTTGTCACTTGGCAAAACCCCAACCCTAGTTAAATCCAGCAGACTGTGTCTGCACCTGAATGGCTAAACGTGATTGAGGAAAACTCACAGCCACACTCACTGATCCCACTTCAAGTTCAAGACAAGGAAAAATCAGCGAGCTCTTACTGCTGCCAGGCAACCGTGTCTATTTCCTACTCTCCTAGACAACCATGTAATAGCTTATCCACTCTCCTCAGGCCTCTGATGTCTCTGCCATCCTCTCTTTCAGATAATGCCCTTACTTTCTATTTCGCCATCAGAAGAGAAAATCACAGACTCACCCCACTACCCACCCGCTGGCATCAGTGCGCATGGTTGCTGCCTTCCTTTGATATATAAGTGCCCATCTGATGCCAACCCCTCACCTGTGTCCTAGATCCTTCCCTGCCTACCTACTCAAGAACATGGCTCCAAATATTCCTTTCCTCCCCAACCCAGGCATCAAGAATCCCCCCTGTCAATTAGTCTCATCATTATACAAAAATGCTATAATCACTCCTATTTAAACAAACAAACAAACAAACAAACAAACAAACAAACAAACAAACACCTTCTCTTTCCCTTAATTCCCCTATTAGCTACTTCCCATTCCTCTATTCTGTCTCCAAGTCCTCCCCTCCTCTCTTCTCCTAAACCTCTCCATCTGGCTTTAATCCTCAACACCAGGGGTTCCCAACTTCCGGTCCAGGCAAGGAGCGAAGCTTCATCTGTATTTGTAGCCAATCCTCAGCACTAGCATCACCACCTCAGCTCAACCTCAGATCATTGGGCATTAGATTCTCACAGGAGCACCAGTTCCCAGTGCCAAAAAAATTGGGGACCACCGCTCTAAACCACAGACTCTGCTTTTGTCCAAGTAACAGATGACCTCCTTGTTACTAAATCCAGTAGTTATCCCTCAGTCCCTTCTAACCTGACCGACAAGCAGTATCTGACACAGTTCCTCTCACCCGCTTCCTCACCACACTTGATTCCCTCGGCTTCCAGGACACGACAGTCTCTTCATTTCCCTTTCACCTCACCAATCACCATTATTCTCCTTTGCTGGTTCCTCCTCATCTCCCTGATCTCTTGGGGAGCCATGGAGCTCAGTCCTTGCACTTTTCCTGTTCACTACCCTCACTCCAGAGGGCTCTCATGCAGTCTCTGGCTTTAGACACCATCTCTACCCTGAGGCCCCCCACATGTGCTCCCCCAGCCCAGGTTTCTCCTCACACCAGACCCTCAGGTCCAGTGCCTCCTGGACATCTCCACTGGGGGAAGGAGTCAAACTCAAATGACCAAAAACAAACTACAATATTCTTTTTCAAACTGGCTTCACCACCCACCATCTTCCCATCTTTAAAACAACTTTATCCTTTCAATTGCTCAGGCAAAACAAAACAAAAAACAAAAAACAAGCAAACTAACAAACCCCAAAACAATACAAAACCAAACAAAAAATTTTGAAGTCAGCAATTCCACTCTTTCTTATATCCATTTCAACCTGTCAGGAAAGCCTGCTGAATGTCTCTCCAAAATACAGTCATTTCTCACCACTTCCAATGTCACCATCTTAGTCCAGCCACTGAGAGTCTCCCCTGGGATCCTGCAGGAGCCCGTCACCTGCCTCTTCCTTTGTACATTTGCCCTCCTACCATCTATTCTCAACGCTGCAACCAGAGTGATCCTGTTATGAGTCCCATCCCTCCCCTGCTCCTCACCTCCTGATGGCTCTCTATTTACTCAACATAAAAGCCAAACTCCTGAAATGTCCTACAAAACCCAACACCATCTGGCCATTTTCTCTTCAACCTCATCCCCCATTATTCAACCTTTCTCACTTTACTGAAACCACCCAGGCTCCTTTGTTGTTCCTCAGATATACCCTACGTGTCTCAGGGGCCTTGCACTGGGCAGTCCTTCTGCCTAGAATGCTCTACCCCAGATACCCACATGGCAAAAATCCTGCTCCTTCTTCATGCACTTGCTCAATGAGTCTCCTTAACTTTCTTATACAAAATACTTTTAAAGAGAATTTTATCACATTCTAACATTTTATGATTTACTGTGTTTACTTTTTATTGCCTATTTTCCTCCATTAGAATGTAAGCTCTAAGACAGTAGAGATTTTTATCTGTTTTATCTATTTTTTTTTTCACTGATATATTCCAACATGTAGGGCAATGCTCAATAAATATTTGTTGAATGATATGTCTCCATGGCCCTTTGCCCAGTGCCATGCACCCAATAAGCAGTTGGTCAATTTTCATTGCACAGGTAAATTAAACCACTCTACCTTTATTTAAAACTAGTTGTGCTTTATTTGAGAATATCTAAAGCTCTCTCGCAGATAGTCATTTTAAAAATGTAGAAAAACTGGAAAGCATATGTAAGAGTCATTTCATGCAAGTGAAGTAGGGGTCGTACCACCTTTCACACCTTCACAGTTGCTGTTCAAACATTTAAAGCTGACTAATTAGTTTTAAGACCTCAAGCTTATAGCCTTATCTAGCCATTTGCTGGAATCACTGTCCAACATGTATACTGTCAGCCTTTAATTATTTTTCATGCCTCTACTTCCCCACACCTCATGACTAAGTCTACTCATGCCCACATCTAATAACAAAGAGATAAAGGAGAAAAGAATGAGAAAGATGACATGGTAGCAGTGGAGAAAGAGGTGGATGAAAAAGTTACCATTTCTTGTTCCAATCCAGTGTTGCTCAACTCAGCCTGAGTTTTGTGATCATTTGTAAGCTTTCTAAAACTACAGATGTTTGGAACCCACCCCAGAATTACTGAGTTGGAAACTACAGCAGTGAGGCCCAGGTGTGGTGCAGTGTTGAAACTCTCCGTAGACCATTCTGAGGTACAGCCAGTTGGGAGCAACACTGGATAAGGCACTTCATATTATTTCATATCATCTGCAAACAGCCACAGGAAGTAGGTATTGTGATTTTTATTTTTATAGATAATGCAACCAAGTCTCAGAGAAGTTAAGAACTTGCCCAAGATGACATAGTTATAAAGTAACAGAACCAAAGTTCATATTCAAGTGTTCCTAAGCTATACTGTCTGCAGGTATAGGCCACTCTAAGTCCTAAAGCACCCTGTTGGGCAGGCCATACTGATGCCCCCAGTAAAATCTAGTCTCAGTCATGCTCAGAAACTCAGAAATGCCCATTAGAGCGAGCATATCAAGGACTGCTCGGCAATCCTGCTCACTATCCCCAGGCCCTAGTACTTGGCTTTAGCCTCAGTACCTGTTCCTAAGCCTCCCAGTCTATCTCTGAATAAAGTCAACATGCCTTCCTCTTCACAAAGGTAACCACTACTCTGACTTCAAAGTAACAATATCCTTGCTTCTTTGTAGTTTTTATCACCTGCATATGGATCCCTGGATTCTATAGTGTAGACTTACCCATTGGTAAATTTAACATGTCTTTTAAGTCTTTTATATTCTAGAGGTTCCCTCTTCCATCCCCCCCCCTTTTTTTTTTGCTCACAACTCCTCTGGGAATTTGGCAGAACTCCTAACCATGGGAACTTTGCTGATTGTACCCTCATGGAGTGGTTCACCATGTTTCCCTGTCTTTTTATATTTCCTGAAAATGGGCAGTTGGATCTAGAGGCTTGTTAAATCTTAAGTGTCATCTTTTGGTGAGATTCTAGGTGCTGATTTGTTCTTTCAACAAGAACCATGCGGTGTCTGGTTGTTTCTCTTTTTGTGATGATAGCAGCTTTTGATGCTTAATGCTGAGATCTATTAGTTCAATGAGAGTTGCAAAATAATAATACTCTAGTTCTATTATTTCTATTTGTTAATCCATCCAATTGAAACATTTTTATAAATATATGTTTACCCTTATCTACTATATGGCGACTCAGTGACACCAATCATATAGAAAATATCTAATAATTTTCACAAAAATAATTGGTTCTCTATTATCCTCTGAAGGAAATTAACTTTTAAAAATATCATTTTGAAGTCACACATTTAAATTTATTTGATGGGTTTCAAATAATTACAATTATTACCCTTTCCTAAAGATTTATTTTTCCCCTTTGGCCAACAGAAGACTCTTCAAAGGTGGCTCCAGAGTGTTTTTGACTTGACCTTGCTGGTCTCAGATAGCTTCCTCTCTATCAAGTATGATTAAATGCTCCAGACATATCTCATACATTTCCCACCTCAAACCTGGAAATAGACATTTCTCTAGATTCTTTTAGTGGGAAATGGTATTTCAAGACCAAACTCTGGGCACTACAGATGCTCACTGATATTGAATTCATTGCACACACATACATACACACATACAAAATACACGTACACAATATACACACACAACATACTTTCTGTATGTATATATTATAATCAGTAAAAAGAATTTTTTGTTAAAATGCCAGATTTTGCCCCACCTTGCTTGCTCAGAATCCCAAGAGAATAGCCCACTGAGGGGCTACTGGCATGAAGCTCATCTTAAGCTTTGGGAGGAAAAAAGTAGTTCTTCTAGTTTAGAGATTAGCCCCCACTTCAGTGTTGTTTATTTTATCTCTCATATATTACTTCAGAAAAATATCTACTAATCCATACCATTTTACAAAGTCTATTTATATTTTCTAAATAATCTGCTTGGGAGTCTGTTTAGCATGCAAACTATTGCAGAAAAGTAAAGGAATGATGTCCTGTAGGCCAGCCACACTGCTTTGCTCTTTCTCCGTGGGTTTGCTGACTGCAAGTCCCAATTAAAGAATAAACTGTACAGATTGCTCACAATACACCTTCTTACAAAGGACATTAACAAGAATACTGTCCTGAATCCTAATTTTAGTTTAAATGCTAGGCTATAGGAGAAGTTCAAGGGACTTTTGAGGGACATTAGATTAAGAAAAAATTTAGTCTATACTGAAAATTATGAAAATAGGATGGCATATGCAAAAGAATCAAGAGCAAATATTCAGTGTCTGTCCCCGCTCCCAACAGAAACAGAGAAAAACTCTTGCTTTAATACTTGTGTGAGTATAAAGACAGGTCTAATATTTCAAGTATAACATGGCAGAACATATGCATATTGCAACACACTGTGCAAATGAACTATATTATTATTAAATATTATTTAATTAAATACAAAAATTCTTTTTTTAAAATGATCTTGACCAGGTCTATATACCCCTACATGTTGTTTTCAAATGAAAGGCCAAGGAACCAGAGAGCATCAGGCTAGCTGTATCTGAGTGCCCGCAGGGAGGCAAATAATATGGCTCTGTGATCATTGTTATCTTCATAAAAAAAGAAAGATCTGGAGGTTGAAACAGGGCCAGCCTCTGGGGCTTCCCACTGACAGAAAACACAAAAGCAAAAATCTTCTTATGCCCACAGGTCTACACATGCCTGTTATTGTTTAATAGAACTCAGGCCACAGGGTGTTAGATAAAAGTGCCAGGTCTCAGGAAAGTTCTAGAAAGTGTGCTGTCCTGACACAGGGCCCTGGCGGCCTGAAGGAAAGGCAAAGACATGGAAACTGAAAGTTAATGAGAGTTTTTAAGAGACAAATCGAAGGAAGGAATGTAGATCTCCTACGGGTCTCTAATTAAGCAGGTTTATGCGTGGGCGTCCCAGCCACAATGTAGGTAAATGAGTTATCCTATCAAAGAGATGATTCTTCACTAGAGGAGACAGAATGATGAAGTAGATGCAAAATAAGTGGGAATGCTATAATTATGTTTATGGATTAAGTCAGAGTAATATCTTTAAAGAAGCCTCAAAAATCATTTTCTCTAGATATGTATCTCTTTAATCTGTGGACACGTGTGGCCTCTTTTCCACTATACACAGATCTACTCTTTAAGTCATTTAACGACTACGACCCTTTGCACTTACACAAGGAATTTGCACTGAATTTGTTGTAATGCTATTAAGGAAGAACTGGCAGATGTGCCGCTCAAGAAAAAGACATATAATTAGTCCATTTATGCAACTTACTTTGTTTTCCTCTGCTGTGAGAGGAAGAACAAATGAGATGGTTACACTAAAATATCTGACTCATAAAACAGATCCCTTTCCTTTCGTAAATGGAATGTTATGATTGGAGACAATCAGATAAACAAATACCTACATTTTAAAACATGCATTTCAGAAACAGGTTGCCTCAACTCAGCTATAGCCTGCTTCTCTCTCTCTCTCTCTCTCTCTCTCTCTCTCTCTCTCTCTCTCTCTCTCACTCACACACACACACACACACACACACACACACACACACACACACAAACACAATCATCTCTATCTCTCGATCTCCATCTCCCTTTCTCATCAGTGTTCCAGGAACATCCAAATTCCCTTCTATAGAAAATACAGGAGGAATATCACTGCTGGTATGAAGACCTCCCATGTCCTGGCTCCAGTACAATTGACCCTTTAATCTCCAGAGAATGGAGGTTTTCCTGTCATTTCAGAAGAACTGTTGCTCTCTGAGGAAGCATCTGTGTAGATGCCTCTGCACCTCATAATGTGTGTCTTCACAGCCTGCACTTAAAAATCAAATCCAGCCTTTCCTCAGCTCTCTACTTCTGTCCCTGGCACCTCAATTTCTGGCTCCCCACTCTTTCTCCCAGTTCTAACTTGGGTATTATTTCCTCAGTGGCCATGTTAGTGGCAATCACGAGCCACTTTCTCTGCTTCTGACTCTAGAGCATTGTTCTTAGGACTCAAAGCTCCTCATCCATCAGCTCCTTCATGCCTACTCCTGCCTCCTGACAGTGACAGCCCTGTCTGCCCAGCTCTAGCAAGACTCAAACCTTACAGTCCTAACAGGAATTAATTGAGTGTAGCAGCCACCCTTTTACAGAGGGTACTATTTTTTAAGCTCCCTCACAATTATCAAGCCATGGGGTGCTGATATGATAGACTCTGGGTGTATAAGAGGATAGAAGAACAGACAGAGAAGAAGCATGCCTCATCAGAAAGGGAGGGTCTGTGTTTAACAGGCGATCGAAGTCTGTGCCAGAGAAAGAAAACACAGAAAGGGCTCGTTTAGCTTTAGGAATAATTCCTCAGTATATTACAGCAAGAGAAGGTTGTCCTCTCAAAGTTAGAAAAGAATTTAACCAGAATCATTGAGATCTTGTAATAAGTTCAGTGAAGCAATATATAAGTGAAATGAGCAGCATAACTTTGCTTACAGAACAAGGTAGGTGAAAAGAGAGTCTAAATAATCTTTTGCAACTAGTCAGGAAAGAGGAGTCAGTATATTCCTTGTATGGGTAGAAAACCTCAACCATCCAGGGCCTTCAGTCTTGCAGAACAGGTCAGACCAAGAAGCTGAGGTGAAGCGCAGGCTCTCTGCTGGAGCTACAGCCCCCAGCACAGCAAGCCCACAAGGACATTCACTGGCACTCATTTAGAAGGGACAGAATGGAGAAACCAGAAAAAATAAGGGTCACTTGTGGAATGGGGATATAAGGATTAAAAGGGAATTTTGACAAATCATACATGAAAATGTAAGCTACAGAAACTTTGAAAAAGAGAATCAACCAGAGAAGTTTAAGATTGAACAGCTCTGCTCTCTGGGAAGCAAAGAACCATGTGCTCTGCTCCTCAGGGCGGAGTCCTCAAAGGCGGGCTCAAGGATTGCTATGCTCGAGTAGGCATCTGTGGATAGAAGCAGAGAGGGAAAATCCCACTGCTGTGATGGGGCAGCAGGAAAGCTTCCCAAGTACAGGTAAACAATCACATGGGCATTTACTATTTATAGTGCCATTACGGGTGCTGTTTCCTCATCTACAAAATGGGGCTAATAACAGGCTACAGGGAGAATAAAGGACTTAGTACCTCTACAACAAGGCTTGGCACATAGTAAGCACTCAGTAAACATGAGCATTATAACTATAATAATTGTATTACCACCATGCAGAACTAGTTCATCTACCTACAGTATTATATTTTCACAAGAGACACTGCAGGTCAGGTGTTTTATAGATCTTCTCCTCCAGTATTGGGTCTAGTTTTGGAGAGTAATGAGCAGAAATGCACAAAACTTGTATAAAATGGCATTATAATAGAACAGGGTCATTTCTATGTGACTTGAAAAAGGCAGGTCATTTCTATGTGACTTGAAGAAGACAAAAAAATGCTGTTTGAGCCCTAAACTATTAATAAATTAATCCTGTGTGATATTAGAACTCAGACATGCTGTTTAAATTCTGAATATTCTTAAATTGTACAAATTTAGGAGCATGTCACATGTAATTTTAGCTGGAGAGAGAAATGCCAAGGGGCTCAGACTCAGATAAATGTAAGGGAGCCTAGTGTGTTACTCAAAGGACAGAGTCAGCTGGTATACAAGGAGCCAGTCTGAGGGTCAGTCCCAGGATTTTCAGGGAGGCACCCAGAGGCTAAAGTCCAGGAAAAGATTAAAGCCAAATTTGGGGACCAAGACACATTGCCAAATCCCTTCCCATCTGACAATGCTTTTATGAAGCAGTTCATGGGTTTGACCATGAGGTACATCAAAGGCTCCACTCATGTATTAGTTACAGTTCTCCAAAGAATCAAAACCAGTAGGATGTGCATATACAGAGAGATTTATTTTAAGGAACTGGCTCATGTGATTATTGGTGTTGACAAGTCCAAAATCTGCAGGATAGGGTGGTGGACTGGAGACCTAGGGAAGAGCAGATGGTGTAGAATTCTTCCTTCTTTATAGGGGAGGCCAGTCTTTTTAACTAAGGCCTTCAACTAATTGGGATAAGGCCCACCCAGTTATGGGAGATAATCTGCTTTAGTCACAGTCTATTAAGTGTTAATTTCATCTAAACAAACCTTCACAGAAATACCTAGAATAATGTTTGATCAAACATCTGAATATCATGGCCTAGCCGAGTTGACACATAAAATTAAGCATCATAACCCACCCTCTAACAATTAAGAGGCAGCCCTCTGAAACCTAGCACCCAGGTCTGGGTCTCTAGCAATGATCTCAGGCAAAGAAGCTAAAGAAGCTCCTGTCTCTGATCTTTTGATAGGGCAGAAATATCCTATCCACAATACAGCTTCTTGAACCATGTGTATTCGAAAGTGCTGGCCCAGGGATAATAACTCAACACACTACAACTAAAAAGGCCAGAAGAGGCTGGTAGAAATGTCAGCTCAGCAATGGGGCTAGAAAAATTATTTTATTTTATCAGAAACTGATTGCTAAATAGATATTGTCCTTTAAAATTTTAAAACTTCCATAGTTTAAAACTACCCTAGTTTGGTGCTTTTTAACATCTTCCAGCCTGGTTAGTTTTGTGTGTTTAAGGAAAACAGGTTGGCATGTGTTCAGTCTGCAAACACCCATCAAATAAGATGTTCAATGAGTGGAAATCATCTTGGAAGAATGAAGATACTATATATTTACTTCCTGCTTATGAAGCACAGAGATGGGCAAAGTACATGGAAACATAACTTTCATGGCCCTGTACCTAAATGAATAGGTAATTTATTAATAAAAGGCTTATCTAGGAATTGCCAAAACATTTAATTTCTTCAATAGAACAAAGATCACTATGTAGAAGTCATGATTTGATTCAAAATATAAAATATGAATGTATAAGACACTGCAGACCTTCATTCTCATTTCTGCAACAAAGGGTTCCCTGTGCCTGAGCAAGTTGTCAGTTAAATCTTAAGGAAAACTCACACAGAATTGTGCTCTGGCATCCTGACAGCAAATATCAACATTTCCTTATGAAGATAAAAACGTGCTAATCTTCAGAGTAAGCACTCTCCAAATGCCCTACTCTACATCCTTGAAATGTTGAAATATACTCCTTTGCCATTCTCCATGAAATAAACAGAACAGGGTATAAGCTAATAAGCAGTTGCCTCTGGCCCTCTGGATCAGAAATGCAGAACACATCATATTCCAAATCATGCTGTCAGGTCAAAGGCCACTGACAGAACCAGTGAGAGAGACTTCCATCCCTAGGCTACTGACCCAGTCTGCATGGAGATGACCATCTTTTGCACCCAAAAGAAGCTCTCTATGGGTGTGGAGAATGGCAATGCAGTGACTGTCTGCAGCTAAACCTGTACTTATCTGTACATAAAGGAAGGAACGTGGATTCCAGAAGGAAGTAACAAGGTTTTCAGTACCTGACACAATCCTCCAAAGTTCTCTCGTTTGGAGGTGTTGTTTCTCATCTGTGAGTTGTTTTAATGGCGGTATGTATCGTCTACCCAGAGATACCTCATACTTATTCTATACAATAGTTAACTTCTTGGGGAAAATCTCCTAGAACAGTAATTCACAAAGTGTATTCCAGGAAGCACTAAGTCATCAGGAACCAGGGTTCCTTGAAGAAAGAGGAAGGAAGAATTCTAAGATTAATTTCAAAAAAGTACAAAGTTCAATGGTTCTCTATTACAAGACTTCTCAGAGCCCTTAATATGTTAATGTGGGTTGCCATTTGTGTGTGTATTGTAGGTGTGTGTACTGTGTGCCTGTTGTATGAGTTGTGTGTGGGGGTATTATACTACGGAAGTAGTGTTTTTCAGGATATATACATAATATAAATTGGAAAATTCTATTTATTTAACCTTAACTTTTCATACATAATTCTTAAGATTTATTTATTTTCTGTATTTTAAAATATCAATCAAGTTTTAGATTAGATGAAACAGTTCCTTAAAACATAGCTATTTCTTGTGTATCAGAATTTTAGCTAAGCTTGTATAAAAGAAACTTCTATTAAATAAATACTATTTCCTACCAAGTCTATAGTTAACTTAAAAAGTTTTCCCTTAAAAACTGAATACATTAGGTCTTGATACTGATACTAAAACAAAAAGTAGTTTTTTAGACTATATTCAAAGAGGAGGTAAGGTACTAATGAAAGAATAGCAATCATACTTCAAATATTAGTGCTATATATAAAATAAATTATAAAATAAGAACATTTAAATATAAATGCAATCAACATATTTATTCACTTTACCAAACTCAAATGTCAACATTGCACAATTCCTAAAACTTTAGCCATTCTTAAGTTAATTTCCAGGTATTAAGTACCTAAATAATTTTAATATCATATATAATGTTTTCCTTCTCTTTTCTTGGCACTTTTTTCTTTCACCTGAACTTACAGTTGTCTTTTCAGCCAATCTCACCCATCCAGCAATGCCTAAGCAAATATGATAGTATATAAAAGCAAATCACGATGACCTTGCTTAACTATAGAAAGTCATCCAAAGTCTACTTACCCTCTGTCAACTAACACCACATCTGGTCTAACAAGGTTTGCCCACTCATTCCTAATATTTCAAAAGCTATTGGAAATTATACTAACTATAATGCCAAATGTCTTTGCTTTTAGCCAAATTATATTAATTATAATTACTCTATTAAGACTATCTGAAGGTGATCAGAAGCTCTATGTAGCTGAGTAATTAGAAATAGATGGGGAAATGAATTATTATTTAATAAATTTGGTTAATATGATAGAGAAAAATATTCTAAACATGAGGTACATGGAGAAAAGAAATAACAAAAATTTTTAGTATTATGAGACTAAAAGTGTCCAACCTCTTTTGGAGATAAAAAACACTTAGTGGGAACTTACTGTGTGTCAAGTACTATGCTAAGTGACTTATAAGCATTATCTTATTCAATCCTCAACACCCAGAAACAGGTACTATTGTTATAGTTAAGGTAACAGGTTCAGAAAAATTAAGTAATTTACCAAGATTTAAACCCAACCTCGTATACATTACCCTAAGGAAACTATATTAATTTTCTGTTTCTATGTAATAAATTACTATCAATTTAGTGGCTTACAACAACATCCATTTATTGTCTAAGTTTCTGTAGGTCAGGAGAAGAAGCATGACTTAACTAGGTCATCTGCTCAGGGTCTCACAAGACTGCAATCTAGATGTCAGCCCAGTTGCATTCCTTTCTGGAATTTGAGGTCCTTTCTCATGTTCTCATGGCTTTTAAGCAGAATTCAGTTTCTTGAAGTTGGTCCCAATTTTCTTGCTGACTCTCAGCCAGGGGCTACTTTAAGGCTGCCTACAATTCCTTATCATGTGGTAGTTTACCTTTTCAAGGCCAGTAGGGGACTATCTCTATTCAGTCTGCTACATGGAGTATTGTATAACAATAACATTACCTTGGGGGTGACTATCCCATCACCTTTGCCACATTATATTTTCTAAAAACAACTCACAGTTTTCATCAGCACTCAAGGGGGGAGAATAATACAGGAGTGTGACTCACTGGGGCTCATCTTAAAACTGTGCCTACTATAGGTACTAGTGTCTTGTTCCTAACTGTTCTATTTATTTAAGTGATGAAGTTTTTTTGTGTGTGTGCACATAGGGATAAATACTACATAGGAACATCAGAGCATTTAGGTTGGCCATAACTCACACAACTGGCAAGAACAGAAATCAAATGATAGGTTCAAAAAGACAATACGGGTCTCCAAATTCTGTTAAGTCTGAGGACTTTTGTGCTTACAGTAAATCTAGTTTCATTATTAAACAGTTTGAGATCACTGTTAGATAAAGTCCCAGTAAATGAAGAATATTATTTGGCAGACAACAGAAATGACTAATTTTGCAGAGGCAGTTTTTTTATTAGTGAACTTGATTTACAATAAGTAAGGATCATTTAAACATTGAGTTTTTCAAACTAGTAATAAAATAACACTGAGCTACCATTTAATAATTGTTAAACTGAACCACAAATAAGAGGTTTTCATGACAATCTCCAGAACTGGTAAGGCTGTGGTGACCCAGCTGCTTACAGTTTCAACCACTGATGGGACTGTCAAGGGATACATCCCTTCTGTAAAGCAACATTGTACTGGCTTTACTAGTCAAGTTCTTCAGGGTTACAAAGAAATATGTGTAGAAATTATTAACAAACATTAAAATTTATTACAGAAAACCATGGAAAGGTTCCACAAAAGGGGGCACTATCTCTTAGCAGCAAAGATATTCAGTGACCTCAGTCAGCAACTGCAATGTGCAGCCAGCCTCACAAGCAATCAGTGCCATTTACTATTGTTACAGACCAAACAGCCTTAAGCTGAGCAACTGGCTTTCTCTTTGATCATCTCACATTTATATGTTTTTTAAACACAGGATTGATTGGATCATTTATCAATGCATTGTATGGAAGGATATAATGTATACATTCTTTCCCAACCCCCTAGGGGTGATAGGTTCCCTTACACCAAGTCCATGTAGCATGGACTTCAACTTCTAAATCTGACTCAGGTCCAGTGGGTGGTAGCCAGTTAACAGGAGGCTCTACTCCCTAAGAGAGCACAAACTAGTTAATGATCACAACAATGACAAGAAGTTGGGAGGCCATTTTTTTAAAAGATGGATGTATGTGTGAATAGTCTTTGAAAATATATAAATATTCTCTTCAGGATTTGAATAAGGGATGTACATATGAAACACTGTAAGCATATTTAATATCTTTGACTCTTGAGAATTTGCCTAAATAGAAAATATCAACATTAGAGGAAAAAATATGTTTGAAGATATGTTATGGTATTATTTATAATAGCCTCAGAAATAATCATAATGCTCAATAATAGGTGATTAGTGAAATAAGATTTTCTAACATTAGCCATTAACTATAGTTATGAAACTATGTACAAACTTGGAGAAAAGGAAAACCGACTCCTAAATGGGAAAAATTGATTATATACACTGATTACATATATGCTTATATTAACATACTATGTAATGATTAATATATAGACACATTAATATTACTTACAACTAAGTAAAAACATGGGAATATAGAGTTGAGAAGCTTTATTAGACTCTCTGAAGCTATGGGAGCATGTAGCACAAGATGAAGGGAGAACCGAGGACAGACACTTAGGAAATACAATTAATTAAGGAGTAGTCAGTGCTATGGACTGAATTATGTCGTCTGAAGCCCAAAACCCCAATGTGATGGTATTCAGAGATGGGGCCTCTGAATGGTGATCAGGTTTAGCTGAGGTAACAAGAGTGAGACCCTCCGGATGGAATTAATGCTCTTATTAGAAGAGACACCAGAGAAAATGTGGCCATCTATAAGCCAGGAAGAGCATTCTCACCAGAAAATGACCACACTGGCACTTTGGTCTTGGACTTCTAGTTCCAAAACTATGAGGAAATAAACTTCTGATGTTTAAGCCATCCAGTCTATGTATTTGGTTATGGCAGCCCAAGCTGACTAACACAGTCAGAAAAAAGGCTCTTTTATTAAAAAAAAAAAAAAAAAGTGTCTCGAGACATAGAACTAAAACTCCAGCTAATGAATAAAAACAACAAAGAAAGAGACAGAGAGAGAGAGAGAGAGAAAGAGAGAGAGAGAGAGAGGTGACAAACAATAGGAAACTGCAGGAAAAAATAAAAGGTGATAGAAGAGAAGATATCTTGTAAACTAAAGGCAGGGGGAAATGTTCAAGAAGATGAGTAGTCAAGATTTGATTTCATCAACAAGAATGCATTTCTTTCTGTTTTATTTTGTTTTTGCTTTTTGAGCAAGTTAGAAGCCAGATTGCAATGAGTTGAAATGTACTTGGGAAAAGAGAAGGTGTACAGAGCAAGTATGAACAACACTTTCAAGTGATTTGTTTATAGGGGAAATATTGAGATAAGGTGACCAATGGAGAGCAAGAGAACATACTTTGTGATGAAAGAGATTTGATTATATTTAGATACTTCTGAGAAGGACCTGACAGAGGGGTTGTTCAAAGATATCAGAAAGAGGAGGCATAACTGAAGGTATGAGTTCCTTGAGATGGCAGCCAGAGGATGTGATCCCAGGTGAAAGAATCTAGCCATGGTCAGGAAGAGAAACACTTTTCACTTTGCAACAGAATGAGAGAAGGAAGTACAAATGCAGACAGAGATAAGTTTGCAGATGTGGAGTCAGAAAGTTGAGAAAGTGTCTGTTCAGTGGTTTCTCTTTTCTCTAGAAAGTAGGAGGTAAAATTTACTTAGATGCTGGGAGAGAAAACAAGACAAAATGTAAAGAGGGAAAAAATTTTAACTGGGCACTGTGGAGAATAGGAGAGATCTGACCACAGGCATGAAGAAAAATTAGCAGGCGTGTTGAGTGTCCAGTTGAGATTGGAGTTCATAAATATATGAGTAATGGCATTAACAGGATCATTGCAGATGAAATTAGTCACATTAAATGGAGGTCATACTGGAGTACAGTGGGCCCTTAATCCAATATGACAAGCAACCTTACATGAAGTAGAGAGAGACATAGAGGGAAGATAGCCGTGTGAAAATGGAATCAGAAGTTGGAACCGTACATCCACAAACCAGGAAATGCCAAAGATTGTCAGTCATAACCAAAAGCTTAGAGAGAGGCATGGGACAGATTCTTCCTCAGAAAAAAAACAACCCTGCCAACACCCTGATTCCAGACTTCTACCCTCCAGAACTGAGAGAGAATAAATTTATGTTGTTTCAAGCCACCCAGTTTGTGGTTCTTTGTTACAGCAGCCCTAGGGAACTAATACATATGCTACAAAGGAAAAAAAAAAACAATATGGAACAAAATAAAGATAAGCAAAAGTGCAGAGAGGAAGTATTTGGTATAGAGATTGCTTTTCAGAAAGATCACTTAGGGAGAATTTCGCAGATAAAATGGTATTTGAACAGAAACTTGAAGCAAGAGGTAACAAGAGAGGCAGCTATCTGGTAGGAGAACATATCAGGTTAGGACATAGCCAAGCAACACTCCAAGGGGAGAGCAAGCTGGATGCCTTTGTGGCTGAAGCAGAGTGGACAAGGGCCAGGGGGTGGGGATGGAGGTACTGATAGAACATGGGGGCTTTACAAGCAGTGAGATTAAAATCCTCTGGAGTGTTTTATGCAGAGCCATGACATTGTCTGGTCACTCTGTTGAGTATAAACTGTTATGGGGCCAGGACAGAATCGGGATGAAGACCCATTAGGTGGCTACTGAAATCATCCAAACAAGAGATGAAGATGGATTGAGACAGTATCGTTGAAGTGAAGGTGAGATGAAAGGTGAGTACTATTAGATTCTCAACATACTTGAAAGGCAGAACTAATACATTTTACTGCAGGAGAGGTTGTGAAAACAGAGAAAATAGAGAAAATTTCAGACTGGGTTTGAGGCCTGAGCACATCAAGAATGGAGTTGCCATTTGCCGAGATGGGGAACCTGGGTGCAGGTTCATTAGGAGTTTAGCTTTCAACAAATTAAGTTTAATAAGTCCATGAGTCATCTAAGTGGTAGTGGCAAATAGGCAGTTGTGCATGTGTCTAGCATTGAAGATAGAATCTGAGAGCTAACAAGAGGACGGATGGTATTTGAAGCTATGGTAATTTATTGGCTCACCTGACAAATGAATGCAGCTGGAGAATAGAAGAGGGCTGAGGTCTTAGGACTAAGTTCAGGGGCACCTTCCACTGTTAGAAATTGGACAAATGAAGAGGTGCCATGAAAGAGATATAGATTTCATGGAGGAGAACCAAGAGATGTCCCAGCATCCCAGTGAAGAAAATGCTTCAAGAAGGGTTTCAAGAATGGTGAAATATTATGCAGCGATTAAAAATAATGTATTTTAATCTTAATGTTACAGAAATAGGATGATTTAACATTAAGTGAAAATACTGTATACAAACTTTATATAGCAAAAATCTTAATTTTGTTCAAAGAAAAATATTTTGGCATAGAAAAATAGACTGAAAGGAATTATAGCAATATAAACAGTTATTTCTGATTTTTTAATTTAGGGTGGCATTTGTTTTCTGCCTTCATAGCAATTTTTAAGTTTTGTACTATGAACTTATTTTTAATAAATGTATACAATTTTTAAAAATTATAATAACAAAGACTTTTGGATTTAGACTTTTAAAAATGGAACTATGTAACACCCGTAAAAACTTTAAAGCAAGACAATAGAAACTGTTGACATTACATAGCAGGTGATTAAGTTTGTTTGGTTGATCTCATTTTGTTCTCTTCTCCAAAAAAGAAAGCAGGAAAATAGGAAACTATTTAATTTTTTTATTTGCGTTATCCTCATCTCCTCCAAGAAAGAAGCAATGTAATTAAAATAATAGCTGATTACTGTTTTTCATTTAAAGTCATTTTAAAGATATATAGATACTGGGTTTTAACCTTCATATGTTAGGGTTTCAAGGAATAAGACAGAAAGAGAAAGATAAATATTGCATGATCTCATAAATATGTGGAATCTAAAAAAAACAAAAAACCCAAATCAAAACAAACTCATAAATACAGAGAAGCCAGAGGTTGGGAGTGGGCAAAATGGATGAAGATGGTCAAAAGGTACCAACTTCTAGTTATAAAATAAATAATTCCTAGGGACATAATGTATAGCATGATGACTATGTAGTTAACAGTACTGTATTATATATTTGAAAGTTGCTAAAGGAGTAGATTTTAAAAGTTCTCCTCAGAAGAAAAAATATTCTGTAACTATGTGTCATGATGGATGTTAACAATGTGGTCATCATTTCCCAGTATATCCATATATCAAATCATGTTATACAGCTTAAATTTATACAATGTTATATGTTGATTATATCTCAGTAAAAATGGAAAATAAAATAAAATTTAAAAACCAAAATTAAAAACTAAAAACAAAGGTTAGGGTTTTAATGTAACCTTGAACAGGTCACGTAATAGATCTGTGTCCTAATTTTCTTGTCTGTTAAATGAGACTGATAGACCCACCCCACCCACAGTGTGGTTATAAGACTATTAGACTAAATTAAATTAGGCAGAGTGCAGCTGTGAGACTGAAGAGAGACGGCAGGGTAACTCTTCACCAGCCTCTCCTAGGTTTTGGCTTCACTGCCAGCAGCCAGCACTAGCAGCAACAGATGGCTTAAACCAGTCGGCTTACTTTTAATGACCATTAAGAGGCCACACTACCTCTGCAGATGGTCCTTAAGGGCACAGCGCCTGCTTGGCAAGGAAAGGAGCTGGTGACAAGAGCCATTTTACCCTGTTATTAGCCTGGTAGAGACAGCAGTCAAGCTGAGCTCTGCCCACCTTGGGGCCCTGCCTGGGCATGTGCTGAAAGCCTCTTTGAACAGCTTCAAATAACATTTTATGTCTCAAAATACCACAAGCAATTGAGGGCAGTCAGGACTTAGTCTACACATTTCTTTAAATAGTTTAACACTGATTCTTTTAGCAAAAGGACAGGGTAGGGGAGTGAAGAGGTTCAAGAACAGAAATGACAGATGTAGTTATAATAGTTCCAAACATACCCTTCTCTTCTGAAGTTAATTCCTCAGTAAAACATGCATACAACTCAAGAACTAACACAACACACAGAGCTGGTCTCTACTCTAGAAATGAGTAAGGTTGGCCTTATGTCCCATAGACTAGAAGCTGGCAGATTTTCATCTAAGAGAAAGGTAATGAGCAGAAGAGACAACCCTTTTCTTTCTCTTAAACAGTAGGTGCCCAAAGGAGGCATTCTCAGCACTTGGGGAAAGAGATAGGATTTGGAATCTGTAATCAGCTACTTGCAGACATGGAGGAGTTAGTCAACTATTCGGAGACCCAACTCACTTCTTGTTTCTGTTAAAGCTTATGCTAATGACATCCACTCCCAGAGTGCCTGTGAGAATGAAAGCCTGTGAGCACAGCTGGCTTTTTTGGCTAACATTTACTGTGTGCCTATGTTATGTCAGCAGAGCCACTGGCCATGTGCTTTCCAAGATCCCACTTTACCTCTCACAGCGGTTGTTCAATAAACATCAGGCTCTCCCCTTCCCATTGTATGCCCACTCCCCACTCAGCAGCTCACGGCCTCTGACTTCAGTGTTTTATCTTCCATTAGGTAAAAGTAATGACAATCTACTGCTGCTACCCTGTAGTATCTTTCCTCATTAATCCTGCTCCTCCATTCTGTCAACTCTTGCCATCCCCTTATCTAACTGCATTTTCCCAGCACTTGGGGACTGACTCTGAATCAATCCGTAATTCCTCTTCCTGGAATCTTTCCCCAAGAGTTCTGATCACATGTGAAACAAGTTCAGCCATTGTGCAAATTAGTTCTGTGGCCAAGTTCTTAATACAAAGTCTAACAGAAGCCAAGGGTGGGACTGGGAAAGTGAAGTCAGTGTGGCAGTCCCGTGGTGAAGAGAAGGATAGGAAGGATGTGTGATCCAAAAGGAAAACATTATATCCTGAGTCAGGAGGCCTCAGCTCCAGCCCTAGATTTACCCTTGAGTTCTGTGGCTGCGGGTAACACAGTAAATATCTATGAGCTTCAGTATTCTCATATACGAGGTCAGGAGGTTTGGGGCAAATCAGACTTGGCAAATGGATCGTACTAGTGCCATCATTCACTCACTCTTTCCACACCATGGCAAACATCCCTGATCAATCAATACATTCTTTCCTTTGGAACACATGTTATAGACCTAGCACTCCAGGCAGACACCACTAAACAATCGGAGTTGGCGCAGGAGAACAAAATCTCTTTGCTATCCCTGGGCTATGACCTAAAATATCCCTTATTATTTGAACATCCTCTTCTTCTATGACATGGATTGGCTCAAAGCACAGGCCTGTTGATTGATGAGCATCACCAGGATGTGGGGCACCATGACTTCCTAGAACTCACCAGCCATACACACTTAGAGTCTAATGCCCTTTCACACTGCAGCTTTATGGACTGATTATGGACTGGTTCTGCCAGCATGCCACTGAGGAAAACCAATCCTAACTATACCCACAGCTGAATGGAGCTTTACCCCAGGACACACTCATGTAGTGAGGGATGGCCCTTTAAGACCCAGCACTGACTTTTTGTTAGAATTTCCAAGGAATATATCCCATGAGCCTCATTTCACCATGGATAATCAGACTAATTCCACCAATTCTGCTGTGCCAAGTTTTTCCTTGTTTGCTAGTTTCATTGTCTGCCTTGGCCTCCTGCCCTGCCTATGAAGCCTGGCCCTCTCTGCTGTAAATTCCACAGTCCAAGACATTGACTCAACTTCATGTCTGGCTCCAGCCATCTTGGGCTGATTTGATGCCCCTCCCAGGGCCTGGCAGCCCCAGAACTACCCTCGGTTGCCTCTTCTGCCATAGGCCATCTATCTCGAATGCAGATCTAAACTTAATCTCCTCAGATGTATCTGGCTTCTCACTACTTTCTCCACTATCATGCAAGTGGCACCCAGCTTTGGGAACCCACAGACATAGTAACCACTCTCCTGTTCCTGCTGGTCCCATGATATATCTGCTACTGTGTTATATCTGTGTTATATTTGCTAATCAACAGCCTTTAATAGCTTCAGTAGATCCCTTTCCTTCTCTGCGTTTTTCTACCTGGTTTCTAAGTCTCTTTGTGACTCAGCCAATCCTATGTACCTTCCAGCACACCCCTCCATGTGAGCCACTCTGATTTTCTCACTGTCCTATTAGGCCCCAAGCCAGAGTCCACCTCTGGGCCTCCAGACATTATGTTGCCCTTGCCAGGAACTGCCCATCCTCTTTCTTAGGCCCCAGATCTACCAATTCTTCACAATCCAGTTTACACCACACCTCCTCTATGAAGCTTCCCTGACTCTGCCAGGCCTCAGTTTTTACCTACCCTTTAACTTTTACACCAGGCAATCTAGGACTTAATTATACATTACTTCACAAGACTCACAAATGTTTTGTGAGTGTTAGTCTTAAAGTTCTTAAGCTGAGTGAAAGTTCTCTGAGAGCAAGAACCTGCCATGTGACCTGAGTGTCTCACTGATGATGTCACAACAAATCAACAAACACAACAAACATTATTGAGCATGTGTTCGCTGGCAGAAGTCCTTAGTAAACACTTGCTAATTCATTTTTCTAATGACTAAGTCTGCTCAGATGCATCAAATTCTTGCCCATCTATGTCCAATCTAGACCAAAACTGGTCCTTCTCTTCCTGAATTAAAAAAAATGTTAGAATATGCCAGAGCCCAATGAAGCATTTGCCTATTTGACTTCAGCAGTGGTTTTCAAACTTTTAAGTACAAAGAGTCACCTGCAGTATTTTCTAGAAGAGAAGATTTCTCAGATGCATTGACATAGTTTCTAAATCAGGGGGTCTGAGGTAAGAAATGAATTGTACCTTTTAGTAAGTGGTCCAGGTAGTTTTGAAATAGATAGCTCATAACCCCTGAGGAAAACTGGTCTGTGGGAACCTCATTTTCCAGAAACGATCTGTAGTGTGTGGGTGAAGAAGACAAGGAGCCACCACCCCTGTCCAGGTGGCCTATAGCTGAGAATTTCCTCAGCCTCTTCCTTGGTTACAGTCCAACTCTGGTTACCAAATCTCTGAGACCTTCAGCCAAAAGAACATTTGGCCTTGAAGGATCATTTTTATCTGTAGTGATCTCTCTCCCAAAGGCTTCCATTTGGCCTGCCCTCATTTAAAGAAGCAAATCAACACACCAGTGCTCTCACTTAATCAGCTTCAGTCTTGGTTGTTTTAACTCCTGCTATGAGTCAGAATGGAATTAGGCTTGTCACATCTTGTTTCAGCCTTTCTCCAGCTTTTCTTGCTCAGCCTTTCAAGTAGGTATACATCTGATTATTTTAAAGGCTTCACGTCTGGAACACTACCTGTGTAGCATTACACACTCTGGCTTCTCACAGCCAACATCTCAGTAAGCTCTCAAATCTACATCCCCACATGTCAAAAGTAAGAAAAAAGAAAAGTTTTCTCAACAAGCAGGGCAGAGATGGGTAGAGCATCTCGGTTCCCCTATATGCTGCTGGCACCCTGCCGAGTAACTCCACTGTGTGTCTTAGCATGTTGCATACAGAGGCCTGGGGCCAAATGGTTTTCACAATAACTTTTGCAGCATTATTAATACCCATCCTGTTTGCACACAGGAACTTTGTAGGGTAAACAACTACTACTAAGAAAAAAGTAAAGTTTTTTTTTTTTTAAATACCCTTTCTCTAAAGCAGATGCCAAACCATCAGGCTCCAAAGAGAAAGAACCTTGTAGAAATGATCCTCTAAGCATAATTTAGAATTCCTACTTCAGGGAGGGTTCAAATCAATTGGGAGAAATATTCTCTGGAAGAGCTTCTTTATCTGAGGCAATGCATACTTCCCTGAGCTTCTTGGGCGCCAGAGACAACCCGGAGCATCATTAGTGGAGTCTAAGATGCTCTAAAGAATAAAATTCACCACGTTCTCTCTTCTCCTCTAAAGCTGATTCCACCTGAAGTTTACAATAAGCATGTGTGACGTGTTTACTAAAAAACTGGTTCTTGGTTTCTAAGCTGAGGGGAGGGTCATAGGGTGAGAAGAGCATCTGAGAAGACTGAGAGTAAGGACACCCTATTTGATGGAAGAGAGGAAACATGTGCTTACCTATTTTTGCACCTGGTCTTTTTCATTTGCCTTCACACTGGACTCTTGCAGGCCCTATGCAAGGACATCGCATCAAGCCGACTGGCTTGTGTTAAATTCTCTTTCAACTCACCGCATGCCTTAGGAGAGTCATCTTTCTGACAACTGAATTCATTAACCTTCATTAAGCCTCTTTTAAATCATAATTCTCCCTTTGAAACAATAGCCATAGGCATTGAGCTTTGAAACTGCATTAATTTTTATCACCATTCAATAGAGGGTCAGATATTGAATCATTAAACCAAAGAGAAGAGCACCCAAGTGGGAAAGGGCAGCCAGATAGGTGTCAATGGACTCAGCACCACCCTGAACTCTGGGGCACAGATGTGAGGAATGGAGTGGGTAGCAGGGCCAGTGGTGAAGAGCACGGGGTCCAGAGTGAAAGGGCCTGGGTGCGAATCCTATCTCCACCACTTCTAACCATCTCACCCTGGGAAGTTTACCTAACTGTTCTGTGTTTTAGTTTCCTCCTCTGTGAAGCTGGAATAATGGCAGGAATGACTTCAGGGGTTTGCTGTGAGAATTTAGTGAAATTACCTATGTAAAAATACTCAACAGACACATAGTAAGTGTTTAAGAGATTTTGATTGTTGGCTCTACAGGAAATGACTATAAGATTTAGTCCTCATGATGCGTAGCTTCTGAAGATGTTAAAAGGGACAACGTTTCAGAGGCTGGTAGCCTTCTGACACAGTAAAACAAGCAGCAATATGATCGGGCTGGGAGACAGTGACAAACCCTGCATTCACCATCACCCCAGCCCCAGTAGTGCTCAGTGCTCAGCGTGTCTAGGTAAATTTTCTGTGGAGACATATCTTTATCTCCATCTTGGGTAAAGTGATGAGAAAGCCTTTCTCTATTCTTATTCGGTTTAATTTCATGAGCTAATCTGCTGGGAAAACAATAATAGTTCATGTTAATTAAGTATTTAATTAAAAGTAAGAGAATAAATATAAAATATACTTAAAATATACTCACCTAAGTATATTTTATATTTATTCTCTTACTTTTTTTCTCACAACAACACAATGAAGTGGGTCCTATTATCATTTCATTTTACAGAGGAAACTGAGGCACAGAATGGTAACTTGCCCAAGGTCAGCAGTTAGCCAGGACTTGAACACAGAGTTTCTGACTCTAATACCCATACTACAGAGCTATGTCTCACCTTAACCAACCATCTCTCCTTCTAACTCACTTAAGTATTTCATTTCTTTTTATGAACACTGGATAAGAAGGAAAATGTATAAAAATTTTAGTGAACATTAATTTAGCAAAGTTTTATATAGCATTTAACCAAGACCGATGTTACAAATCCCTCTAGCAGGACTAGGAATGGAGAGGGGAGAGGAAGACATGAGCATCCAGTCTTCTTAATGGGAAAGGAAGTGAGGGAGAGAGGCCACATCAAATAAAAATAATGGCATTAGAAGGAAAGGAGGGAGGAAGGGGACATCTGGATGAGTACAAAGGAGTGATGGGATAATTTAACTCCATAATGAAAGTTAGTATGTCTTCTAATTTATAGTAAATTGAGGAAACTGAAGCTCAGAAATCTCAATTCCTGGATTACTCAGCAAGTAAGTGGGAGAGATGAGTCTTGTACCTAAATCTGAAGCTCATACTCTCCCCACTGCACAATATGTCTCCCTAAGCCTGAGATGGTAGTTGAAGGCCATGTCTTTGAAAGCCTAATGTGCTAAGGAGCTTGAGCTTTATTCTCTAATAAACAGAAGTACCCACAATGCCACTCCTCCCACCCCAGCTCTAAATTTAAGAGCATCATTAGGAATTTCCTGGCAGGAGGCAGATCCCACTTGTTTCCCTCTCTGCATATACATATCCCCCCTAAGGGTATCCAGTGAACCAATAAACCATTTCTTTCATTTTTTTTTTAATCCAAACTCAGCTGCTGGATTACCTGCACCTGCAGCCCCTGCTATGTCACATACGACAAAAGGATCAAAGCCTGGAATATGACTTTAGAATATAATTTAAGATCATTATAATTTTTTAAACTAAATTACATTTTAACATTTTATAACAGAGCTGTCAAGATTCTATCTATCAAAATTCTATCAAGCAAACAAAAGAGGATCATTATATTTTCAGAAACATGAAATTATCACTCTAGTTTCTTATAAAAAGATTTGTCTTCCTTCACATTCTCATTTTCAAATGTTCTTCCTTTTCCCCACCTACCCTTGGAGACTGAGACTACACACTCTTAAACAAGTGAAAAATATACTAACGAAAGGAGACCGCAACTCAGGGCATGAAAGTTTTCCTTGGAGGCAGCAATTCTAAGGAGAACTGCATCCGAAGGAAATGTCCCTTAGCTGTAGGGGCATCCTGTCTCACTAAATAGTCTCTAAGCAGGGAGGGATAGGGGAAGGCAAGATAACAAACTCCTCAGATTCAAGAGAACAATGAAATGTCAAAAGCTTCCTACTAGAATCTATTCTACGGTCTTTTATGAGATACTGAGGGAAGAATACTAACTATATTGGGTATTGTTGGATGTCTCTCCCTCATCCATGTCACCCCTCTCCTGACACCATGAATCAGCCATGTTGTTTGCATAAAAATGACCCTTCCCACAGCCCAAGTTGTGGGTCTCCAGTAGCCTAATGACACTCAATGTAATTGACATTCTTTATGACTGGAATTAATTCACAAATAGGAAAGGAACACAATCCTCCACCAATCAGTGTGTGGCATCCCCAAGCCCCAGTGACTAGTTAGGATAGGGACTCATGACGTGATTCAGAGTGAAGCCCAAAGATTTTATTACATGGTGGAGAGGAGGGAAACACCCTCTTTTAAGATTGTGGTGAAAAGCATTGGAACCGGAACTGTTGCCGTTATCTGGCTACCAGTGAGGAAAGCCAACACGCTAAGGAGGGTGAAGCACTGCCCAGAAATGAAGCAGGAATCCTAATGACATGGCATGTGAAAACTGACACACAGCAGTTTCTGTGAGTTTTCTTTTGTTTGCAACCAAGAGCATCCTAACTGATCTGCCAACTCTAATAGTTCAGTGCTCTGCAAACCACAGCCCTTTGAAAATCCAATAAAGACCATGACCCTTTGTTATAAGGAAAACACACACACACACACACACACACACACACACACAGAAAGTTTCACATACAGTTTAGGGGGAGAAAGAGGCACAGACTCCAGATTTGAGTCCCTAGCAGACTGGTTAGGAGCCCAGGCTTTGAAGTAGAGGAATAGGCTTGGTTCAAATCCTGTTTCGGCCACTTGCCAACTGCATTATTTTGGGTTGCCTGACATAACTCTTCTAAACTTCATTTTATTCTTCTATAAAATGATAATAATACCTACTTCCTAGGGATGTAAAAATTAAGTAAAATTACAAATATCTAGAGATTAGCATGCTACACAGTCACAACCTAAACACTATGGCATTAAGTAATTAAGAACAGTCCCTAAAGGGCTCCAGAGAGAAAGCTGTTCAGATAAATGTCTATGTTAAATGTTAGGATGGGTAAAAAGTGCAGTTATGAGTGCTCTCAAAATATGAAACAGTGGATAAGGAATGGTTCTAAATTTTGGAAAAAGCTGACATTTGGTGCACAATTTCAGGCAATACACAGCTTTTCTTATCTTGGAAAAGTGCTTAGTTCTCAGGATTATTGTGGGTGAAATGTGAGAAAAAGAATTTGATCTCCTTGGGCAGAATGAGAAAGGTTTTGTTAATTGTGAAGTTTTTACAAAACAAAATAAAAAGGGAATAAGAGAGATCTATGATTACACATCTCATACAGACTTTTTGGAATCCTAAGAGAGTAAAAAGCAGCAATTTACCACCCAGCTCAGCAGAAATGACTCACTGGGCTGTCCCGAAGTTTCTCTTTGAAAAGAGAGATCTTGGACTCTACAGTGTCACTCTGTCCAATATCCCTCCCTGTTGTTCCATTCACACTCTGCCCACCTCCAACACCTGCAAGCCCTACTCAACCCAGAGGGTTTCCCCAATGCTCACATGCCAGTGAAATTATAAGATTCTTTGAATATGTCACCTTAAGTTATGACTTGGAAATATCAGCAAGAATGGAAAATACAGGACAGAGCCAAAAGGAGAACAGTCCAGGGACATTTTAAAGCTGACACAGTCCATCTGCTTGGTCTTTCATTGTGGTCCTCTATTTCTAAATTCCACTGTCTTACTTTTCTTTGTGCATCAAAACTTTCCTTCTTTTTCTACTCTATTTTTCAAAGTAGGACTGTTACAAATAAGTACTTTTTCAAGAACTAATACAATCCCATGACTGAGTTTCCTGCATTTATTTCAGTAGACCTCTGAGCAAGTCCAATGATATGTACAGTGAACTGACCCCACCCCACCACACGGTGGGTAAAAAGATGGAATTATATCCCATCTCGACCTATTATCCCCATTAAATCAATTCTTTCCTATGAATCTTCTCCCTCAAGAGCATGGGGTGGGATAGGGGAAATAGGGGTTACAAATTAACAGGAAAAGGTTAAGTGATGTTCTGACTTACCACATCACAACCGTGATGACTCAGTGACAAAGTTCTGCTCCCTCCTAGAAACGACTGAGACTAAGATGGTAAACAGAAAGAAATGCTAACAGAGACCCACAAGGTCCACTGCCATTTGGTAAAGCACCAAGCAAGCAGTATGCCTTATATGAAAGGAGAGTAGATGTGACCATTTGGCACTGAGAACAGCCAAGCCCCAGCACTGCTAATGACAGTTACCACTCTGGAAAAACACTGCAAGGGCAGTTGCAGAGGCAAAAGCTGGCTCACTTAGGAAAATGTAAGTCATGGCTGAGGAGAGAGGAGGCTGGCTGATCTCAGGAAGTAGCTGTATTATCTGCTGCATATCTATAACCAAGACCTTGACCAGAAAGCAGAGATTCCAGGAATTATGGGCAAGCACTTGAACAAACAGAGTCCAAAGGTTATGAAGATTTTAAACTCAATTCTTGGAGATTTGTGTAAATTAATGAGCATCTAACATGTACCTTTTCATGTAAGAAATAGTCCTGTAAGCCTAGTTATTCCCACTTTTTAGAAGAAACTGAAATAAAGAGACCCCTACACAATAGCTCAAAGCAACTAATTTTTCCTCCAGGTAGCAAGCATCTAGGAAATAAATGTTCCACAAATAATTATTGGTATTCTAAGCACCAAGAGCTATTCTACTGCCAAGACCTCAAGCTGAAAGAGTCTTCTTCCTGATCTAAACCTACTTTACTTCTCAATCTACAGCTCTCTCATTCCTGTTGAATCTGTCTTCACCTCCTTTGGGCTTCCATTCTTTCTATTTTTCCCTTGTGTCCTAATTCATCAGTGTCCTTCCGGCTTCATTTGCCTCTACCTAGCCTGGACTCCATAAAAAATTGTTTAAACAGGGCTTTTTCAGACCCTTAGACTTGCTTACTTCCAAGCCGATACCTGGGGCTGGACTGTCAATCATCAGATCTGGAATATCCTTACCTTTTTCTTCCCCCTATTCTATAGTTGTCAAGTAATATTGGACAAATTATCAAAGTATCCCACATGTCCATTTTCTCTAAACCTTGACTGGGTCCTCACTCCTTATTGACAATCCTTTTGTTAACTTTTTCTGTTGTCATACACGATTTCTAACAGTGTCAGTCTCCTCAGACACATGTCTCTGTGACTGCCTTACCTATAAAGACAAGCTCATTTTTCGTCATTCTGAAAAGAGTCAGTCATTGCTTGGTATTCTCTTAGGTTCGTTTCTCAAAATATCTCTGAATTTTATTCATGACAGTTTTACCTTTCCTCCTATTTCAGATAAAGAGATTCCTCTTTCTATTTATAAGGTTATACTTGGGTTCCTCTCCCCCCCTTCTCCAGGATCTTGCTCTATCAACTTTGTCCTCTGTCACCTGGAACTTGTCTCTCTGCCACTAGCTCTGTTTTCTCTATTACAACCAAACCTAGGTACCCTATCACAAGAAATACATAACTTTCTCAAAACCAGGCTTTAGCTATTCTTTATAGGGACACTTACACCACCAGGGCACACAGAGGTCCCATAAAGAAAGAAAACTTGCTGACAATAAGCTTAAAATGAAGTATTACAATCTATTCAAAGAAATGAATAAACTACCAAGAGAGAATGTCAGCAGATGCAATACATAGGAGAATTACCATTCCAAATATATGAGAGATTACAAAATTAGTATATTTTAAATAATTAAGATATGTTTAAAAGAATAGAAATCATAAATAAAAAGTATGAAAAGATCAGATTTTTTAAAATAGAATTTTTAAGAATTAAAGTATAGTGCCTCAAATTAAAAGCTTGAGAGATGCAGCAAATTAAACAGTTAAATATTAGGAAAATGGGAGCTAGATCCAAAGAAATCAGACAGAATATAGTACAGAGATATAAAAAGATGAGAAGTATGAAATTAGTTAAGAGAGATGATGGCTGGAGTGTGAAGGTCCAAAATATATCTTCAAAAGAGAAAACAGATAGAATGAAGTTGAAGAACTATTTGAAAAGATAATGGTTAAAATGTTTTGCAGAATTGAATGTGTAATACCTCAGAATAAAAAACTACCCAAATGCTGAAAAGGATTAAAAAATAAATCTACCAGACACATTATGGTAAAACCGCAGAACATCAAGAACAATAAAAACTCTTTTCAAGCAACATAGAAAAGAGATAAATACAACAAGGTAATGACATTTGGACTGGCAACCAACATCCCAGTAGCACTATTATCACCATTAACTTTCCACAGGAAAATGAAACAGTATTTGCATACTACTGTGAGAAAATAACTGTCAACCTAGAATTCTATTACTGACTAGACCAAAATTCAAGAGAGAGCAGAATAAAGATATATATGGACAAAGACAAAGAGAATTTACTATTCACTCACAGACTCTCACTGAAATATCTACTGAAAATATACATCAAGAAGAAAATTTAGTCCAAATCAAAGGAATAAGATGCAAGATTCAATGATGAACACAAATATCAGATATATACAGTAATAAACCTAATTAAGCATGACTGTAAATGAACCTTAATGAGAATATGAATAACCAATGAAGAAGTTAGAAAGAAGACAAGAAGAAAGAGTAGGCACCAATGACAGGGAAATGAGAGAGGAGCTGATTTAAAAAGTGGAAACTTTCCATTATGCTAAGGGAAATAAGCCAGTCACAAAAAGATTAATACTGTATAATTCCACTTTTATAAGGTTTTTAGAGTAGTCAAACTCATGGAGACAAAAACTAGAATGGTGGTTGCCAGGGGCTGGGGAAGAAGGTTATTGTTTACTGGGTACAGAGTTTCAGTTTTACAAGATGAAAAGAATTCTTGAAATGGAGGGTTATAATGGTAGCACATTATGGATATATGTAATACCACAGAACTGTTTTAAAATGGTTAAAATGGTAAATTTTATGTTAAGTATATTTTACCAAATTTTTTTTTTTAATCGGGGCGAAAAAAGTGTAAGTCCCTACATTGTTTGGTAAACATTCACTTTAAACTTAATCAAGTATTGATGACAAAATTTTAGATTGACAATAATATAAATAAAAAGTATAACTTCTAAGCTAGACAAAGGACAGGGAACATTAAGAAATAAAGGATAAGGACAAAAAACACAAAAGAACAACAAAGAAGAAGGTAAAACAAAAACAGAAAATTAGATGGAAGAAATAAGTTCAAATATATCAGTAATAAATATAAAAACAGTAATCAAAAATTGGTAAGACACAAAAGATTCAAATAATTATGACTATCAACACTAATCTAAAAAATATAGAGAATCCTCAAAATGCAGTAGAAAATGTAACTTTGAAATAGTAAAATAATTACACATGCCAAGAAGACATATTTCCAGAGATTTTGTGAGTTAACCAAGAACTCATAGTAGAAATCATTAGCACAACTTGTCAAACTTGAAGATGTGAATAAAGCAGTATTAAAATAAATTATAACCTTGAATATATATCTATATATACTAAAAACAAGAGGAGCTAAGCATTCAATTCAAGAAGTTAGAGAAAGGAAAGCTAAATTCCAAGAAAGTAGATGAATGGATATAATAAAGATAAGAGAAAGAAACATAGAAAGAAATAATAAAACCAAGGGGTTTTTTTAAACAACAAATCAAATAGATGATTATATGGTATGACTGGCTAAGAAAAAGAGATGGCACAAATTAAATAACAATAGGAGTAGAAAAGAAATATTCATTTCAAGTGAAACAGAGTCTGAAGAAATGACTTAAGTGGATGCTATAAATACAAATTTTGAGGACTAAATTTATAATTTTTACACAAATTTCTCAATATTGACTCAAAAAGACATACAAAGTTTGAATATATCTGTATTTTTAATAGCAAAAAAAATTAACCATAAAAATTCCCAGGGCCGGATGATTTTTATTAATAGTATTTTAAAGTTTTAATGAGCATAAAATCTTAATCTTATTCAAGCTATATTATATAAATAAAACAAAAGAGAAATTTCTCAGTCTCTCTTTAGGTATTATTACAACTTTGATACCAAAACCGTACAAAGACAGTTTAATCTACCATATGATCCAGCAATCCCTCTACTGGGTATTTATCCCAAAGACTTGAAAACCCATATCTGAAAAGATATTTGCACACCGATGTTCATAGTAGCATTATTCACAGTGGCCAGGACATGGAAGCAAACAAAGTACCCTAAAATAGATGATTTGATAAAAAAGGCTATGGTACATATATACAAAGAAATATTACTTAGCCATAAAAAGAGATGAAATACTGCCATTTGCAACAACATGGACAGATCTTGAAATAATCATGCTAAACAAAATAAGCCAGACAAGAAAAGTTGAAAACCACATATCACTTATATGCGGGATATAAACTTAAAACAACAAACAAACATGACAAACGGAGACTTATGGACATGAACAATAGACTAGTGGTTACCAGATGGTAGTACGGAGAAGGGGTAGAAAGAGTAAAAGGGTGACAGAAAGAAATTTACCTATGGGCAATGAACATACTATACAAAAAAAAATATATGACTTACTGGTGAAAAATAAAATAAAATAATTTTTAAGAAGGAAAAAACAAAGAAAAAAAGAATAGCAAGAAAGAAGAATAGTAGTTGGCATACACTAAATATTCACAAAGCACTGGGGACGATTCTAAGAGTTTTACTTGGATTACTTAATTTACTGTCTTAAAAATAATAATAATAAACTATATGGTAGATGTTATTTTTAACTCTCTTTGGGGATGAGGTAGCATAGAGAGTTTATGTAATGTGCCAAGGTTAGGAGTCAAGAAACGATAGAACAAAGATTCGAACCTAGAACAGTCTCACTTCAGAACCTGTGCTATATTCCCTCCCATTTCTGTATCTATGATCACAAATGCAAATACTAAAAAATAAATGACAAATAAGTATAGATGCAAAAAATAAATATTAGCACATCTAATTAAGCAATTTATTTTTTAAAAGCATTTAATAAAATTTGAAACCCATCCATGATTTTAATAAGAAAAATTTCAAAAACTAGAACTAGAAGAGGGAACTTTTTAAATTTGATTAAGGGCATTTATTAAAGGCATGCATACTACGGTGAGATTTTATTTTCTCATTAAGTTCAGAAAAACAAATTCCTCCATTACCGTTAGTTACTATTCAACACAGTACTGGAGGACATATCAAGTAAAATAAGTCAATAAAAAACTAAATGCATAAAGATTGGAAAGAAAAAACAAACTTCTGATTTTCAGACTATATTATTATACATATAAAAAATCCAAGTAAATGTAATATATTAGAATGGAAAAAGATGCTTCAGAAAGATCAATATAAAAAAGTTTGTTGATCTCCTATTCCATTCACAATAGCAACAAAAATATATTCATTCAATAGAAGTTTATTGAGTATCTTCTATGAACCAGACACTGAGTTATGCACTAGAATAACATGTACAAGACTTTCCTGGGTAAAATTATTAAACTTTCCTGAAGATATGAAAGAAGATCAAATAAATGGAGAGACATATCATGTGATAGGAGAACTCAATACCTTATAGAGGATATTTCTCCAAAGTAATCTAAAAATTTGGTAAGAGTACAACCAAAATCAAAAATATTTTTGACTAGAATTTAACAATATGATTTTTAAATGAATATAAAAAAACAAAGGAACAAAAATATCTAAAACAGTTCTAAAGAAGAACAAAGCATAGGCATTCACCCTATATCAAAATTTATTATAAAGTTCTACTATTACAAGAGTGAGTTCTTGGCACTAAGGTTCACTTTGAGGTGGGGGTGGGTTGACTCATCTGGGACACAGTTTATGGGCGTTGCACAATCTAAGGGTACTGATAACATATCTACCTTCAGCTTAGTTTTGCCAAATCATAAAACTGAATGATCTGCTACCCTGCATGAAGAACTGTGTGAAATAGCAAATGCAATTACTTCTGTGTCTGGACAATGTAAATAGCTTCTTGGCAATAGTCTGTAAAACTAAATATCAAATAAAAGAGTCTGTCAGAATCCCATGCAGAAAAGGCAGGAAATAAAATAGAAGTTGAAATTTGCCTTGATTGGGCAGGGAGAGAGACACGTGAGAAAGGAAGGGCAATTGTGGTAACCTTGAAAGGCCTTTGTTAATAGGAAGTGGTATGCTTCAGAAAACCAGAATGAGCCATTTGCCACAAAGCAATTCAGGGTTAGAAGGCAATGGCATTAATTAAACTCCAAGGAAGGCAGAATCGGTTCTTTCATTTTTGCCACCCCCACCCTCTTCTCTCCAAGTATCTGGAAGAGATCCCATTGGGTTGATCCTTTCCCTGGGGCTGAGAAAGAACAGTCAGCGAGCCAGATTAGGGCAAGAACCGAGTTTATTTCTAGCATGAATATTAAATGAGATTTATGACAGATGGAATACTTGTAAATTCTTTGCATTAGTAGATCAATTCATAACAGCAAAGAAAGGGCCACCGCCCCCCCCAAACACAAAGAGATGTCTGTAGTCCTTTCTCTTAGAGAAGGCTAATTCTCAGTCAGTTCTAAATATCTATCTCTCTTGCTCAATCCTCGCTCTTTTTTCTCTCCCTCCCTCCCTCTTTTCCTTCTTCCTTCCCTCCCTCCCTTTCTCCTTCCTCCTCTTCCTCTCTCCCTCCCTCCCTCTCTCTCTCTAACACACACAAGCACACACGACGCACCCTACACTCTTCATCCAAGTAAACCAAACTGCCCACAGCTATGAACCCACAGTTCCCACTGATTCCAGCAGGAATTGTAGGCACGGCTTTGGGAGCCAGAATGTGATCCATAATCTATTAATTAGTCATACACCACAGCAATGGAATGTGAAGTTAACTGAAAGGGTTCTGTGCTCCAACCATCTGCTCAGTAACTTCGGTTTATTCACGTGACAAGAATAGCCAGAGCCCTCTAAGGCTAGCCCAGACCTCTATCTTTTTGCATTGCCACATAAAAAAATCCTTGGTCACTAACCCCTCTCCCTGGTGTCTTTACTATCTGATTGTTCTGCTGTTAGGCTTTTGAGATCAGAGGACTGCCCCCCTCCTCCCACAGCAGCCTCCTCCAACCCACTTGCAAAAGATGACTCAGTTGTGGACATGGTTCAGCTCTCCTACAGGGCTCAGGACCAAACAACGTGGAAAGCTGACACACAGAGCAGGCAGCCTCCTTTCTGATTAACACTTCAGAAATATAAAGGCTAACAAAAGTAATACGAGAGCCAGGGAGAACTAGGATGAAGGGAACGAATAAAATATATTCACCAAGGTTGGGACACAATCCATCCCATATCCTGACTTGAGTTGCTTCTCTCCTCAGCAAAGCTCCATCAAGTCCAATGTGTCTGCTCAGGTATAAGGGTTTCAGAGGATGACTGAGCAATACTGACATTTGATGAGTCATTCATCTCTGCATTCATACATTCAACATTTTACTGAGTGCCATAAACCAGGTTCAGTGCTAGACCCTGAACAATCCAGGAAGGAAAAAAAAAAACAGATAGTTGCAATGCGGTGTGATAAGTGGCTAGACTAGATTTGTGTCTGTGGTGCCAGAGTAGAATATAGAGAAAATCTTCCAGGAGAGTGGCATGTAAGTTAGGTCTTAAAAGACAAGTGTGTAGAGTATATTGGTGATGCCTTCCCTAGGTCCTTGGTGTGTTTCCCTTAATCAAAAGCATTCCCGAAACTCACCATAAAGGTAAGTCTTCAATCATCTTTGAAATATTTCACTTCACTAGAATGAAACAATGATTCCAATAAAAGGCACTCCATTTCTCTGAAATTAATAAATTGTCCTGAATGTTTAATTACTTAAACATTTTTAATCACAAAAGTAATACATGTTTTCTGTAGGTACTTTGGAAAATACAGAGAAGGATATGGGAAAAATAAAAATTAGTAGGAATCTAGCCATAAGAAAAAATACTATCACTATTTTGGTATTTTGTTTTATTTTCTATGAATAGATTCTTGTTTTGGTTTGTTTTGTGAAAAACTGGGATCACATATTGTACACATAATTTTGTAACTTTCTTTTCCTTAACATTCTATTCTAAGCATCGCCGTATCCTTAAATACTCTGAAAATAGTACTTTCAATGGCTAAAATATAGGCCATTATATGGATGATCCACAATTATTTCAACTATTTCTCTACTGGTGGAAATTTATGTTACATCCATTCTTTTGCTCTCCATGCTGCAATAAACCAATATATCTGCACATCTATGATTATTTCCTTACAATAAATTTTTAAAGTATGATAACTGGGACAAAGGTCATTTTTTAGGATTCTTGCTACGTACCACTGAATTTCTCTCCAGAATACAAACATAATACCTATTATACTTAATAATTATATTAATTAATAAATGAAGGAACAAATGATTTTTAAGTTTCTCCATAATACTCTTGCTAGGAATTGCCATGCTTGCCCCTTGGAAACTAAATAACCTTTGTGTGAATAAAAAAGAAAAGAAAACTTTTGGACTTGGAGGAACTAGTAAACTAATAAAATTTTAATTACCTGTGGGAAGAATACAGACTAAGAATTATTTCTAGGGTTAGAAAATTGCCAAAATAATGTCACAGAAGAATAATTACTATCATAGGAAAACATGTACAATGTATCAAAAGCAGTCTCCAAGGTCATAAATATAGTATGATCCCATTTTTGTGGAATATGTATCTATGTGTATACACATGTAATAAATAAATATATATATATATAATTATATTGCATACATTAGAAAACTAAACACCAGCAATTCTCTCCATGTGTTGGATTATGGGTGACTCTTCTTTTTTGGTATGTGTCCTAAATCTTGCACATTGAACATGTATTACTTCTTGTAATTAAGAAAAAACAAATGTTTTTTAAATGTTGAGTTACTATGGAACTGAAGGAAATGTTTTCTTCATCTAGAAATCTTAGAGACAGTAAACAAAATGATAAACAGGCGGTTCCTGGTCTTCCTCTGAGGGTGTATCAGGCTGCCATAACAAAATACCATAGACCAAGTGGCTTAAACAACAGAAATTTATTTGCTCAGTTCTAGAGGCTGAGGTCTGAGATGAGCTTGGTCAAGTTCTAGAGACGACTCTCTCCCTAGCTTGCACACAGCTGCTCACTTCCCATATACTCACATGGCCTTTTTTTTTTGGTGCCTGCTCCTACAGAGAGAGTGAGAGAGAGAGAGAGAGAGAGAGAGAGAGAGAGAGAGAGAGAGAGAGAGAGAGAGAGAGAGAGAGCACTCTATGGTTTCTTCTTATAAGAGCACCCATCATGGGTGCCCTACTCCTGTGGCCTCATCTAACCCTAATTACCTCCTAAAGGTCCTACTTCTTAATACTATCACTTTGGAAGTTAAGGCTTCAACATATGAATTTTGGAGGTACACAAACATTCAATCTGAAACAGAGGGAATCCTTCAGAGATTAATATCAAGATAGGTACAAGTTCACATTTTCCTAAAATAAAATATTTTGAAGAGTTATCTTGCTAGATGAAATAATAAAGAGGTGGTGGTGGGGGGTGGGACATGAACAGGACACAGTCCTGGCCATCAAAGGGACACATTCTTGTGTGGAGGAAGACAGAAACTTAGTACAAATCAGTGCAACAGAATTCTAACAAAAATATATGCTGGCACATTTTTAGTGGAGAGGGGTAACTCTCCATCTTCAGACAACCAGGAAATGTTTCTAAAAAGAAGTAAAATTTAAACTGAAGTTTGGAAGAAAAAAGAAGTAGAACTAGTCAAGCATGTGGAGGGCCGTGCCAGGCAGAGGGAACAGCTTGTATCAAGGCACGGAGGTGCTGGAAAGCATTGCTGCACACATGTGAAGGGATGAGATGTGAGAAGGAGTTGGAGGAAGGACTCCACTCTCTAACACAGCACCTGAATTCTGAACCTCAACAGAGACTGAATGAGCTGAACTGCCATGCTCAAACGTTTACACTGTATCTCAAGGGCCATGCAGAGCACTAAATTTCAAACAGAGCGGTACAAGAAATGACTAATTATTTAGAAATATCCTTCCAGCAACACAGTAAAAGAGAATGGCTTAGATATCAGTTTGGAGAATGGAGAGGGAGAGCCAGTATAGAGGTTCTCCAAATAATTCAGAAGAAAAAGGATGAGATCCCGAACTAAGGCACACATACTTACTAGGAAAATAAAGTAGATATATATTGTCAAATAGCCAATTTGGTTATAGAAAATTTCTATAGTGAAGCTATAAACTGCATATTGAGGTATTTAACTGACAAAACACGTCCTGATTTGTCTGAAACAGTCCCAGATTTAGTTGGTTAACCTGATACTATTATTAAAAGCATCTCTTTTGTTTTTAAAAGTGTCCCGATTTAGATGATAAATTATAGGACACCCTATAGTTACTTCCCTTTTCTACCTCCCTGAATTTCTAGTCTGAAGGCCTTACATTAGATATCGTTTTTTGGTGGATTCATTTTTCTTCCCCCAAGACAAATTCACCATCTTGCTACCTTCTAGGCCATACTATTGGTCACTAGAAAAGAAAGATGATTTCTATAAGATTATTTGTCTTCCAGTTATCTGAATCTCCTGGCTTCTTACCATGGAAATGTTACAGAGGAGACACTTCTGTTCCAGATCTCAAACTTGTTTCCAAATCAGTTGCTCCTGTTCAAATTTTTCATTCCTCCTTTAGCACTGGATGAGTGCCCTGGCCTTAAAAGTCCCTGCCACTTCACTGATTACACTGCCCTTCACTGCATCACCTTGAGCCCATTATCTTTTAAATTAAATTGTTCGATTCTTTCCAACTTTGCCTTACATTACCTGGTCACTTACTTGGCCAAAGTTTCAAATTTTATTACAGATACCTCACCTTCTTCTTCACCTTGGTCAGTCTTTACTGGAGAGTGTTAGTCTGTCATATACCCTCCACTACTTCATTCAAGACTAACCAAAATGTAAGGAGTAGTTTTTTATGTGGTTGGACTACATATGATTTTTATTTCCCTTTTTACTTCTCCACTTCTTTGATTATTCCAAAATTTCTACAATAAGTATTTTACAATGCAAGAGATTTATTTAAAATTAAACAATTCTATCCATTCCCTTCATTAATTTCAATCAATCTTTCACCTTCCAAGACCTACTTAAGGTACTTGCCTTTAAACCCATAATTCCCCACTTACAATTAGCTTTGGCTAGGATAAAGTATTAGCCATTGTGCTAAGCTCTCCTGAGAGAGTTTTCTGATAAACTGGAGAACAGCTAGCAATTTAAATATAATGGCAAAAGAACCCTATTTCTAACAATACATATTGTTGGCTTCATGCGAAAGTTTTAAAATTTTTTTAAAGTTTAAAAAAATAAGTTGAGAAAGGGCAAATATCAAAGAGATAAGAGTATGTTACAATGGAATGTTAATAGATATCTGGAGATCAAAACTCCTAAAACATCGATTGTCAGAATAGCAGAATTCAAAGACCAAATAAAATGAACGAGGTGGAGGTCTGAATTAGGAAGAAGTAGCAAATACATTAGACACAAGATTACTTAAACAACATGACCATCAACCAGTAGGACTAATTTAAGTATGTATATTAAATCATCTTTGTATAAATTGATCACAGTTGTAATAATTTAATGTCCTACGATAAATATAACTAACCATCAAAACCAGAGCTTTTCAGTTTGTGTTCTGAGGCTACCACATAAAGAGAAGATGAAGCATAAAAAGGTAAACAGGTACGACTCCTGATTCCCACTCATATCTGCCAGTCTTTGCTACTTTAGGAGATAAAATATGTTTGAAAGCCACTGATCCAAATAAACGTGTGTGTGCACATGTGCATGTGTGCACCAAGGGTTATGCATAACCTAACTTTTCATATATCCTAAACCTAAGTAAATATGCATTACCTTGGCATATTCATCAGCAATGTATGCTTTTGTCCTTGTTCACAGGAAGCAGAAACATTTCATTAGAAGGTTTTAATAGGCCTTTTTAATAATCTCATGTTCACGCTTCTAATCCATATATGAACGCAAAGGAAACTTAATGAGCACACCACAAAAAAATGAGTTTTAGATTCTCTCACTGAAAAATAAGTTCTTTGAAGATAGGGGTCCCCTCTCTCTTGCTGCATACTATAGACCACAAATAAGATGTTCAATAAATATTTGCTGGTTAAGTGATGACAGAAAAGATTTTTAAAATACATAGCCAAATAAATCCTTTTGTAAATTCAAAAGCAATTTGTCTGAAGAGAAATATGTCCAGGGTTAAAGTTATAATTCACAAACATATAGTGAGAATGCTAATTATCAGGATAATGAGTTTGCTCTAAAGGTATCCAGTGGTAATAAAGTCAATATACCATAACTCCAGTTTACAACACAATTACTTTAGGGTGTGGTAAAAAAAAATAGCACAGCAGAGTCCTGGGCTTTATGTTACAAAATCATACCAGCTCATTGCCTTCCAAATAATTTTAGTGAAAAATTTCTCTTCCCAGTGCTGCATTTTCCCTTTATGTTAAAACACGGACACAAGGACACACACACACCCCCTCTGAACCAAAGAGGCATAGTTAAGCAAAGTTTATTGTCTCTATAATTCCTTTGTATATAATAATAAAAACAGGTGAGATGAGAGAGCTATCTTTGTATATAGTATATAGAAATTTTTTTTAAAAAGGAAGCATCATGGTTGTTTTGACTGCCTCAGATATTGGTCCTAATTTCTTACTTGAAATTTTAGAGTACAAAAGAAAACACCACCTGTACTGATTATGCAGGTTCAATGAAAAGGTCAGATAGAAAGTGAACTTGGTTTGAGTAGTTGAGAATTATATATGGGAAGACAGACAAAACTCACACAGGAAATAAAAAATGTGCTGGTGCTGGCTATTTATTTCAGGCATCTGATTGATGATGTGAGAAAAAAGTTATAAACCAAACAATAACTTGATGATATATAACTGTAAATTATGCCTGTCAATCTTTTATAAAGACTTTTAAAAGCAGGTGGAGTAAACAAAAAACAGCTAGGCTGTCCTTGGATAATTTGCTTTGATACCAGTTTGAATAAAACAAGAACCTTTTGATGGATTTTTAATGTGGAAATGCAATTCAGGCATGGGATGGATTAAAAGTGACAAGACAGGTGGCATGTAGGTCATGTGCAGTGAGCATCACACTGACAGCGCAGCCTATAGAAAAACACAGAAGATGTGGAATTCAATTGGGCAGAAACATGGAGATAACTGAGCTCAGTGATGCCCTGGGTACTTACGGAAAATTTTTGACAAGCGTTATAAATCTAATCGGTAACCTTCAGTTTTTCATAATAATTTCATAATTTAAGACACTGTTCTTTGAGAAGTACAGTCACAATAAATCTGAGACCACATTATATCCAGCTCAGCTATATCGGCATAGCATGAGCAGCTGTGGATTGTGGCCAGGTGGCTAAGGATGGTTCTCCACGGCAGATGTGGGAGGATCTGTCACAAGAGCCAATACCATATCCTGCCCTGCAGTTTCTCGCATATCAGTTGGTACTGCTGAGTTATTTCATCCACATCATCCTTACCACACTGAGTTTTCATACCCAACACACAAGACTCTCATACTCTTTCATCTCCACAGATTATTTCTGAATCCTCTTTCTCAACTTCTCACACTTACAGTTACCTCTCTCAAGGGTAGGTTTCCATTCCACAATCACTGTCATCTTCATGCTAACCATGGGAAATGGTGAAGAGATATTCACCTCCCCTCAGCATGAACAAGGTAAAAATAAGATGTGAATCCAAGAAAGAAAGATTACTAGGAGAAGGAAGAAATCACTTGGAGGGGGGAAAAATTCACCTTTCCCTTGTTAGACAACTTCAGATGTAAACCTGGAAAAGAGCAGCCACATTTCCATGAATATTTAAACATGGCTGGTATATTGCAAAATAAAATAAAACTGATTATCACTGATGAACACACTTGCTATTTTCCTAGTGAAACTTCTTCTGACCTGTAAAATGGATTTCCAATATTTATTATTAGGCTGATCTATGAAAAAGTTCAGAAAGATTCTGGATCGAAAGTGCAGTGTCCACTGAAAACACTGAGTCCTGACTTTCTTTACAAATCAAGGTCAAAGGCTATGCAAGGTAAGCACAGAATTCTGGGCTCACTTTGATATTTCAGAAAGCTATTTGTGAGAACTTAACAGATTGGTGAGACTGTTAGGGGGTTGCAGATTCTAGTAACAAGGCATTTCTTCTCCATAAGGCCTTCTGGGCATGCATTACTGTTCTACATTGCATGACTTGTACTATGTTCCCAGCTAGAGTTTCAGAGGTTCAATAATCACATTACACACAGTGCTGCAACCAGGAGGCTAATCTCAAATAGTTATATAAGCCTCTCTTGTATATATGACAATTGAAGGAGCAGAATGTGCAAAACAGTACCCACCATTATTGGTTTTATTCATCATGAACAATGAGATGTTTTCCTGGCTTTGTAGTAAGTCTATTATCAACAACTACAGAGAACAGTGAACAGCACAGATGTAAAAACAGAGAGTGATTTCTGGTTGAGAGGAAAGAGAAGAGTCAGGTGAATATCCAAGGAAAATTCTCAGAAGGCATGATGCCAAGCCCAAGTAGGAGGGAGCATGTGGTGGAGGGGGTTTGAATGAACAGCTGGTCTCCCACTACTCTTCTCTCAGTCAGAACTTTTTTAATTGCCACTTCCCTTAAGCCACATCAAGAGTCTTCCCATGATTCTCTCACCTCCTTGGATTTCTATTCTTGGGACTGGGTATAAAGCCAGAAACTTGAAGGGACTCCTCTTCTCTGTAAATCACCAACTAGATAAAAATAGAGCCTATTCACCAGTTACTCTTCCGTTCTCTATGCGCTCTATTTACGTGGCTTTATCAAATGAGTTGTGGAGGAAAAGGCCTAGGACAGTTGACCAATCTTAGTAAATATCTCTTATTATTTTATTAAACAGTTAGAATGGGCACATCAAGAAGAATGCCAGGACAAAACTATAACCCTCTTTGTAGAGGTCCACCTCTTAATACACAAACTTTGAACCCCAAAGAAGAATAATAAACCTGCAAGGTTGCAGTTTGATTTCATATATTTATTTCAAAAGTGATTAAAAGAAAAGAACAAAGTTTCTACAGGGATGTGTTGAAAACAAACAGCTCTTTCATTGCGCACAATCCAAGTGAAATTTCATTATGACGAAACTTTTTAACTTCTTGTACTGCTGTTCACCTTCTTAATGCTTTATCTAAGAATAACATCAATTCAATCGAGAAATTATCCATTGTGATTTCTTAATGAAAGTGCAGCTCATTGTTTTTAAGATGCTTTTTTATATAATGAATGGCATTGGACTTGCAGAGAAATGTTCAATTGATTACATGATACAATTGAAGGGCATGAATTTAGCAGCAATAATGAAATCTTACACACATGTAGAACAACTGCTCAAAGAGCATGCAAAGTCCTTCATGATTAAATTAAGCAGCAATTGGGAAAGTGCTATATAAGAATTATTGCTTTGCCTGAAATTCTTTTGGGAAATTCAATATTATCTATCCTAGAAATCATAGAATTTCTAAGTTGGAAGAGACCTTAGATTATATTAAGGGAAATCCTCTTTGGTAAGGTGACCATGTCATAAAGGTTTGCCTGAGATTTTTCTGATTTTAGCACTGAAAGTTCCAAGTCTTAGAAAACTCCTCAGTCTTGGGCAAACTGAGATAGTTGGCCACTCGACTCTTTGTATTTATAAATTCCCTTGATGACATAACCTTGCAATAGACTTAACTTTCACAGGGTTCTATTCCTGATCAATCAAAATCAGTGTCCCTAAAGATTATCCTATTCTGTCTTCTGTAGTGAAATAAAGTTGATTTTCTACCTGGTAGCCCTCTGACTATTTGAAGACTGCCCATCTCTATTCTATACTTTCTCAATCCAGTCTCTCTATTCCCTAGGTTAAATTGACCCAGTTCCTTCATCTGCTCCTTGAGTGTGCTTGTTCCATTGGTAATCCCATGACTTTCCTCTGGGCAAGCTCATCTGTCAACCTCCCTCAAATGGTAACATCCCAAACTGAGTTCAAGCTTCCACACTCTGCCTGAGCCCTTCTCCTTTCCTGGGCATCATGCTTTCATGTGGATAAACTGATATTCCATTAGCTAATTTGGCCACCACATCCCACTATTGAATAACAGTACCATTTACGTCAACAGAAAGCCCCAGAGATTTTTCACACGTTGCCCAAATCTCTGCCACCCTGTGGCACAAGTGGTCATTAGACCCAAATATCACACATGGCCCCTTATAGTGATCTCATTATTCCAGCTCAAAATTCCAACTTTAGATCATAATTCTATCACCAAAATCATTCACTTCCCTCCCAGGTTCATGTAGTCTGCAATGTTTTCTGTGCATCAACATCTGCAGTCATTCAAATCATTGGCAGTAATGTTTATTAGGTCAGGGTGTAAAACCAGATCATCAGTTAGTATACAGCTACCTGCTGTGTAAAGGCAAGTATTCATATGGATCCTTTATTTTGAAATGTTTTCTAGAGCATTCTCTATTTCCAGATTTTAGAAGGGAAGTTGAAACCAGGAGAGTGCAAACACACTGTTAGCAATACTTTCTTCATTTTCAACTGGCAGCTGCCTTCTCCTTTACCTTCAGCCCACATATATCCTTTCAGGTGTTTCCAAACTTCAGTCAAGCAAGTATGATAGAATTCCTACCATAAGCCTGAGACTGAGCAGGGCTCTGCAGGACCAAGTACAAATCATCAGTACAGTACATCCTGTGTCCCTGACTCTCCTCTTTCTAGTTACACAGCAGGATTTCACTCGCCCACTCCTTTTGAAGTCAGGTATTGCCATGTGACTTTCTTTAGCCAATAACACAAACGTGGAATGATATGCATTACTTCCTGGCAGAAGCTTTAAAAGCCAGCTGTGTGGTTTGTCATGTTTCTTCCCCCACTGTTGTTTTTATCAGGAAACTCAGTGTCAGGGTGAAGCCTTTCATGAGCCTAGGTCCCTGGGAGAACACATGATCAGAATCCCCTTACTGGCTCACATTGGACATACAGGTAGAGTAGGAAATACAACCTCTGAGATTTTGGACATTTTGTTACTGCTAAATGACTTAGCCTGCCCTGATTGTTACTCTGACAATGATGAAGTAGAAAAATACACCAACTCGTGTTTAGAAGAAGCTTATAGTATAGTTGAGGAGATAAATCACATCCACAAAATAAAAGTAGGGACTAAATTAGCATGTAGTAGAAAGCGAAACTGGAAAAGCAGAGATAATTAGCAAATGAGATATGGGCCTAAAAGTGAGTCACTATGACAATTCATTAAAAGAGAACTTAAAAAGGGGAGTTCAACATGGGCTTACAAATCTCAGAACCTTTCATTTCCATTAAGCAAAAAAACAAAAAACAAAAAAAAAACCCTTATAATTATATAATTTATTGAAAAATATTACAGAAAATGGTTCTATAAATATGTTGACTCTTCTCTTTCAAAACTGAAATAAAAGCGAAGCTTAAATTACGGACCATTTTAAATACAATGGATTTTAACCTTTTGATAACCAGCACTAATAAGGCACATTTTTTAAAAAAATAGATATATTATAGGTCTCTGTCCTTCAGAAATAGGCAGATTTAGCACATTATTAAAGACAGAAGGTTATTCTTTATAGGAGTTTTATAGGAACTTTGACAAGTTTGGCAATACAAATAAAATGGAGCTGATCTTAGAACCCACTTAAAATATGATTTAATTTGTTTCACAGAAAGGTCTATTATTATAAGTATAAAGGTAAATACTGGCCTGAATACTAAAGGCCCAACATCATTTTGGCTGATCTAGCAAAAATGTGGCCTTTTCTCTTTTTAGAATATATTCTGTTTCTCCCTTCCATCCTTTTATAGGAATAGAATAATTTCGATACTAGTTGGAACAGTCATTCACTCATTCAACAGAGATTTACCAAGCACCTACTCTGCCCAGGACAATGCCAGGTGTTGGCTATTCATCAGAGGAATGGTCAGCTGTCCGTCCTTACGAAGCCTGAAGTCTGGAGGGGGAACAGGTAGAGAGTGGAAAGAGTGGTAAAGACTTTCTAAGTAGAAGAAGCGTCATGTGATCCCTACCTTGAAGCAGGAAAGGGCTTTAAGTATTCAAAGAAATCAAAATCTACCATTTGTCAATCAAACATGGCAAATGAAAAGGAAAAAAGCTTAAGATGAGGTTAGGGTTGGGTAATGGGCAGACCACATGGGTTATGTAGGCCCTGTTAGGGATTTTTGGTTTTTGTTGGTTTTTGTTTGTTTGTTTGTCCCAAATGTCCTCAGAGTTTTGAATACGGGGTGCAATGTGACACAATTTCCATTTTAAGAAAGTCGTTTTGGCTGCTGTGTGAAGAATGGATTGATGGGATTAGAGATGAGAATGAAGAGGGATTGTTGTAATAACCCAGGAAAGGGGTAAGAGTGAAGGAGGCTGGAGGGAAGCTGGAGTGGTGGCAGCAGTCATGGCTTGACTTAAGTAGATTAGAAACCTTTTTGGAAGTAAGTACTTCAGGAACAGGTAATGGGGTGAATGTGGGGTGTGCATCTGGGAAATTCTCAGGCTCTGGCGTGAGCGACTTCTCCATTCTGCATGTAGGGAAGTAAGGAGGAGGACCTGAGCTAAGCAGAGGAGGAGCTTCTCCACTGAGATGTGCAAGGAGGGTCCTGCATGGCAGCTGGGTGCATTGGCCTGAAGCTTGGCAAAGGCAGAGCTGGTGCGAGATGCGAATATGCAGGTCATGGGCTTAGCACTAGTGTTAAGCTGTGGCAGAGGTTCAGAGGTGTAACGGCTGCAGCCTCACACATTGGATGACAAGTGTGGGTACAGGAGAAGGGTGGGAATGGGCATTTGGAAATGTGAGTGAGATCAACAAGAATTCTTGGCAGCCAAGAGGAAGTCTGGTCATAAGTCTGATTTGAGAAAATAATTAATTCTTGATGTCCCCTGATGCAACCCCAGATCTTTGGGAGAATATGGAAAAGTTTATACCTGTTCCTGACATGCCCTCCCAAATTATAGTTCAAAAAAGTGACATCTCCTGTGCCTATCCCCACCTCACAAGTTAGCTTCAATTTCAAGTTTTACTAAAGTTTCATCTTCTCACTCAATGATTATTCTTCAAAAAAGAATGACATTTTTATTACTTCACCGATTTTTACTATCCAAGCAATTTTGAAAAGAATAATGCTTTCCAAATACCAAACTGTGATAAAGTGCTCACCAGTGCATGGAAAAATGAGAAAACTGGAACTATGGAAAATACATATGTCAACATAAGGTGACTGTCATTTCCTGGGAAAGATGCTCCTTTATTCTGAAATAATGTAAGCTCTGCCCTTTTAGTATTAAATTGTGCCTCCTCTTAGGAAATAATAGTGATAGGAGATATTTTTTAAAGTCCTTATTTGACAAAATAAAAAAGCAGTAATCCTATGTATGACTCTAGTTTTTATTTTAATTGTACCAAACTGAAATCCCAAACCAGGAAAGAATAAGAACCAAAGCATCATTGAGAAGCCAAAGGCCAGCAAGCAGCTAGGCACACTCTCTAACTCTCTCCCAGACACAGTCCCCAAAGTGCCTAGGATTCACATTTGTGCCTCACAAGACATTGCTAAATGCCATGGACACATGGAGTTGCTTCCAGACAGTCAAAACCACAAATGTTAGGGTACACTATGTCGGCAAGGCTTAGTCATTGTGTAAAAGGCAAAGAAATTCCTGAATTCTAAGAACTGTAAACAAAGCCATGTAGTTGGTTTCTCTCTTGCATCCCTCACCACACTGGGCTCTTGATTCAATCAAATCAACTACATAAAGTCTGTGCTGGCAATTGGACATATTTGAATATGGTCTGAGTGTGACTTGCTATTAAAGAGTTATTGTTAATTTTGTTAGTTATATTAACGTCATGGTGTTAAGAAAATACCCTTATTTTTTAGAAACCCATACTGAAGTATTTGAGGTAAAATTTATGACATTTGCGGTTGTTTTAAAATACTTTAGCAAAAATAAAATAAATAAACTAAATATGAAAAGCTGTTGAACATTCTTAAATTTAGATGATAATGATGGCACATCTCTTTACTTTTCTGTACATTTGAAATTTTTCACAAAAAAAAAAATTGCAAGGAAGGAAGGGAGAGAAAGAGGAGAGGAAGGAAGGAGAACTACTCTCCAACACCCAATTATCAGTTCATAATGACTTTAAATGAAAAAAAGTGTTAAGTTAATTGAACATGGAGGCCATTAGACTGAGGTGGCTCTAATGCTTGGTGGCCTACTAAACAAACCAAAATCTAGGCCTGTACATTTCTTAAGGTTACGAAATGAAACTTAAGGACAACCAATCACAAACAGCCAACTGGGCTTTAAAATATGGTCAATCAATAATTTGCTTACTTTGCTTCTGCTTTTTCTCTATAAAAGTCTCTCTCCTGAGCCCAGCCAACAGAGTGCTCCATTTCGTTTGGTGCTGCCTGACTGGAATCATTTTTGCACAAATAAATTCTATAAAATTTTAATATATATCAGTTTATCTTTTAACGAAAGCAAGGTAGATTAAGAGAAAGGAGAATTTCCAGCAATATTTGTGAAAACCTACTTTGGGTTTGTCTCCATGCCATGTACACACAATGAATTACCATTACATATCAGACAGTTTTTATTACCACCATATTATAGAGAAGGAAAAGTAGACTCAGGTTAAATCTGTACGTCTGCATGGAAAAAAAAAGAAAAAAGAAAACAAACTAGGCAACTGGAGCTATTTTGGCTGCTAACAAAGTTCACCTCTGAGTGCATTAAAAAACAAAACAATAATGCTAATACTTAATGGGCTGTCTTTCAATCCCCAGTGATGAAGACCTGTGGACTCTGCCAGGACTAGGGCATCCCCTTCCTCCAGGCCCTTCTGTAGCCACTGCTGGCAACACAGCAGCTCCCAGTGCCCTAACCCATGCCTGTCACGGAAGACAAACTCTCAGGCACTTGTCACTCAACACACTACTGACCCCAACAGGAAGAGACATACCTTGCATCTCCGACAGGAAGTGACACTACCTCAGCCAGAGGAAGAAAAGATCCCTTTCTGCCCAGTAACAGCTCAGCCAATGAGAAGTCACTACACATCAAACTTTCCATTCCCTCCAATGGACACTTTGTTTACAGCAGCCTCTCCAAGTCCATAACAGAGTTCCTTTCCTTTCTTTCTGTGGGCTTGTCTGTTCACAGAATTGTCATTCTTTGTTGTTCCTGAATAAACCTATTTTGTTGGAGAAATGTCTGGTTGTCTATTTGTCAAAAGTCGCCAGACATATAAAAAGGGAAGACAGAACTTCTTTCCACATATCCAGAAAAGGGCAGGATGAAAACCGTAAACCAACCCAATTGGAGCTAACACTTGATTGACCCAGAGCAATGCTAAATCAAAGGCTCTGCAGATAGCACATAGAATCCTCTGCTCTTCCTTACATACTTGCTATGCTGCATGTCCAGGCTCTCCTCTCTTAAACAACACTTTCTTCAGATTGCATTCCTACTCCAAAACAGTCGATGGCATCTGTGTCTCAGCACAACATGATGGTTGAGGGCAGGCTCAGAGCCAGATCACAAAGAGTCAAATTCTGGCCACTTAGTTGCTAGGTGACCTGGAACTAGGTTTTAACCACTCTGTGCCTCAGTTTCCATCTCTTCCTCTCTAAAAATGGGGATAATCCAAGAACTTTCAATGATGAAATGAGTTGAACAAGTAAAGTACTTAGAACATACTGACAAATAGTACTTAAAAACGTTAGTATTATTACAATAACTCATTTAATCTGGTTTCACCCCAGGCAACTTATTTTAAAATTGATCCTCAAATGCAAGCGTATCCTCATGGCTCCTTTAATCCTTGGCTTGATGGTCTTCTCAAATATTCTCTCTCCATTGTCTCTAAAAGTCTCCCATTCCCCCTCCCACCCCTGCCATCATGACCCAGCTGAAGCTCTAACTTCTCTCCAAGATCTGACTGTTGCAGTCTCCCAAATCTCTTGTTAACTTCCATGGTGTTTAACTGTATCTACCACTACCAGAAAATTGTTAGAAAATGAGTAAGTCATATTCTTTTCAGAAAACAGGCAGAACCTCAAAAAAAGAACCAAAGGTTAAGAGAAACACTGAGGGATTAGCAACATGGAAAGTATATTCCAGACTTGAGGAGACAAGGGGAGGAAGCCAAACTAGTGAGAAGGCATAGAAGAGGCCACCTAAGTTGTAACCTTAGAGAATCAGCTACTGTCAAACCACAGGGAAAGTGGTTGAAAAAATATTCCAACCTCTATCTCTTCCACACACCAGTCTCCTGAAGCTGATTCCCATTGGCCATACCCAACTGGAGACCGAAGCTTAAACAGAGGTCAGTCTCCAGGTGCTGCAGAGAAGGGCAGAGAATGAAAATGGAGGGGCAAATGAAGACTAATCATTATGGACAGATTTGTACCAAGCTCATTATCTCTCAGTTGGGAGCTGTCTTGTATTAGTCTTTCTTTTCTCTCATATGTGAGCCTCTGCAAGAGTCAGCATGATTAAATGGAAAGATCACAGACCTCAAAATCAAAGATCTGGGTTGGAATCTAAACCCTATCAGCTGTATGACCTTAGGAAAGTAATTTGACCTCATGAATGCTCTCTGGTTCTTCTTTTGTAAGATGAGGGTAATCACACTTGCCTCACAGGGTTGTTATGAGAATTAAATTAGAAAAGTTCTTTCCTCTTTCTTAATCCCTTTCTAACTACTTATGCTACCCTTAAGACTGAGTCTCTAGCTCTTATACTTCTTCTATATCTAAAAATGCTGGCGGTGGGGAAAGTAGAAATGTGCATATTTATTGATAAAAATTTTTTTTTGTGAATTCAAAGTCATTCTAGGCAACTTAAGGAAATTGCATGATCTTTGGCTTAAGCTGGCTTGTCTGCTGAGAAAAGCAGAAAGATATCTAAGGACTCATACACCTTCAAAACCTTGCAAATCAAAGTATGGTCCAGCAATACTATCACCTGGGAGCCTGTTAGAAATGCAGGCTCTCAGGCTACCTCACAGTATTCTGAATTTTAACAAGATCTCCAGGTGATTTGTATGCACATTAGTTTGAGAATCCCTGTGTCTGAACTACAAGGAAACCCACAGACCACCCATTCTTGTTAAACCACCACAATTTATAACTGAGGAAACTGTTGTACAAATGACAAATTGTCCAAGGATACCAGGCCAGGTGCTGCTTCTTGACTAATCCTGTAGGCATTTTCAATCCCCTGATCCCTTGCTGCTTTCCACTTCACAAGGTGAAACAACTAAATAAATATTTTCCCAGTCTCCTTTGCAGCTACACGACAGTTCTGACCAGTAGCATCTGCTGGGTTTCATGGGAATCTGTTTTCTTGGGAATGTAAACCAGACATGAATGCATCATTTTTCCCTGTTTATCCTGCCTGAGTAGCCATGGAGTCTGGAGCTGGGATGGGCATCAAGCCACAAGCATGAGGATAAAGGGCCATATGCTAAGGGGTGTGGAAGGGAAAGACCCAGGGAACCTGGTCCTGGAGACATCATCCAGCTGGTAGCTGAATCAAGCCAGTGACTTTCTACCTTTAGTCTTCTTGTTACAGAAAAAATAAACAATCAATCTCTCTTTGTGTAAGATGCCACTTGTTGAGTTTTCTGTTACTTGCAGTCAAATCTGTTCCACATAACATCACACAGCTAGCAAATGGCTAAGCCAACATTAGGACTCAGGGCCTCCGACTCCCAGACCAGAGATGTTTTTTATGCCTATTTCATTTATTAAGTCATAGAAATCTCTTTCTTGACTAAATTTTAATAAACACATAAGGAATCATGAAGGAGAAGTGCTAATATGAGGATGCACCTGTGTGTGGGTTTATATAAACTCTTGTAACGCTGACAATAAGATCTTCAGGACAGATAATCAGGTTCAATCTAGAAATTCTGTGTATATTTGTTGATCTAACTTCCCAACTTTTAAAAAATGAGACAATAAAGAGGACAGAGTGAAGAACAGACAGATCTTCATTTCATCAAAGAATTTCCACTACCTTTGGTATACCATGTGGTACTTGATTTGCAAAACTAAATAATTGCTTTGCAAAACTAAATAATTGCTAGGTACAATTGCTGTTCAATGACACCATCACCAAATGTCATTTTGATTCATCAATGTCTACAGATTCCATTAAAATGGATCTATTGAGTTATAAAAAAAATGCATGTTTGTCTAACCACCTTTTAAAAATCAACAAAATAAATGGGCTAGCATTCATTAAGTCAAAGAAATCAAGAGTAAATAAAAGTGATGGCACACTCAGAAACAAGAAAAACTTCTAGAAGCAAGAGAGCCCACTGGAGGAAATGTCTAGAAAAGATTCTGACGAGGCATGGCCGTCAGGCCAGAGTTGGTGGAACAGGGAAGATTTGCCTCCTTCCCCTGTACAGAGAGGCTTTTAGAGATAAGGAACCCCTCTGGGCTCCTGCCAAAACCAGTCTACCATTTTCAAGTGAATAAAATCAGTTATCAGACACTAAACACTCATAATCATTTTGTTTTTGTAAAGCTACTTTTTACAAAGCAACTTTTCATTCTAAAAGTAGAGAGAAAAGACACTGTAAGCCCCTGTAGGATCTTATCCTGCTTCTCTAACTGCACTGTGGCACTCTACCTCATGTTCCCTCAGCTTCGGCCACCCCAGCTAGGCCCCAACACACCGCTCATCCGTATTTGTTCTTACCTTGTGTTTCTGACCTCAGGTTAAGTTACATGTTTAAGAAACCCTTCTCTCACACCTACCTCAGACGAAGTCTCCTTTTTATGAGCTCCCATAATGCTGTATACCTCTTAGCACTTGCAACTGTCATTAACTAATCAAGCAATTGGTTGACAGAATTGATTGATTAAATGAATTAGATAATAATTTGTTTACTCTCTGATGTTGGCAACGTGGGTGGCTTAGTGTTATGCTGAGGAAGGGAATATCTCTGGCCATGTAACAATCTCCATCAACTCTCCCTTACCACCTACCCCAAATAAACAGATAAAATGAGAGACCAGTCATTTTGCAATGCAAATCATCTTCAAGACAAATCTCTATGCTACTTCTCTTCTCCTTTAAAACTGGATCGAAGCTCTTAGCCCCTCTCATGTAGAAACTTTAGAACCATTTTTAATGTTTTTCACTCTGCTAAAGTGAAAGCTCCAGGAGGCATATCTCATTCACCCTTGAATCCCAGCACCTAACACAGTGCTTACTTAGCACACGGAAAGCAATCAAGTATTTGAGTAAATAAACAAGTGAATGAATGAATGAATGAATGAATGAGTACTCTCAGATTGGAGCTTTTCCACTACACCACTCTGCCTCCTCCCAGGTAGGCTACAGACACTGCCACTTTGGACATTCTCTTCTTCAGGTCTTTAATGCACAGTTTGTTGGATCAGGGGCTTGGAAAATGCAGCTCCTGACAGATAACTCTTGGTTTTGGATTTAGCTGAGACATTTCATCCCACTCTCAGTGCCCTTTTGGAGGATGCATTCCCTTGGCTGGGGAGAAATTCTGGAGGGGACAGGACTAAGCGGAGCTTCCCAGCTGCCAACGCTGAGGAAACCATGGCATCAGGACCCATGCCATGCTGGCCGTGGCATCACATCTGTGAGGAAGCAGAAACAGGTCCTGGGCTCCCCTCTCAAGCCATTCTCTGAAAATAAGGAGAGCACCCAGACTCAACAGAATTAACTCATGAAGGACAGAATGTTTGAGGGCCCAGGAGCCCTTCTCTTCATCAACTCTTGGAAAAACAAAACCCTTTATAGCCCTTTTCAAAAAATTCACTTGGGATATTATTTTTTTAATAAATAAATAAACACAGGACTCCACCACAGACCTATTAAATCAGAATCTCTGGGAGTGATCCAAGAAATCTATGTTGCTTTCTAACGAATTCTAATGTTTACTAAAGTCTGAGAGACTCTTAACTCTCAAGTCCCCTCTTTAACCCAGGACTTTCAGAGGCTGAGCATCAATTTCAGCCAGGCCAGTCCTGGGAGAAGAGGAATTCATGCAACTCAATGAGAATCCATCCAACTTAGCCTTTTTACATTTTCAAATTAGAGCATAAAAGTCACCACCAGTAGTAGCAAGTGATCTGGATGTCAGTCCCTTGAGTTCCCCCCTAAGCTCAGCCTTATCACAGTCAGGGTATCTCTGACCTATCAGAGTGAGGGGAAAACTTAAGGATTAGGACCTGGTTTTTGTCACTTAAAGAATGGTTCGAAGTGCCAGATTAAACCTGGATGGCACAGGAATGCAGTGGCTTGTCTTTGTTTATTTTGAGAGAAAGCAGGGACATCTTGACAGCCAAATCCCAAAACCAAGACAGAATCACAAAGCCCATTTCCCAGGTGTCTTGTCTCTTGTGAGCTAACCCTGTTGGTTGCCACTGAGTCTAGCCCAGCTTCCTGCTACAGCAAAACGTCTGCCAAAAGTGCCCACCGTTAGGTGGAGCCCAGGGCCAGGTCACTACTGATCCATAATGCTGACCAGTGCTCATGGACTCTTCTGAAAATGAACACTTCTGAGATTAACTGGTGACAACAAGAATCTCTCTCCTCAACACCACCAAAAAGCACATAATACCGAAGATATTTCATATAATTTCAGGGGTGCATAGGCTCCTTGGAGCCCATACATGGACCTCTGCCCACGAACACCAGATTAAAAGTTATCATAAACATGATAATTAAGAATCTGAAATGTCTAGAATTTTTTTATTAATATGTGAGGGAGGTCAAAGTGGAGATGGGTTAGAATGAATAAGAAAATAAACTGTATGTATTCTTTTTATTTGGGTCCCATTTGTTAATGGCAATTTTACAGAAATGTAGATATATACAATTAATTTTCTGGTGTTTTTATTAAGCTAATGTAATTCTGTTATTTTAGGTACATTAATAATTGATTATATTGAATTTTATCTGTTTGTAAAATAATCATGCTTAGTAAATTTAAAGGTATAATCTTCAGGACAATTAAATATTTACTAGTCAAATTTACTTTAAAACATTTTATATTTGTTGAGGGGTATGAAACTGCTAGAATTTTTAAAAATTTAGGTTTAATTTTTGCTATTTTAGAAGAAGCACCTCAAACCTATAAACATTTTCTTTAAAGAAAGAGCTATACTTTTTTTAAGAAAACCTTTGTCCATTCCAAGTTTATATGAGGACAGGTTCTTTCCTCCTCCATATCCCTGAGACTTGTTCTATCTCCTGTTTGTTAGAATTATCTGGGCAAGTTATATCATAAGTACACAGGATGCTCCTGCTCTCACAGTGCCTGGACAACTATCGGCCAATTCTGTGCTGAATCTCATAAGAGTAGGCCCACCAGCAAAGGAGGCAATGGGTCTGTCTTTGCCTATAAAATGGTAGTGGCTCCCTTTATGTCATAAGTCTGCATCTGTACCATTTTCCATTGATTCTAAAATATGCCTTTTCTTCTGTACCACTAAGAGGGAAAATACAATGTCCATTAAACTTATTCATCTTTAACTATAGTTCTCCACAGCCACACAAGCCTCTTGTTGCTTTGATATTTCTCTCATCTATCCATGTTAGGTCACTTCGCTGGGCTTGTGATGGCAACCCTATCATAAATCTTAGTAAATCTTTCTACTTCGGGGATGGCTCTCCTCCACTCTTAGCTTCCAGAAAACTCTCAGTTGATGCTTTACAAAAACTATATAATTGTGTTCATTCCTCCAACCATGCATACATGCTCCACCACTATCAAAGTCCCAATGCTGTTTCTTTTTTTGCACACATGATAATTTTTCATTTCAATGCCAAATCAGTGTAATCTTTATGAGCAATTCTTAACATCTTAACAACTTAACATCTACAGTAACAACAATGCACTTGATTCAATTGAACTGACAATATGAATAGCTATGACCAAGTTTTGGCAATATTAATAACCACATCTCCACACAGCCTAGGTGACACCATCAATTGATCCCCCAGAGACTGTAGAAAGTAGAAAAAGAAAAATGTGCATTCTAGAATCAATAAAATATGGTTCTAATTCCCTACACCTGTCCTCACCCATCTTAAATGTTTTTAGCAGACCAGTAGTAGTCATAACTGAAATGAAGAAGAAAATAATCCCAACTATGAAGAGGATAATGGTAAAAAAAAATTAATAGTCTTTTCACTTCCCATAATATTCTGAGTCATTTGCATTGCTCTGTCATACAGTGAGGGATTCTAGGTTATATTCCCTACTCACCTACACTATGTCACATTGCTGTTATATGATTGATCTTAGTGACAATGTCCACTGCTTCTCTTTCCCTCCCTCATCTTTTTTTCCCTCTAATAACCTGAAAGTGAAAGCCAGTGACCAATTTCTATTTCACCTATCAATACTAGTGTCATGACTTTGAGTTAATGATAAAATTCTTTCTTGTCATTTTTATCATAATTCTCCATAACTATGATTTTTCATATGATGAAAGTGGGGGAGGGCATGGAGTATCAGTAAGGAAACCAATACTAGCATTCAGCCTCCCAAACTAGTGTTGATCTTGTCTAATGTCAAGACTTCTGTAGGAAGACCATCTCACAAACAGAAGATCCTGAAAAGAACCTGAAAAGAATTTCCCATTATAAGCCCACTTTCAGGATGAAAAGGATTTATTGTAGATTCCTGAAACTTGAAGTCTGCTTATATATGTTTAATTTACTAAATACTCAGTAAAAGACTGCACAAATCATACCAGGCGGAATGCTTTTGGAGATCTAAGGATGAAAATCATGGTCATGCCCTCCAGTGACTCATAATTTAGAGTTGTTCTCAATTTGAGGATGGAGAAAGAAGCAAGGGTGACAATGACCCTTTTGTGAATCAGATGATATTCACAGTCCCCAGAAAATTATTCCAGATCCCCAAGTACACACACATAATTTTGCAAATAACTTTATGGAGCTTAGAGTTCCTAGATAGATGAGTTTTTTTTTTTTTCTCATCTCCTGCCCAAGTACAAAAAAGCCAAGCCAGTCAAATAGCTTCAGAAGGAAGCAACTGCCTGCCTTTGTTGCTCAGGTTTTGATTAACAGTTGCTACAGAAATGCCTTAACCTTCTCCCTCAGACTTGGTGTTTTCAGGCCTTCTTGGCAGGGGTTGACGGTATTCTCCAGAATGTACAGCCAGCTAGGCCACTCCATTCAAGGAAGCCAAAGCCCTCCTCCCTGGACTTTCCTACAATACCCCCTGCCCCCTTACAAACTCTGCACAAGACCCCCTGGAACCTCATTTTACCATCTGACTCCCTCCAAAGAGAGAGCTCCTAGTAAAGAGGCTGGGTAGCCCCCTGCCAGGGCTGTGGCTACAGAGTTTCTGGCATTTGTGAGTTGGCTGGTGGTTGGGATTTTCCAGTCTTTAACTATTCTGGAAAAGCAACCAGATTTTTCATTTTAAGTCAGGATGTCAATGAATCACTGGGGACTAACATCTGGGATCAGAGCCTTATCCTAATCACAGCCAGAGTCCAAGTATCACTTAAGGACACAGACACTCTGGCTTCTTCCCCAGATTATCTTGTGAATATAAATATGAGATTTTTATCACATTCCCCACAACCTCTCTTAGGAAAGGGGATAGAGTTCCTTGGTTTCTCTTTCTGACCCTCAGGCTGAGAGCCACAAATGGTCAGTGAAAACTCTGAAGTTGTCCCTGTTTTCTTCTGTTTGTCATTTCTCTTTTCTGGATGTTAGTGCTCCAAGGGACACTGCAGGAGAGCCTCCGATACAGCCTCATTTAGAATACAACTACTACTACTACTACTACTACTACTACTACTACTACTACTACTAACAATAGTGATAATATACAGTGTTTTGGGTGAAAAGGGGCTTTCATCTTTATTATTTTAACAAGTGTTATTCCAAAAGCCCCACTACAACACTCCCAAGATAGTGTATAAGTTGGGATCTCAACAGGAATCAAGAAGCACATTCCCAAGTTTAACTGAAAATCATTTAGAGAAGTGACTATTTACAGAGATATATCAGTCAGAGTCCAATCAGGAAAACAGAAACTATGTCAATTATTTTAACAAAAGATAGAGCTAAAAAGAGTTGGAGATCTTTCCATGAAGTATCTAAAGTAATCAAATTCATAAGGACAGAAAGTAGAATGGTGGTTGCTAGGAGCTGGGAGAGAGGTAGGGAAAGTTTAAAGGGTACAGAATTTCAGTTTTGCAAGATGAAAAAGTTCTGGAGATCTGTTTCACAACAATGTGAATACATTTAACACTACTGAACTGTGCAGTTAAAAATGGTTAAGATGGGAAATTTTATGTTATGTGTTTTTTACCACAATAATAAGAAAAAATGGTTGGCCATCTGAAAATGTGAATGGGCTTACTGAGATAATACAGAAAAGTGACTGCAAAAAGCAGTCAGCATTTCTTGGGTCAGGGAACCAAGGAAAGAACTGGGGTTGTTATAACCCAGAAGCTCAGAGACACCGCCTGGCTTATACTGGTACCTCCGCTGCTACTGCAGAGAAATGGGCTGTTGTGACGGGGGCTGGGACAGGAAAAGCAAGCAAAGGAAGGACCAGGTCCCTCCACCTCCTCTAGCTTGGAAGACTACCCATAGCACAGGGAGGACAGGGAGCTGCTTGCAAAGAAGACTGTAATTTGCCAAGTTTCTGCCTAGGACTAAAAAACAGGGCACAGAAGGGTTAGAGACTGAATGATATTAGCTTAATAATGGGCACAAACGGTGTGTACAGGATCAAGGAAGTGGCAAAGCAACCAGCAACAAGACCAGCAAGAGTCAGCTACCACATGGAAGCCGACGGCACAAGAGGAAGGAATGATGTTACAGGGACCTTGTCAGTGTCCTGGCTGTGAGAGAGAGGGAGGCCAGCAGGAGCTATGGTCACCTACCTAAACCAGGGCCAAGCAAGAAGGGAACCAGCAGGGGTGGTGGGATAACTCCTGACCTCTCTGTCCTCCCTCTCGCTGATCTCCTGAAACAGCTGCTGCGTGGCCAAACCAAACTGGAAGCCGGAGGTAAGTATGTTTAACATTCATTTAATGAAAATAGAACCTACTATATACATTTATCTGCATCTTTATTTCCCCACCTAAGGATAATAATACAACAACAAAACAGAATTCCCTCCAAGTTAATATAGACCAACTCATTCTTTCTAATACATTTAACAATAACTTGGCATAAAGGAAATTTGGTTTTATATTAAGCATGAAAAATTGGTAATCTTTTTCAAATCTGTTGAATGCCTAATATATGCCATTAAAATACTTGCTTATTAATTTTCATAAACACCTGAGTGTAAAAGGTAGACTCAATGCTTATCAACTGCTTCTCTTGCCAATGGTTGAAAAATCACTTTGGCTTCAGGTCCCTCCTCTAAAATGGGAATGATAATAATACACATCTCACAGAATTCTTATGAAGACAAAATAAGGAAAAAATAAGTAAAAACAGCATAGAAAGTTTGGGTTTTAATTTCTATTCCCTTCAGTGTTCTTTAGAGCAGTGTCCCCAATCTTTTTGGCACCAGGGAAAGGTGCTCCTATGAGAATCTAATGCCTGATGACCTGAGGTGTAGCTGAGGTAATGATGCTTGCGCTGGGGAGTGGCTGCAAATACAGATGAAGCTTCGCTGGCTCACCTGCCACTCACCTCCTGTTGTGCATCTGGTTCTTAACAGGCCACAGACCAATATTGTTCTGTAAGCTGGGGTTTAGAGACTCCTGCTTTAGAGCACCACCATCACCATTATCTTCATCATCATTACCATCATTGTCACTACTACCACCACCATCATCACCATCAACTTTACCATCATTACAATCATTCTTGTCACCACTACTACCATCACCATCACCATCACCACCACCATCTTCGTCATCACTACCACCATGGTCACTACCTTGACCATCATAATGACTATCATCATCACCATCATCACCACCAATATCGTTATCTTTTCTCCAGGTCCTAAATTTCCTTACCATTAGGACTTATTGAGCAAAAAACCCTCTTGGAGTTAAGAGAGATGCTGGATTTGGAGTCAGAAGAGTTGGTCTGAGCCCTGTCTCTGCCACAGACTATTTGTAGACTCCTTCTGAGTTTCTCCATTTTCTCATTTGTTAAACAAGAACACCTACCTGCCTCTACTGATTACTCTTCTTTTGCTCCTCTAATCCATTCTCTGCCCTTTCCTGTCCTATTTTGTGTTTGTGGAGGGTGAACTTTATAGACTGAATCATCTAGACTCCCTTGTATGTGTATATGGCTGTGTGAATATTAAAAGAAGGGATAAGAAATACACATAGCAAGCTTAAGTTGTCTGGTTTAAGGGAATGAGGGGGGCAGTAGTGAAAAACTTAGGTAAGAAAAAAAAAAGACTAGGGCAAATTTAAAAAATATTTACAACTGAAAACATTATGCTGAGAAAAAGAAATAAGACACAAAATCATACCTATGTATGATATCATTTGTGGAAATTCTAGAAAATGCAAATTAATCTGTACTGACAGAAAGCCAATGAGTGGTTCCCTGGAGCCAAAAGTGGAGGGAGAGACTGACCATAGTAGGTATGAGGGAACTTTGGGGTGAAGGAAATGTTTAGTATCTTGATTGTGGTAGTGGTTACCAGGTACATATACTTGTCAAAATTCAACTACCTATACTTAAATGGATAAAGCTTATGTAAATGTGCAGTATATGTAAATGTAAATTACACCTCAGTAAAGCTTACTTTAGAATATTTATGGCATAATATAAAATGGAAGATACATATAGAATTCCAGATGTGATATTATTATAAATCTGTACAACCTGAATGTACACATAAGTACTAGAAGCTGACATGGACCAATGAATGCATCAGTTTGGTCTACAGATGCCTGCCACTTTACAAGTGACAAACAGAAAAGACATGAGCTGACAAGGGCTTCTGAAGACAGAGTACACCCAGCAATGCCAAACTCATTGGTGAGCTTGCCTTTTATAGACTAGGTATAGGAGTATTGAAAGGAACAAGAGGAAACAAAGAAAACTCTATAGGGTCCTGAAAGGTGTCTCATTTTATAATAAAAAGTTTCCTGCAATGAACTGTTGAGTTACAGTAAGGCTTAGAGGGAGGAGAGTGGTCTCAATGCCAGTGTAAATAAGTTTGTTAGCCTTTCCAAATTTCATTTTCTCACTTTATAAACTAAAAATAATACTAGCCTTCAAATGCCAAGTTTTCAAGACCCCAATTACTACTGAGAAATAATTCCAAAGACATGAGAGGAAACATCTGTTGACTCAAACATAAAATGTGTTTGGCTCATCAGCCTTGTGCTAATGGTTCAGGAAATTTACTACATAATTAGCTCCCTGAATTTATAGAACTAAACAGAGCCCACCCCCTTTATGCCTGTCCAGTGGCTCTCACCTTGATTATGCCCCACAAGCATCAATGGAACTTTTAAAAAGTGGATTCCTGAACCCAGACCTTGGAATGACTCAGTAGGCTTGGAATATAGCCTAGAGAGCTACGTTAGTTCCACAAGTGACTTGGACAATCAGCTAATATTGAGAACTACTCTGCTAGGCACTCACCTTGGTATTTCTATGCAGCCCAAGCATTGCAATGTAGTCCACTCAAAGCACACTTTCTAGCATGGACAAACTGCTGTGATATACCTTCAGCACCATCCCCAACTCCATGACCTGGAGATTCTAAAGAACTTCAAAGCAGCTTCCTTACCCAACGAAGACTGGACACCTAAACTAGACAAAGGAGACAGAGATATCAGATGGCAGGGACATTATTCCATGTTTCCATCAAAAGGGCTTAATCTGAAATAATGCTTGTTTTATATTGTTCCCTACTTCCCAAGCATTGGTGGTTGAGTTAGTTAACAAACAGTACTTAAAAAGCAGTTAGCGCCTCATGCAATAAAGGTACAAGGAAATGAGACAACTTCCTGACATGCTTGTGACACTCCCCATACACCTCACTTTGAGATACATGCTTCTTGGGAACAAGAAAAGTCAGCTCTTCACTTGCTTCTTTAAAAACTAATTATTGGCTGCCTACTGTGTGCAAGCTCTGTTTTAAGGTGCTGGGGACACAGTAGATAGTGAAACAGACAACTTTCTCCCATTCTCACAGTCCAATTAGAAGAAAAAAGTATGAATCAAGAAGAGTGTCAGTTATGATCAAGAAATTAAAAATACATTGTAATAAAGAGTAAAGGGCAGAAGGCAAGACGCAGGGGTGGGCAGTAAGATGGTGTGTAGTCAGGGAGGGTCTCCCTGAGGGGGTGACATCTGAGCTGAAACTCAAGAAGAAGAAGGAAGCAGCAGGCAGAGATCCCAGAGTGGAGCTTGTGGAGGTCTGGCAGGAAGCAGAAGACACCCTAAAGTACAGACAGAGTTTAATAAAACCAGCAAGAAGGGCCGAGATACCCAAGTCCAGAGAGCCAGGATCACTCTTGGCCTGCAGGGCAAAGGGAGGAAGGGTTACCAAGAGATGGACAGCCAAACCTCAGTGACCTAGCCCGGAAGGAGCAGAGGGAATAACTACTCTGAATAAATATCTTTTCCTTCCCTCACTCTGAACCTCTGCTGGTGCTTCCCCCTGGCCAATTCCAACAGGAAGCCAGAAAATGAGAATGTCCACTGATGTAATTTATATGGCCAGCCTACAGGGGCACACACCAAGGTGAGATAAGGTAGAAATTGAGTCTGGAAGGGCAAATGGAAGGCATCAAGTAGAAACAGCAAGTATGAAGGCTTGAGATGAAAAAGAGAGTAGCTCATTCAGGAACAGAGGCCACTATAATGGAGTATAGTGGACAAAGTTTAGGATGAGGACAAAGAAAAAGACAGTCCTAGATCATATGGGGCCTTGTATGTCATGGTGAGGTGCTGGTATTTCATTCTGTGTTTTATGGGAAGCCTTTGGAAGGTCTAGACGAGAGACAAAATCCGATTGTCACACATTTGAGGCCTGCTTTACCTGCTGTGTGAAGTAGGCATTGTAGGAACAGTAAGGGGGAGGCAGGAAGCAACCAGCATAGCAGGCTTGCGACTCTCACTCCAGAACTCCAGAGTCAGGGAAATGAGACTTCTGCTTGGTCTAGAGCTCATCTATTCTTACCAGTTCCTACCACTATAGGAAAACAAAAGGAGTGGGGATAACCTTTAGACCAACACCATAACTTACACAGTCCTGTTAGGTAAACCTAAGCCTCTTCAGTTAGACGTGCTTAATCCCTAGATTTCTGCACCACCCCTGCCACCCAGAATGATGCCTGGAGGGATAGAAGCATGCAAGACCTTGTGGATTTGTGAGAAAGAGTCCTCAAAACCATGCAGGGTCCTCTGGTTCCTCTGGCTCCCTGGCAATGCCCTTTGTCCCCCATGCCATTAGCCCACAATGGTGTCATTAGGGACCATGGCTGAGGCTATAGCTGGTGTACATTTTAGTTTGTACCAAACTCTCAGCTTGATGTGATTCCCTGCAACTAGTGTTGCCTCAGCTCTCACTGGCATTACAGTCCCCTCTGAGTGACTCGAAGTCCCTGTCTTAACAGGCCATTGGCCCTGCTGGCTTGCAACTCTGCATTAATGCCTTGGAGAAAAGAGGAAGGCTTTAGGACACAAATTACACCTTCACTCTCCCTGACCACATCTCTGAATTTATTTTCATGTGATCACCCTCCAAGTGGTCCAAGGAGGCCCTTGTGGAACTAATAAGTAACTCCTTCCAGTATCTCAGACTGGAAGCCATGAATGAGCCCTTTTTATTTCTCCAGGTATTTAACAGGCTTCTCTCTCTCCAGGCTGTAGACCCCAGGGATCAGAATCCCTAAATGACCATCCATCTACCTCCTCTGTCTCCCTTCTGTCTTCCTCCTCCAAAAACCTACCAGAGCCCCATCTTCTGAACTCCAGCCTTATTAAGTTAGTAGAACCCTAATTTTGTCTTTCTGTAGAACCCTAATTTTGAATTTCAAAAGCCAAATCTTAACTCTTTATTTCATTTTGCATTCTTTTCTCTCTCTCTGAGCAGGTATATTCAGAAATAAAGTATATTAAATTTTTCCAAACCATTGCCATCTTATATCTGTTAGGAAACAATCTTAATGGTCTCAGTGAAAGAAAAGTGTAGTTTTCTATCTGGTGCAAGTAGAATAGAGAGCAGGAAAGAGAAAAGTAGACAGATTTAGAAAATATTTTAGAATTAGAACTAATAGAACTACCTGATGGATTAGATGGTAGGGGTTGAAGAAAATAGAGAACCAATTATGACTCCTAAGTGAGTAATATACAGATGGTGGTCCATTTTACTAGAATGGGGAATACTGGAGAAGAAATAGATATAAGGTGAGAAAAGTCAAGGATTCTATTTCCCACCTAGTAGACATTAAATTTCAGTAAGATATCCAAGTGATAACATCAAATAGGCCATTCAGAAGGCAAGTCAGAGGTGATACAAACTGGGGAGTCAGCAGCATACCAATGGTACCTAAAGCCTAACATATCTTATATAAAAAAGGCTAGGCCCATGCACAGACTAGAAACCTCTGTAGGTCAATCCATGTCAGGACAGAGAGGAAATCTCCTGACCCAATCCAAACCTACCTCGAGCCAAACTCTCAGATTCAGTGTAACAGTTAAGGTCCAGACTCAGGCACCACAAACCCATCTTGATTTTAACAATAACCATAGAGGAGAGAAAAAAATGAATATATTGGAATTAGATCATCATTTTTTGTACAATTTTATCTCAGAGAAAGTAAATATTACTGGAGACCTGTAACCATGGAGAAAACTCCCAGTGCAAGAATGAGACCAACCAAAAACTAAGCATCCCCTAATAACTTTGACTTTCCTATCGACAAAGGATCTCGTGATGGACTTTTCAAAGCCCACCTGGAGGGTGGACTCTTTATTCAAAGGGCCTATGGTTTACTTTTTGGCCAGACACACTAATATTTTTGTTGTTCGGTGGGAAGAAAAAATGCATAAGCCTCTCTACCTTAATGGGGGAGGAGGCAGAGTGGAATGATGGGAGTAAAAGAACTAATACTAAAGAAATACTTTGCTAAAGAAATAGCCCCATCTAAATAGCTGAGACAAATTTCCATCTAGCTTCCTTTAGAATCACTCTACTGAAACAGTAGTATCTCCTCCATCATAAGAGAATGTAAGGCTCACAACTAGAAGACAGATAAGCTTAAAGGGGACTAGGTTTAGGAAAACCTATGCAAATATCCCCAAAGGAACAACGTATAGAAAATTATATTTAAAAATGATTCTTTTAACTCTACATATTTATGAAGGTAGGGTGGAAGAGAAAGATAGAGAAGAGGGGAGTAGAGGAGAGAATTCTTTTTCAGGAATTATTACTACTTAACTATAGCCCTCGTGCTCCCTCTGGAGGTCAAGACCAGAACAACAAGTTCGTAAAAAAAATCATTGTAATAGAAGCCACGGCTTCGTTTTTCACTGCACCTTTCTTTTTCACTTTAAAATATCAGTATTAAAACAGAAAGGGGAAAAAAATAAAGTCAAGAAATTAAAATTCCCCTGGTTTTCTCGCAACTTCACATACTCTAAAATTTGAAGCCTAAGAATATGATGTGCTTTGTAAGCAAAGCCAGACCAATCGCGCTAATCAAATACTTAAGATGGGCCTTATAAGACGGAGAAAAGGTACAATATTGCATTAGCCTTCAATAATCTATTTCTCCAAGCAGCTCACTGTCTATTTGAAAACGGGGATTCTTTAGATAATTCCAGTGACGCTACTCTGGCAGCAATCACAGAACTACAATTTGTCTACCTAGACCCACCACCTGCATTAGGAAACAAGTCAAGGAGCCAGTGCTCATGAGACCATTCTTCAAGGTTTCCATACGGTGGTTCCAAAGTAGCACTGAGAGTCATTTTAGAAAGCTTCATTTCCACCTAATGATTGTGTAATACACAGATACTGATAACATTTGGACAGAAGGAGCAATGCTCAAAGCTGTGAGTTCAATCTGGGTAACAGTGCTTTATAAATTTCACTACCTTTCTAAATTATTGGTGCAATAATTAACTATTCTTTGATAAGAACAAACACCAATCTGGAACATTACTTGTGGCCACAGGCAATGAATAGATAGCATAGGACAAACCACACCATGACAAAGTACAAAAATAGCAAGAAAAAAAGAGAATATTTAAAGGCAATTTTATACAATTTAGCATATGATAAAAAAAATGACATCTCAAATCACTAGAGCAAAGATGGACTTTTTAATAAATGGTGCCAGGACAACTGGGTAGCCAATTTTAAAAAATAAAATAAAAAGGTAAATTCAGATCTGCACCTCATGCCACACAAAAGAATAAACTCTAAATGTATCATATTTCTCTGTGCAAAAATTAAAAACAATACAAGAACTAGTAGAAAATAAGTGTAAATTCCTCTTCAATCTCAGTATAGATACAAAGACCTAAAATAGAGGGGCAATAAAATTTCAATTCTGACCACATAAAAATAAATATAATGCATGGTGAAACAACAAGGAAACCAACATAAACAAAGGCAAAATACAGCTGACAAACTGGAAGAATGTATTTGCTATAGACATATCCCTAATATGTAAAGAGCTCTTGAAAATCAAGAGCAAAAGGACCAAAAACCCAGTAAAAAGGGAGAAAATATATAGAGACAATTCATCCCCCAAAATATAAAATGATCCTTAAATATATGAAAAAGAAACATGTTATAGAGTAACGTAAATTACCTTGACAGTGAGGTATTGTTTATTATCTATATAACCAACAAAAATTAGAATGTATATTGCATTCTGTTGGCAAGGCTGTGAGGAAATATCCTTGTACACTGCTTGTGGGAATGAATATGGGTATAACTCTTCTGGAAAAAAGCTTGACAATACTTAACAAAAACTATACACACACTTAATTTTTGCCCCAGCAATCCCACTTTTAGGACTCTACTCTGAAAATAAATCTCCAACAATATAAAAATGAATATGCACAAGGTTACTCACTGCAGCACTGTTTGTAACTGCAAGCTGTTAGAAGCAACCTAGATGCTCGATGTCATATACAGAAGAGTGGCTGGATAAACTATGATATAGCCACACAGTGGAGTACTATGTAGCTATAAAAAAAAAATGAAGACCTCTGTTATTTGATATGGAGTAATTTCCAGGACATATTAAACTTAAAAAGTAAAATGCAAAAGAATATCTAGAGTATACTACCTTTCCTGTAAGACAGAAGGGGGTATGAGAATATATATACAGATATTCATTTTTACAAAAGAAAATCAAAAGGATAAACCATAAATTAATGAGACTGGTTGCCTATAGAGAGTGGGAACAGGGCAGAAAAATTGGGGGAAAAGAAACAAGGTAGTGATGAGGAGCAGGAGGGAGCAAAACAATTCTGAGTATATTGATTCTTAACACCATGTAATGTTTCACATACCCAAAAAATAAATAATTAATTAAAATAAACTAGGGCATGGGGGAGGAGACCAAAAATGGAATAAACAGTAAGAAATGAACTTAACTACATTATAGATGAATAAAAAAAATATACTCACCTAAGGGAAGTGGGAAAGCAAGAGCTATCCTAAGAAAAAGTATTTCTGAATACCTACTGTAAGAAGCAGTAGATACTAAAAGAACTTTGCACTATTTTACACCACTTAGTAAATTTGTTTTTCACAGGGGTATAGTTAGCAATTCTGAAATCATCTTATGCAAATACTAGTTCTGAATAAATAAGTAAATATATGGTGGGTAATGGGAGTAAGGTTTCTTATTGTCAAAGGCATTACAAATAGAGAGAGGAGAGGGGAGCTGGGTGCTGAAATGAATCCTGTGGTATAGAACCGGAATTGGAGGTATCAATATGAATTTATAGTTTCTAATAAGTATAAAGATGGAAGCTATAAATATGGATTAAAATGTGTATATATGCATGGGTTGATATAATGACATTTCCTAGCAGTATCCTCTGAGAGGGCTTAGAAGCAATGAGCACACCTAGCTTGGTTTCTAAAAATGGAACCAAAGCTCTTTGGAGAAATTGTAGAGTCCAAACCTAGGACAGAAGATACACCTGGAAAATCTGCTAGTACCATAAAGTAAGGAAGTGTTCAAAAAATGATAGGGCTGTGCTGAGAGGACACGGGAGCTAACTGGAAGGCACTCCCACAACCAATGTAGGAACACTGGGAGCAACAACATACATGATAGTGATGAGTTACACCCCTGAGTCCGCACTAATAGATAAATCAGTATTCCAATTAATAAATGTGGAAGGAATGATGGAAATCAAAAAAAATCACATTAGGCAAATACATTACTGAATAACTGTTGCATTAGAAGAATCACCAATGGATGATAAAAATACTAGGCAAAAGTATTGTAAGAAACAGGATATTTGCATAGTCTCAAAGTATCTCCCTACAAGATATTAATTACAAAGGGAAAAATAGTGACCTTATAGTGCAGAAACCTGGCATATGACATCTTAAGTGGTCAAAATGAACATCACTACTGATAAGATATACTGATATCACATACCCCTTAAATAATGTACTGAGAAGAGTACAACGTAACCTCTATGGTATTCTACAAAAAAAAAAAAAAGCAAAATGCATCATTTTACTATAATCATGAGAAAACATCAAATAAATCCAAATTGAAGGATATTCTACAAAATAACAGACCAGTAGTCTCCAAGTGTCAAGGTCATGAAAGACAAAGGAAGACTGGAGAGACCACAGATACATGACAACTAACTGCAGCATGTGGTCGTGGATTATATCCAGGACCAGAAAGATTTCTTCAACATCAGTGGGAAAGTTGTTGAAATCTGAGTAAGATTTACAGATTCATTAACAGTAGAGAGTCAGTGTTAATTATTATTCTATTGAATAAGTATAAACATGAGAAAACTGGAAACTCTCTATATTATCTCTGCAAGTCTTTTCCCTAAGTCTACACTTATATTTCCAAATAAAAATGTTTTTTTAAAGTATTTTTAAAATGGCTCTATGAAGTGAAAACATGTCCGTGTGGCACATTTCTGAAGGGTATTGCATATGTAATACTTTTTTGTAATTACTGGATTGAAGCCCTTCAGATACTGATGTGTAAATTCTGTAGGAAGAATGTTGGACATCAGAAAAAACCTCAGCAGAACAATATTGTGTTTAAAATGGCATAAAATAAAATACAGTCTATTTGTCTGTTTAGAAGATTTAGGGAAATAGAAATAATAATGTGCTATTTGTGTTATTTCTATTTTCAGAGATATAACCATAACTTTCAAGTCAGTGAGTAGTCCCTAGATGCATACTATGAGCTCAGAATTGAGCTGGGTCCTATTACATTCAAAAAATTTTACTGAATACATATTATGCACCACTGTAAGTCCTTTTGGTCCCACCTCTTGGAGTTAATGTTTTCATGGCCAGCATTAACCAATGGATGAATGATTCTCCCTTTTGTACCCAAGGCAAACAGTTCTGAAACACATTTAAAATAATATCCCATCAAGATTGAGCACTAGTCACCCATAGGAATAGACAACTCAGTAGTGTAGTATTCGTTTTTCCCTCCCTCCTTGTTCAATTCCCTTGACCCCGCATTCTTGTTTAATGGTTCCAAACAAACTACTTGCTCACCAGTCTTTGTCCTCGGCTTCACTTTGGTTGCAGCAAGAAGGAGAAAGGCAAGGTGGGGTGCAGGGGAAGGGATGGTGGAAACCGAAGCTAAAAAAAGATACAGCCTTGCCCTGAAGTACAAGTTCCAGACACAAATATAAATAGACCAGTGGGAGTATATTACTAAGTACATAAAAAGAGTCCTGAAGATGTTCGCAAATGAGAACAATCTCTTCCAGACATAGGTCGATTGTGCGGTGATCCCTGAAGGAGTAATAACTCTTTAAGAGTGTTAGAATAAGCAGAGGGCATTCCACATCCACGGATAGACAACTCCAAAGCCAAATCGAGTTGGGTTTTCTTTTTGCCACATGAAATAATACTCTCAATGATAATACTATCAAATAATACTGTCAAAATAATACCGTTAATATTTCAGGCTTGTTCATATGAAATATAAGCCCCAATTTTCTTTAAGGGAGAGATTTCTTTTATGAAATACCAAACCAAAATACTTTGTTTATTAATGCAAGGATCAAAAAAGCAGAGGAGTCTAAAAAAAAAAAAGAATTCAGCAAAATTTCTAATTTGTTAATAAAAATAAATTTAGCCCTACTGATACTTAAATATAATTTTTAACAAAACAGTTACCTAACAGTTTTTGCCAATCACAATCAAATTATATTTGACGCACAAAACTTTAGTTGCTCTTTTCTCCCCATATTGTCTCTTCTTTCTGGTAATATTTGTTCATTTTATTTAAAAAGATATATTAGCTACTTTCTTTAAGGAGAAAAAATAGGAACTGAGAATCAAGACATGTTTAGCCAGTGCCCAAGTTCCCTGTTGGTCTGAAAAGTCAACTGGAAAAAGAGGTAACAACTAAGAATAGTGTGTCTTAAACCTGGCCTTTGAGAAATCTGGTAAGGTTTTGAAGATTTGCAAATGAGCTACTCCTGGAATGAATGATCCCTACCAGATGTGCTAAACACACATGCAAGGGATTTTAGTGTAAATGAAAATAATAAAAAATGTATGACTGAGAGACAACTCTGATCATCTCCACACTCAGCACACCTGATAAGGGTGACTTTTAATTCAGTTTCTAAATCCCAATTCCATAAGACAAATTTTCCTCTATATGTCAAATAATGTTGCTTTCATTTACCTTTTTCATTTCTCAAACAATGAGATGCAAGCTTTTAGGAAATTTAGCCAGCCCATAGTTATACAGTTTGTGCATTGCACAAATGCATGTGACTAAAGAGGATGTGAGGGCCAAGGAAGGTATGCCCCAGGAAAATGTGTTAATATACATATATATGCAAAATGTTCATACTTTGGGAGGAGCTCAAACCCTACGAAGCCCAGAACTTACAAGTTCAGAACCTCTGATCAATTAATTTATATCCACATAAATAAGGTTTGCATTATATCATATTGATTAAGAATTTGTTGCTGAGTCAATCCTACCCCAAGCATAAAACTAATTATAAATGTGCCTTTTTCAAGGTAAAAGAAAATTTCTCTCTACCAAGGTAATTAACTATTTTGCCCTCTGCTACAAACCATAAGTTTTGTTAATCTAAATAAGATCTTAAGACAATAACTCTCAAGTATTTTCTCCGTAATTTCTCTTCTGTCCCATGAAAAGGTCACTGTCTGGTTAGTCTTTATAAATTGAATAAAGAATTAACATTATGGAAAGTACAACCAGAAATAAAAGTCTCAACATTTATAACTGTGATATCTACTTTATATCATTTTAAAGTTTCACTAAAATGAGTAGAATTTATCATATGAAGCTATCAGTTATAATAGCTTAACTGAGTGAACTGAGTAACATACCTTTAGATATAATCACCTGCCAAATCCAACTAATTAATAAGAAATATTTGATAAAAAAGGAAGAACAAAAGCATCACATTTAATTTTAGGACGCAGCTACAAATTTAAACTATATTCTGACTTTGTGACATCATCACCCCTATGCCTCAGTATAAAGAAAGTCCCAATGTAACAGTTAAATGATTTTCTCAAAACACTAATGGTAGAGATTTTTAAGTGTTAACCCACAATGCCAAGAACAGGGGAGTGCTTCTATCTCAGGAGTAGATAACTTGAGAAACACTCCTGGAAAGATGACTAAAAGTTCTAGATAAAATGTTTTTTAAGTCATTTTAAATTAATGGCTGGGCATTTAAGGAGAAACTCTCCTCTCCATAGGCCAAAAATGAACCAAAAACTTGAATCCAATGGGGCAGCAAAGTCCAAGAGCTACCACGAGAGCTTGTGCTGACCTCTGGGAGATACCATTGCAGCTTTTCAGTCTTTATACAAACAGGGGCACTGAAGAAATAACCTAGGACCTAGGGTGATAAGTCAGATGAAATGAGACCTGCCAATAACTCTCTCAGAGACAGACGAACCCTGAGGGAAATGTGCCTGCTTTCCATTATCTCTGGAAAAAGAAGAGTTTCCTCTGGAAGCTCCTTTCCACAAGCTGGTGCTACACACGAAGACAAAATCTGTCCTACCCTTGAGTGTGAAAAACTCCAATGTGAGAATTTAGTTTAAAACACTCCTAAGTGACTGGCAGAAATAAATGCAAACACTAGAGGCACCTTGACCTGGGAAATTTATCTCTCTCTCTCCAGCGACAGGGGCCCGTTTTCCTGGGACTCTTTGAAGATGTTTGTAAAGCCATACCACTTCCTTAGAAAGTCTGATATCCATATTGCCCTCAATTTCCAGGAAAAGTAGAAAGAACAAATGGAATTCTGAAACTCAGTTTAGCAGAGCTTTCAGAGATTCTCAAAGCTCTGTGGCCTGATATTCTCATTGGCTTTAATGAATCGTGAGGTTCAGCAACTCTGGCCATGTGAGTACATTAACAGGCCTGTCCAGGCATCTAGGAATGTTACATTTGATTCTAGGCTCCACATGCTACTAGCAAGAAGACATGACCAAATAGTGCAAGGGGCTCATGTGATACACCTAGTTTTATCAACAGGTATGAACAGCCTTTCCTCAAAATCTCCCTAAACTATGCACAACCTAAAAACCAAAGATTTGGTCTTCTAGAAGAGACCATTTACTCACAAACTGGTTAAAGCATACAACCAAACGAACTCTTGGGATTATTCACATTTACCTTTGGAAGAAGCTACCCAGTCTCCTTGGACCTATTTCCTTCTAATGAAATCAGGTGATTTTTCTGGGTAAATGTACTCAATCATTTGTTTAGGTGACTTTTTAGATGGCAAACAATACAATAGCTAGAAATCTAAAACCCCCTATTATGTCATATCTATAAAAAGACTACTGTTTCCACTGACACTGATACTTGGGACCTTTTGTGGGAGCAAACCTGGCTACCTGAACTTTCACAGATAAAGAGCTTGGAAGAGAGCTAGAGAACAGATGGTGCACATTTGCAAGCTATCTTACTTTATCCAATTTTACAGGTAAAACACGCTATTTTTTTCACTTTAGATCTGCCTAATTAATGGTTTTTATACTTAAAATTTCACCACCTGAAACAAGACTACTCTTCATAAGTGGTCCCAAATCATTAAAAAAAAAAGTCTACTTGACCTCATAGGAGTATTTTGACCAAAAACAGATGACTGAGTGGCCACTAATGACTAGATTTATAAAACAAAATTGGACAAACACTATTAGATCTGTAACACAGTCTATTAGCTATTAACTGCAACCTAGACAGGGAGTTGTTACCTTGGTTAATGGATACCTACTCTCAGGATAGTGTGACATCATCCAAGAACCATTTTGACTCATCAGTTTCTTAAAAAAGAAGAGTGGATAACTTAAAAAAAAAAAAAAAAAAAAAGCCTTGATTTGAGAACTGAACCCCTAACCACTCATAAAGAATTCTGGATTGCTTTCTTTTTTTCTCTACTCTTTACTTCACAAGTGGCCTAGATGTAGGAAGACATCTTACGTGCTATCATTCAGAGAAAAGCAGAACTGGATAGTCATGGCTACAGAACTCCTCATCTTAGAGGTTCAGGAAATTTAAAAGAATAAGAGCCAGGCTAAAATACTATTATCATAATTTGTAATTAAATGAGCCAAATTAAAATTAAAGTTAAAAGGGAAGAATTATTTTAGATTTGTTCAAGTATATAATTTGACCCTATTTATAAACTATCAAACTTTCCATTTAAATTTACTGTCTTTCTAGTTTTAAGTTTAAAAATAAAAGCAACAGTTGCTAGATATTCAATACCAACATATCTAAATCTGCAAATAAAATATTCAAATTTTTACTTTTAAAATTATACAATTATTCAGTACTCAGTAGGACCATTCATTCAAATTCCATCCCAAATCAATTTTGTTTTGTCAGTCATACCTCTGTAAAGCTGGAAAAAATATTAAATAATTTACTGAAATTCTACCCTAAACTATAAATTGGAGTTAAAATGTTCACTCAAAAATGGTAATTTCATCATAACTACATCTAGAACTCTAACTTTTATGCACTGGGCTGAATAAGACAACTGACTTCAGAGAAAACGGTTTTCAAAAGCATCACTTACTGTAATAACCCTGATTCTTTATGTAGTACCCAATATCACAAGACTACAAATACTAAATGCTGTTATTTCTGAAATGTTTGTTGCAATAGTAAATTTTAAGAATTAAAATTTACATTGTAATTTAACACAGATGGCAGGATTTTCAGTACTAATACTGAAAAAAAATCACAAGATTTGAAATCAGAACTAGATTCGTATTCTATTTCTGCCATAGTTCCCTGAGCCTGTTCACCTGAAAGATGTATAATGCTTACCTATTGTACATAGTAGTTAGAACTAAATGAATTATTACAGTAAAACTCAAAATAACTCCAATTGGTACTCAGTGAACAGTAGCTATTATTATATAGGCAGGAATCATCATTAAAACTTTTGATAGTCTAAGTGTTTACACAGTACATGCTAGAATACTGCATTCTCCATTGGAGTGATCAGATTTTACAATACTTCCACAGTAGAGCTGAATGATTATTGGGTGACTGGGTGATTCCTAAGTGATCTGTAGTTAACCTGCCATGTTGAGCCCTCTCAAGCCAAGAACGGAAACAAAAGGTCTGTTAAAGGTAAAACGATCCTATAGTTTCTACGAGTCTCCGACGTGATAGAAAATTGGTTATTCAGATGTTTACAGTGACAATCCTGAAGAACTACAAGATTATCTGTTTTCTGAAATATCAAGTCTCTAGCTGTTCGACCTACTTTTAATTTTCTGTATATCTATTTTCCGATGACTTAAAAACTTAAAATTTGTCATGTATACTAGAAAATAGAATGCTTGATTAATGAGCACTAATTTTCTGCTATTATCTCAACAGAAAAAGGTGTGTGACCCTAGCCTTTTGATTACATGTACCAAGTATATACACTTTTCGAACAATGTTAAATACAAGTTAAGCATTTCTAAATATGCAACTAGAAATCATACTTGTCTCCATCTTTAGTGAAGTGCTTAGATGTTTATTTTGAACTTAAATATTTTTCTAAAGAATCCCCAAATCACTACACATCCAAATTCTTTAATGGTAGAATATTTAATAGTCTAAAGGAGAGGCATTTAAAGAAAACTGTTGTACATTTTGAAACTGTAGGTCTAATGAATTCACACACAGCAAGAGAATCTAGATGAAAGAGGACATTGTCTATTACATAACAGACAGGTGGTTTGTAATTATTTTCCCCTTCTCGTAGCTCATACAGTTCTCCATTGCCACCCCACACCCACCATTTGCTGTAAGGTAAAAATTGTGTTCCAAATCTCAAAGAGTAAAAACGTATTAAATGTCCCATCATGCCGATTCCCATCTGTGAAATACACAATAAAAGTAGAGAATAGGAAGTCTGTCTTCTCAAAAACATAAAAATGTTATGCTTTCACTACACCGAGTATACACTGACTTTGTAAAATCAATTAAGAACTTTCTGTATGTGAAGGCAAAGGTACACTGAAAACATACACTATAAAAGATGCTTTTTCCTGAGTAGAACACTAACTATATATCAGATTAAGCTTCTGTTGAATTTTCAAAATGTAAAATACCTAGGCTTTTCCAAATAAAATAAAAAGCAGGAATACTTGCCTTCACATCCAAAAACAAACAAGAAGTCCAAGTATATGTTCAACAAGAATGGTATAAAATCTAGAGTGGCCAAAATTTTAAATCAGTAGACAGCTCATCAATTTGAAGGATCCCTCAGTAAACTTCAATTAAAAAACAACAAAAAAGTATTATTTATTAAAACATGAAAAATATTTCTAGGATATTATCCAACTTAAAAAATAAAAAATGTAACCCATGGTAAGTAAGAAAAATACAAATCATACACTGAACAAAGGAACAAAAAAAGGCAACCAACCTTTATAGGAATCAATACAACACCATGGATTTACAAAAACTTCCTAAATCATATCCTGTATTATGATGTGTAGAAAACTGTAATTAAAATAAGGTAGTTTTTATTAGTTGCATAATCTAAAAAAATATGAGGAAATTTTGGACTATATCCCTAAAAAAACCATAGTTGTTAATGAAATACACATTTCTTGAGACAATGGGCAAAGTTCCCATTTATGGGAAATATGTTCTTTTTTTCACACAGTGAAACTGAGAAAAATTTTATCAAATGAGAAATCTGTTTTCTCTATAAAGTAATCGCCTTAAATACCTCAATAATGCAATACTTGGGAAATATAGTTTTTCAACTCAGACTTGAAAAACGTTATTATTAAACAAACATAAACAAATCTTATTGCTCGGCACCAGATTTTTCAAAAATTAAAGAATTGTTTAAACCACCATACTGTTATTAATCCTATTTCAAACTTATTTACAGAGCACTACTTTTATTATTCAAATGTAGACCATTCACTCTAATGACAACCTAGACTGAATCTTGCAATGTACAAGTAACAATTCACTTCAAACCAAAATAAATGATCAATCTTCTGGTTTTGTCAAAATCATATTAAGATTTTTATAAAAATTAATTAGGATTTATCTGTGGCCAATGAAAGACCCACAGAACGTTGTCTTATGGCATTCTGTGAAAAGTCTTTGTTTGTTCCTTCTTTATTTTCAGCTTCCTCTTCTGAAACATCTTCTTCATCAGCCTCTTGTTCTTCCTCCACATTTTTCAAAGGTTGAGAAGATTCTGGAAATAATTTTTCTTAAAGACAAAAAATATTATTTTGTGATGTATTAGATTTCCATTAGTATAAAATCAAGACACAATTTATATGCCCATAAACTGCTTTGGCATTTATTTATCATATGTTTTGATTTCCAAAAGGAAAAAGTTATCAAGAATAATACTGTAAAAATAAGTTTCCAAGATCCATTTTACTTACCAAATTCATTCTAATTACCTATCTATTTACAAACTGAAGTGAAATTATTGAATTAAAATGCTATGAATATGGATGTTGCAAGAAAATGCTGCATTATTATAACATATTAATTTATTCTTAAATCTTTTAGTTAATAAGCATAGTGAAACAAACTTCCATACTACCCCAGTTTTAGTTCATAGATGAATGGGAATCAGACTTTTATCGTAGAAAATTGTATTCCTATCTACTGTTTCTCTAAGTGGTTTCATAAGTGTTCCCTCTTCCCCACAGACATAAGAAATGATTACAAATAATAAAATGTACAAATCTTAAATATATAGAGCAATACATTTTTATGTACACACAAACATATACTCTTTTGTTTTTTATAAGGCTTGTTAATAGCTTAAATTTTGAATGCACCATGTTAAACTGAGATACAGGGCATAGAATTTGGCTAGTGAGCTTTACTCTGGCCAGTGATCCCAAAACGCCTCTAATCTTAGGCAATCCAGAATGCAGGGGAGCAAATATGTGGTATGAGGTAAAAACCTATGGGAAGAAATCACCACATAGTGAACAGTCTTGTTTGGTCTATCTGGCATCCTTCTTTCTTTTGGGTTAATAGCCCGTTCTCTATCCCACAACCCATGGGGTTGTAGTGAGCACCACATTTTATGGTGGTGGTTCTCCACAAGAGGTGATTTTGCCTGCCAAAGAACACTGGGCAATGTCTAGAAATATTTTTGACTATCACAACTGAGTGGCAGTGCTACTGGAGACCAGTGGGATGCTGCTGAACATCCAGCAATGAACTAAAGATAGTCCTTCACAATTAAGAATTATCCAGCCTAAAAGGTCAATAGCATCAAAGTTGAGAAACCCTGGTTTACAGTAACTGTTCCAAAAAGTAAGCCCTTTACACAAGTGGAGGGCACTAGAATTTCCCCCAAAAGATGGATGGAGTTAGGCAGAAAGTGTATCTCCTTTTTACTCTGGGATCGCGAGCTACCATCATTTTATGCTAAGGACTGCAAAGAGCCAAAAATGGAGCAAGCAAAGGCAAGGACATAACATCTTAACCTTTGAGCCCTAGGATCTAATCAACTCTGCCCTCAGATTTCCTTGCTACACGAACCAATAAAATCCTACTTTTTTTAAAAGCTACTGAGTTGGGTGTTTCTCTAGCAACTCAAAATCTAAGCCAAATCCACACATACTGGAAAACAACTCAAATCATGTGACCTGCTATTAGAAGGAGTAACATTTCATTAAAGTATGGAATTATATCTAGCAGTTGTGTCACAGATTACTTAAAAGACAACTTTGTTACAGCTAAGATTTTTGAAGTGAAATAAATATAAAATGTACATTCACCAACTTTTAAATTCTCTTTTAAGTAATCTGTACTTACATTTTTTTTCCTACAGGTCAGTGGCCCTTGGTGGATAAAATGAGTCCCTCCCTATACGTGTCATTTTTAGTATCGCTATAACTACCTAAGAAATGAAAACCTATCAGTTATCGATGAATAAGGCATACTGTAAATGCAATCTCCACTGATTTCATTTCAGGAGTTCTGACCTCAATAAATCCCAAGTCTTGTAAGGCAGCATAATGGAAATATCAAGCCAAGAGTCTGATTTAGGTTCTCTCAGCTCTGTCATTTCTGTGTGACCTCGGAAAATAGTTCCTCTTTCTGAGCCTTGGTTTCCTCAACCGTCAAAATAGGAAGACTATCAATTTTATGCAATCTACTTTAGAGTGACTGAAAAGCAAATGGGTGACAAAAAACGAAAGTTCTTCACAAATAGCAAATAGGAGGGTTTCTATAGCAATATAATTTTGAAGACAAAATAAATGAATAGTAGGTAATTATACTAAGGCAGACAACAGTGAGTATTTCTAATTATACAAACTTATAGTACAGTATCAGTGTCAATCTTAAACCAACTACAGAAATTGCTTTTGCCAATATCCTACAGGGAAAACTTAAACTTGAATAACATAGGAAAAAAAAATCTTCAAATGTGATCACTATACTAATGAATGACTTTAAGAGTGGAACATATTCAACTTTTTTTGACTCAAGTATATTCAAATGGATCCACGAGTATCATGAAATTTTCAAATAAACTGATGTCAGATCAATGTTATTAAATATCTACAAGTTAATGCAATGTTAAAATCTCCACATTTTAAGTCAAAAAATAACTATGTTCCAATATCCACTGGGCTGTCATTCTTACATGAAATATATATCCTCCTCCCTCTTCTGGGGAGATTAAGAAGTATAAATTGGCAGTTATAAAAAGTCACAGAAATATAGAGTACAGCATAGGAAATATAGTCAATAACATTGTAATAACTATGTATGCTGTCAGAAGGGTTCTAGATTTATTGGAGTGATCACTTCATAAGTTACATAATTGTCTATATTGTACAACTGAAAATAATATAATAGTGAATGTCAACAGAAATTTAAAATAAATTGAAGGAAGGAAGGAAAGAGGGAAGGAAGGAACAAAAGGAAGGAAGGAACGAAGGAAGGAACTAAAAGAAAAATATAATAAAATAAAAAATAAAAATATACTCACTGGAAGGGTAGGCCTGTGGTCTGCGCCTTTTTGAAGGGCAAAGACAATCTGCCACAAATATCATAAACTGAAAAAATAAACACAAGAAATCTGAATGATAAAGCTAGTGCAACTATATAAAATGATCAATTTAATATTTTTCTTCCTAGAACTTTAAAAATAAAGTACTTACGAGTCCTAATAATAGTCCTGAAAGCAGAGTTGCTAAAGCAAAAACCGTATATGATCCCCATACTGGTAATCCAAGGTCTTCAATAAAATAGTTATGGCAAGTCTAAAATCAAAAACCATAATAATAATAAACTAAATATCTGGTCATTTAAAAAAGTAAGTGTCAAAATGTTTAAAACAGAAATAAAATTTTAGCCCATACCCTGATCCACATAGATAGCTGAAAGAGTGCTGACATACTGCTCATCCTAAAATAAGAGATATGATGAAAAACACAGTAAGATACACAGTTCTGAAGTAGAATATACACGTGTATAGCCTTATCTTCTATTTTTAACTCTGTAATTTCCCCAACAGACATGATTTTATTGCTGTTTTGAATTAAGATTAGTAATCTAGCACTAATTTTAAGCCTATAAATGGAAGACACGTTAATGAAAAATTAAAGTTTCTAAATTCCTGCCACTATGTGATATCCTCATAAATAAAACACAATTTTTTTCCTTTTCTCCTCTTGCTTTAACCTTAATCTTTCATCTTTCATCTGATGATTTCTCCAATACACTGAGTAATAGGTTATAAGTTCTGTGGAACCAGTTGGTTAAAGTTAGGCATACTATAAAGCAAACGGCTCTACACCAGCAGAAAAGGGAGCCTGAAGGAAGAACCGGCAGCAGTTGTTGAGCTGATCCTTCTCAACTAAAAATTACCTCCCGCCTATTCAAATTAAAATTAAACTTATAATAGCATTAATTTGATATAGTTTAATAATATACAAAGTTACACAGGAAATAAATGCTAAGTCATTATATAAGTAACAATTTTTTCCACATAATTAAACCCATGTAGTTTAGATGGGCAGTCAGAAAAAGGCATAACAAGGGTTTGTTGTTGCCCAACTGCTGTTCCTCTAGCGGGAAGTGTCACCACCAACACATAAACCAATTCCCACGTAAGCCAAACCTCCTATATGTAAGATGACCTAATCCAATTGCTAATCACTGGCTGGGTGAATCTGCTGAGGTAACACTGGAAGTGCCCCTTATTCAGTCCACCAATAAAAAAGATATGGACTGCTGTCCTGAGGAGTCAGTGGAGACCAATAAGCAACCCTTTTAATCCACTGAAAGAGTAACACTCATTTATGAGATAACATTTCAAAAAACAAAATGTCAGTTACATTTTCAGCTCAACATACAACGGTAGTTTACTTACATTGCTTCTGTTTAAAATAGGAATAGAACCAAGGAATTAAAACATAAAGCACTCTGTAGCCTCACTGTCACCTGAACTACTCAGACTCTCATCAATACTAGGTGCCTTTACTGAGGTAGGCATGGTGGTTCAGTGGGGGAATTCTGACAGCAAAAGGACAAATCAATTCAAGGGATTTTTACAGGAAGAGATGTGTAAGGGAATGGTAGAAAACATAAACTTCTATTTCAAAATAATGATAAGGGCTAATCTTTCTCCCACTCCCGAAATTCAGAGCATTTTTATCTCTTATACCATTGGTGTCCCAACTCCCCATCCTCCAACAGCAAGTGTGCTGAGAAAACAGGGAGACAGCTTAGCTACATCAGAGTAAGTCCATGGTGACCTCAGAGAAACTCAGTATTTTGGAGGTCTCTCAAGTGACCTGGGGGGCCTTGCACCCAAAAATCTAGCAGCAAATGTGTGCTATCTCCAGTCCTTACTGCTCAATAGAAAGCTTCTTTCTTCTAGTTATATGTAAAGCTAAGTGGTTAGTCATGCCATTATAGGGCTATTATTCATCTGTACTATTCAAACAAAAAGTTATCAGATGGGTGGAATAATTCTATCATATTAAATCAAGAACTAAAATCTAAAGGAGCATGAATAGGTATGTGTTTGAGACTTCTCACTCAAATAGCTTTACCCATTACATTGTTCACACTCTTTGGGGAATTATTTAGTTTTTGATGCTACCAATGATCATATCTACAGAGCTAAAACATTCATAAAAATGCTTCCAACTTAATTCTGGAGAATGTCTCCTTCTAGTTTAACAAAGATCAAAGTATCTGTTTAACTTAAAGGACAGAGTCAAACCAAAAATATCATACAGTAAATCTGAATATACCTTAAGAGTCCAAGAATTAAAACTGAGCATGAATGCTTTATTTACATAAAATCTGTTCCAATTATTTCTGAAAAAAGAGAAAAATGCCTCATACTTACAGAATAGATCCGGGACCAAACCATGATGAAACAGGTTCGATACTCTTCCACTCTTTTTCACTTATAAAGTTTATGAAGTCCTTCTTAGTCCTTGGGCCCTGATAGCGCCTAAATTCACCATCTTTACAACTGAAAAGGATCAGAATGAAATATTAGCTAGCACCAAATAAACAAATTTTGTATTTGTTATTCTTTTAATCTCATTTTACAATCAATCTTAATATTCAAAACCATCAGCAATGCACAAGTAGCTATTACACTAATTACCTACTCACAAACTCTTAGCCCTAAATTAAACAATGAGGTTATATTTTTAAATAATCATAAGACTTAAGACCATTGGTACTTTTCCAATAAAACTATGAAAAATAGCAAGTAGTTGTATGTCAATTATATCTCAGTAAAACGGGGGCGGGGGGAGGACAAGAAGTAGATATATCTAAGAAAATCACTTTTATGCCTTATATATAATATACATATTACATGAAAAGTTGTTACGATAGTGTCTGGCATTTATTTTTAGCTATAGTCAAACAATAGGTTAAATATTTAAGGCAATTTGTTGGTATTTTCAGTCATAATCACATCATCTCAGCCATCATACTTTAAAGCATTGTATGCCTCAGGTCGAGTGTTTCCCTCCCTCCCGTTACAGTGATTCTATTTTATAGTCTGCTGTGCATGCTTCCTGCTATCACCTTACTCTTCGCATTCCCAAAGTATGGAGTTCTGTCATAGGGTCATAAAGGCTCTACCTGCTCCCACATCTTCACCATTTCTACACTACCATAAATAATACTGCCAGTCTAATCCTACTTAATACGTCCATTTTTATCACTTAAGTGCAAAAATTTCCAATAGTTCCTTACTACCTATAGTAGAGTTAAAGGATCCTTTATCCATCCAGAGCCGAAGACCATAAAGAAGACCCCCACCCACACTCAAAAAAACAATGTTTTATGGAGATTATAGCATCTGAGCTGTTTTTGAAGGACACATACGATTTCAACAGGCAGAAGTAAGGGCAATGAACATGATAACGTGACTAAAAGAAATGGACAGGAAATTCCAGCTAAGCTAGGGGGATGTTGAAAAGTAAAAAGAGGTAGTCTGATTCTAGCCACTTAAGAGACCTGTGGAGAAAAGGACTGAGTGAAAAGGGAGAGAAGCACTTATGGAGACAAGAGACTAGACATTTAAACAGATACAAAGGTAGCAAGGGAGAATAATGATATAGGGAAACAGATACAAATGTGAAAAAAAAGATGACAAAGAAAAGTGAAATACAGACATAAAAAATTGCCAACGTGTTTTCATAACTTTCAATAAGGGCAGTACCTCCTGGCATTCAACCTACCAAACTAGATGAACATTAAGGTATAGGGCAGGTACAGAATTGAGATTGCCTATCCCCAGTTTGGAAGATAGAGTCAAACTAAAAGACCTGATACTGAAGGCTACATAAACTTTTCATTCTGACTTATTGGCTCAACCATTTTACCTACTGTTATCTCTAAGGTTGAACTACAGCACTTCCTTAGCTAATTTTTGAACATACCATGTACCTATTTAGCACTCTTTATGAGACTGCCCTCAGGATAGAAAGTTTACGCTGCACTTTTGAAAATTCTACCTCCAAGGTTGCATATAAACCCCATATTCTCCAGGAACCACTTCAGCCCAGTGATTTTTCCCTTACGAAACGTCCTATAGGACTTATCACAACTGGGGGCTCATGCTAAATAGTATCAAACCATTTCACGTGAATATAACCCTCTAAAACTTAGAAATCTTTGAGACCAGGGACTGTTTCATACATCATTCATCTATCTAAAGGCATCTATGATAGCATGACTAAATAAGCTTTCTAATATACATACTGACTATAATGCTCTTTAAACATGATTCAGTCCATCGGCCTACTATTTTAACTCTACTATGATGTATCCTTCTCTATAACTACAGAATCTTCAAATACTTACTGATAAATACTAGGAAGAGCAGTTATGATAAATCGTCCACTCAGTCCTACAAATGATAAAGAAATATTAAAAATAAACACAAGAAAGAACACACAGGAGGTTTTATATGGGCCAATCACTTACTACTTAAAAGCTGATTCTGAATTATTTAAATACTAATAGAAAAAAACATAAAATTATACTAAAAAATAGTGAATTTTATAAACATAACAATAAAAAAATCCCAATTATATACTTAAAGCAATGTAAAAAAAAACTTCTGTACATTAGCTCAATTAAAAAGGGAATGTATATATAAAACACTTCATCAATTATACCCACTATGATAAGACTACTGGTGATGACTAATGGGACAGCACAATATAACAGTAGTCTTAAAAATATCTAAAATCAAATCAAATTATAATTGATATTTAGAAAACAAAAGCTAAGTTTAAGGTGTTAAAAATGAAAAATATTATGACTCTTTCTTAAGATAGGCAATAACCATAGCAGTTAACATTACTATTAAACATGTGTTAAATACTAATATAACTGAAGATTAATCTCTCTATGCCTATTTCCTTATCTGTAAAATGGAGATATTACCTATCTCACAAGGTTGTGTAAGGATTACATAATAAATGCAAAACACTTGGAGCAGTATCTTTAATAGGTTATTATTACCATGTGGAATAGTGGCAGAGTCAAAAACCCAGGTATATTGATTAGGAACAGATAAGATGAGGCTGGACTAAGAAAGGAGCATTCTTAAGAGCAGGGCCTACCACTTTCCAGGGGGCCCAGTCAGAAGTGTAGTTGACCCTACAAGCATGCATGCTTTGCAATTAAGAGTCCATGTCCTCAAATCACAGGTATTAAATTTGGGACCCAACTGGAGATATTCAAACCACTTGTCAGGGAATGTGACCTTGACCCTCCAAAAATCTCAACCACAAGCCCTTTATTCTGAAGCTTAGTAAAAATGCAAATGATGGCTTGGCTAAAGTATACCTGGACCATAGTATTCTAGGACTTCTCAAAGGCATCTTACATGCTAGTCTGGGGCCTGGGATACAAAGTAAAAAGGGATCAGAGGCAGTTATGTGGGGAAGAATAGGGAGAAAAAGATGTCTCTAAGGTCCCTTATAGCAACACATTAAAGGAAAGTACTGCATACACAACCAAGGAATCTGCTTTTTGCTGCCACTGCACACTGGGAGATAGGTGAATCATCTTGACTACAAACAGTTGTTTTAAAAACCCAATGAAAGGCAGAGTTAAGACCATGTTACGTAGAAAACAGAATAAGCATGTCAACCAAATCTGCAAAGGAACAAAACTAATCACCAATTACAGTACCTGGCTGCTCTGTAACATCTACTTTTGCAACATTAACCTCAAGATCCTCTCCCCATTCAGCAAAGCTTTCCCATTCTGGTTGAAGATTCTGACAAGCAGGACACCATGGAGCATAACTGAAAAATACAGTCGGGAAAAAAAAAAAAAGTTAAGCACTCTTAACCAAAAATTCTAAAATGTGTAATCTGTGGAGAAATTTTATACTAACAAGATAGCAAAGTAGTTAACTTTGTGAAGATGAAAAAGTTTTAAGTGTGGGCCTAACACTGAAAAATCAAGAATTGATGATGCTAATCACATAAAAGTAACTGAGAATAACTTAAGACACAAGGACTTTTCACATGCAAAACAGTTCTTTTAAAAACCTTTGGATTTCTCTATAAAATATGGCCACAAGAAAGCTCAATGTCAAATTTGGAGTTCATCAGTTCTATAATTTTACACTATAAGGGTCACAAATGCAAGGCACTAGTATGAGAAACAGGAAGGACCCAGGGCTGTAGCTGCAGTAAGGAAATCTGCACTCCATCTTAAGCAGGGAGCCACTACTTAAGAGATTGCTGGCCCAGTATGGCAGGCTATTCTGATATAAAAGAAACTAAAATATCTGCGTTTTTATATAAAAATGTTACCTCGAAACTTAAGCCATCCATACAAACACTAGGCAGGCGAAACAAAATTCTTTTGGCCAGCCCTTGGTCAGTCTGTTGCTAAGACCTCAGTTTTACAAATCTATGGTCAATATATTAGCATTTTAATTATTCTTCTGTTATTCAGCATTTTTAAAGGCCCTGATTTTTCCCTAGGATTTAATTTTTCCAATTTATTGTATATTATAATTTGCCTGTTTTTTAATGGAACCAGAAATAAAGCTTATATCTATTGAACATAATAGTGCAGTTTTATACTATTATTGTTTACAAAACTTGACTTATTTTATTGAAATTAAAACTCCTAAAAGTTAAGAGGCACTGTGGAACAAGATTAGTACCATATATAAGTTCATAACAATTATAACAATGAAAATATCTCTGTAACAAAACTTCTGACAGGATGAATTTAACATAAATGACTTGTAATAAATATAATTCGGACCACCAACTATATCACTTTTTCATGTTCCTTTTATTTCTTAAGTGCTTTTTAAAGACGGCATCAAAATCAGTATGCTACAGAAAAAAAATTTAAAAAAATTACTATCGTATACTGTAATTTCACAGATGCTCTAAATAGCCTATACTGCATTTTTGATTAATTTATATAGTTTGATCAAACTGAGTTTTTAAAAATCTCCTTGAGTAATATTTGACTGTTTTGTATATTAATTCATAATCACTGCTGCTTAACACATTATTTACGAAACTACGTATTTTATGGACACAATCTAAAACAAGTTATTCATGACAATGAAAACCAAATGCTGTCACTTATTTCTTCTCCCTGCTTCAATGGTGCCTAAAAATTCATTTCACCAAGTTACAGATTATATGCATACTATAAACATTTTCCCCATCTCATCCTCCATATAAATGTTCTACACCTTTTTGCATGCCTACTGTTAGGCTCTGGAAACTGAAAGGAAGCAATACAGCAATACCTGGACATGTTTTTTAAGTCTTTAGGTATCTCTCACCTATAAAATACCTATCTCGCTGAATTTGGAGAGAATTAAATATAATAATGTAGGTATAATGCTTAGCAGTGTTTCATACACAGTTAAGACTCAAGGTTTTTTTTTTTTTTTTTTTTTTTTTTACGAATATCACTAATACCACTAGTATCAATACTAAACACTACCACTACGAATTTAGCAACTAAAGCAAAGGCAGATGGTTTATTTTCCACCTGCAAAGTCCCTTCCGATGCAGAAGGGGCTTTATTATAATGAAACCACACGTGATTTTCTTCGATGAGTTTATAATCACACTCATATACTAATTTATCTTTTAATGCAATACCACTTAGAGGACATTAAGAGTCACAGCCCAGGACATTCAGTACTTTGCAAAAACACACACGTAAAGGAAAATAAGATGAGGACAAAGAGAAAAGCAATGAAAGAAAATTTATAAAGGCAATGAAAATTTTAAAATAACCTAACTTGAATTTACCTTGCATTTAAAATAAAAATACACCTAATCCATAAAATAAAATTTAAAACAGAGAGTCCCAAATTCCAACACTATAAATGGACTAACTTTTAGGGATAATTAAACAAAAGAAAAAGGTTCTGTTCAAATTTCTCTTTTGTAAAGTTTGGTGAAAATAAATCTAGAAGTCTGTGGAAGACCATTCTAAAATAACTGTACAGGAACTAGTCACACCAACCACCCCGATTCCCAAACCATGAATTAGAATTAAGAGAACCGGAACGCAATCTCGTAGGCGCACCACTGCCCTAGAAGCGAAAGCAGAGTGCACACTTTAGAAGAAATTTAACATTCTCTGACAAGAAACAAGGAGGTGGGACCAATCCGGCGGCTGGTCCAGAGTTTAGGGATCTGGAGGAGTGGGAGGCACCGGCTCCGCAGGCTGGAGTGGCAGTCTGCGGGAACTTCGGGCCCCCATAAGGGGTGTGGGGAGTGAAGTCGGGTGTCCAGACTCGGATTTAGGACCCCGGCCCGCCCGGCCCGCCCGGCATACCGAGGGGCCCCGAGACAACCGCCCCGCGCTCACAATTCTATCATCCATTCTCCTTCCAGCAACTCTTTCCAGTTCTCGTCCGTGATGATGCGCACGTCGCTCCGCCGCCCGTGGGTCCAGGGAGACCCCAAAAGCAACAGCAGTAGAACTGCTACGAGAACTACGAGATTCCTGGGGGGCGCCATATCCGCAGCTTGCCCGCCCCACGCCAAGCCCGACGGCCCCCACCTCCGCGCACCAGCTCCTCACTTCCGCCTCCCCAGTCTGATCTGCTCATGCGCAAGGCCGCGCGGCAAGGCGCGCGCGCGCCTGGAGGACTCTCAATGCGCATGAGGAGGCCGTGTCCTGGTTGGTTGAGTAGAGAAAGAGGGAAGCGCGTCTGTCTTTAGTGCGCATGACCAAAAAGCGGTCTCTTCCCACCGCCTGCTGTGCCCCAGTGTTGTTGGGTAAGTACACCGCAGGCCAGAGACTTGGTGTTGAAAGTGGGCCCAGATTTAGGAGCTGCAGGGCTTCAAAGTCTGTGTCAGTTTGGCGCCAAATTATTGCCATTTTATACTTACTCCAGCCAATTGATGAGTTTACACTAACGCAGTTTCCAATTAAATGCCCTTCAGTTTTTTTCATTTTTTTCTTTGTTAATTTTTATAGTAAAGCTAATGGATATTTATATGAGTCGGAATATTTACTTCTGGGGAATTGTACACTGGAAAGGGGCGCACGAGAACCTAATGAGTTACCCTTATTTTTCTGTATCTTGGTTTGAACAATGGTAACAGGCGTAAACATACGTAAAAACCATCTAAGATGAGTACACTTTATGCGCTTATCTTAAGGATGTATGTTATCCTTAAATTTTTGTTAATGTAGTTGTTACAGAGATGCTAGATCAGAAAATCCAAACGGAACAAGATACATAGGCTTATAACAAATTATGAGGGTTTTTTTCTCAAGCATTTTAAAATACAAATGCAAATCAGTATATACTGACTTTAGAGAATATTAATCGGTCAAATGAAAATAGTTGCCAGTTACACTTTCTCATCTCACATTCTCTCCTAAACTCATTCTAAATATTCTACTTCCCCACCCTTTCACTTTCTGGGACGTTAATGATTTGCAAGTTAAGGCAATTGTTTCTTCTCAGTATCCATCTTACTTGACTGCCGGCAGCAATTTACAGTCATCACACCCTCCTTGAAATGCTTTATTGTCTTGTCCTCAGTGGTGCCTCATTTGTTTGTTTTTTCTCCTTCCTCACCAGCTGCTGCTTCTGAAACTTCTTGGCTGGACTTCCTCTACTTGACTTCCAGACTTTGGCTTGCCCCAGGATACTTTATTGGTGCCCTTCTTTTTATAGACACACATATTTCCAGAAACCTCAGTCCTGGCTTTAAAGCCATCAAAATGCCTGTCGTTCCAGCCCTGACCCTTCTGGGAACGTTGGACATATATTCAACTTTTTGCTGGACATCTCTTGGATATCAAATAGGCAACTCACAAATAATGGCCAAAGAAATAAAATTATTCTCCCTCTCTGACTCTTTTATTTCAGTAAAAAGTCCCATCAAGTTGCTCAAGAGAAAAATTTACATTTTACTTCTTTACTGCTCTTTTCACTCCCTCTTCATCTTCTCCATCATCAAGTTCCATAAACTCTACCTCCAAAACATATCCTATCTGACCACTTATTCCTTTCCCATAGCCAACACCCTAATCCATGATTGTATCATCTCTTGCCTGGACTACAATAATAGCCTCTTAACTGAAATTCCTGTGTCTTCTCTAAATCTGATCTAGCCACTTGTTAAAACCTTCCCACTGCACTTAAAGTTAAATCCATACTCCTTAAACTCCTTACTGTTGCTTAAAAAGTCCAATATGATCTGACACCTGCCTAACTGCTACTTCATGAAATACTCACTCTCCTCCCCCCTACCCTTCAATACTTCAGTGGTTCCCTGAATATGTCAAAATTCTCACATTAGAGAATTGGCATTAGCTGTTACATCTGCCTAGACCACTTACCCACTTGTCTTCACATCACTCCTTTTTGTCATTGATCTCAACTTAAATGTTACCTCAAAAGCTTTCCCTGACCACCCTATTTATAAGGCATCATATTAATGGGTCATTACCCATCATATTAGTCCACTGTAATTCTCTGCATGGTATTAAACTGATGTGCTTGTTTGTTTATTATGTTTTCTTTCCTCACCCAATAAGAATATGTTTAATGGCAGTTGAAAACTTCTGTTTTGTTCACTACTATAATCTCCCAAGGTTTAGTGTCAAGCCACTATTAGAACCTGGCACATAATAAGTACTCAATAAATATTTGTTGAATGAATGAGGAACATTATAATTGTAAATATGTCATGCTTTTATATAACATATGGGCTGCATTGATAAAAGTATAAATACATTCTTATATGTAATATGGACATAAAACCTGCAGTTTTTACCTCGCAGGATTGGTAAAAATGATAGAACAAGTTTGTGTTCATGAATATTCTTTTTAAACTGTAAATCATTCATGATAACTTATTAAAATTTCATTTTAAGGGAATTTTTTATATGACTAAAGAAATGCAGTCTTATGTGCAGAGTATAGAAGGTTGTAAAGTGAAAAGAAATATCCTCTAAAATATTTTCCCATCTCCTGCTAGAATTTGCACCCCTTAAGCAATTATTGTTAACATTTTCTTTTGTGTACCTTCAGAACTTTTCTATGCTCATCAACTATTCTTTAAAACACACACACACACACACACACAAATGAACTTATGCCTCAACTACCAATCAGTTTTTTTCACTTAACAATACATACATATCGATTTTAAAGAATTCTAATGTGCTCTCTGAAATATTTGCCTATAAGCATTAAGAAACATGGAAATATGTATGTAATGTCATGGTATCAATAATTTATACTAATAATTATTAACCATTAATTTAAATTTAATGTAATGTAACTATAAATTAAATAATTAGATGGCATTCTTTATATCTGATATTTATTATTGATATTATTGTCATTTTTCTCATGTGCTGAATGCTACTTTATTCTGAAACAATTAAAGATTTTATGCAGACCATGCATACTCTGCACCATTGAGTTTTATTTAGCACATCGTAGCTCTCTGCATCAACCAAAATACATTCTACCATGAGTCTTGAGTGTGTTTCCAAATTAGTGCCACCCCATGAAAGATCAAAAGGCCGCTTAGTATACTGATTAAGTGAATGGATTCTGGAGCCAGACTGGTTTCAAATCTTGCCTTTACCATGTAAGTAGCAAATAGTTTAACCTCTTTGTATCTTGATTTCTGTGATTGTAAAAAAGGTTAATGATTGTCTTACCTTACAGAGTTGTTATGAGGATTAAATGAGTTAACATTGGTAACATTCTTAAAATGGAGTGAGCATTCCAATCTTCCAAGAAACAGGTGCTAAAATGGAATTAAACATACAAGGGATTTATTGAGGAAAAGGTCTGTGAAGGGGAAGGGGCAGAGGAGCAGGAGTAAGCCAGAGAGGTTTCAAACTACAGTTTTAGTCTGACATCTGAGAAGGGAAAAAGGGAAGGAGCATTGGCTGAGAAGAACCTCAGACCACAAGACAGTTCTAAGGAAGGCTCAGCCAGATCAATGGAGCGCCCTGAGTCAAAACTGCCCATTAGAGGAACCCCACATAAGGCAAGAAAGGCTGACTGGCACTAGTATATCTGCCATTTGGTCATTGTCTAGGAACTATGGAATGTGGGGAGAGGAGGATTTCACAGTGACAGCAGTTGGGGACCACCAATCAGCAATGCTCTCCACAGCAGGCTTCCTTCAGGCTGAGTAGTGCATCTTCATGACTGCCACAAAGAGCTTGGCATATAGTAAATACTAATAAGTGTTTGATAAATAAGGAGACATATGAGTATATGGCAGTGTTGTCCAATAGTAATATGAGAATCACATACATAATTTTTAGTTCTTTATAACCATATTTTTAAAGTAAAAAATATTAGTAATATTTGAATAATATAATTGAAAAAATTATATAATAGTCCTATATCGAACTCTAAATTTTAACAACAAAATATTCTCAGTTACTCAGAGAAATTTTACTGAAATTAACTTTTTTAAGACTAGGGAAAAGCTCAAACATTCTGGAAAATAGAGAAAGTATCATGTAGTGGTTTGCCTGTTTGGGAGTAAATCTCACCTCCACCCTTGGCTAGCTGACCATGGGCAGTTTTCCCTTGAGCCTCACCTTTCCAAAATATCAATTAGAATAAGTGCAGGCTATATACTCCAGCAATGTCCTGGTGGCCCCCTGTGCCAGGCTAACTAAAGGTTAACTCGTTAGTTGCTGAGGAGGTCTCTTAAGAGTGAAGGTAGAGGGCAGGGGCAGAAGCCAAGATGACTGCATTAGCTGGAAGCTTTGAGGAGGTACAAGGGTGGGAGAAGGTTGGTAGCTCCAGGTAGCAGCTAAAATTTACCAACTATAGTGGATGTATTTCAACATTTTAACAACTGGTACAGCTTTATTGTCACAATGTGATAATTATCCCAGAGTAGGGCTGTTTCTCTTCTGAGAGCTAGTTTTTCATTGTTTTGATTTGTTTCATTAGGTTTAGGGAGAGGAGCAACTGATGATCTAGCTTCACTGCTCCATCTTACCATGGAGGCTCTCTAGAAAATACTATTAGAGTTATTAAAACCAGATTAATTCTCCTAACTAATCAGCCAAGTCACCAAGTCCTCTTGGTTCTAAATCCTAAAGTGATCTCCAATCTGTCTCACTGTTACAGCTTTGATATATTCCATCATCTTTTTTTTCCTCCCTGGAGTCTTCAGGGTTTCTTTATTTTTACTAACATCATTATTGATATATAACTCATATATCATATAATACACCAATTTAAAATGTACAATTCAGTGATTTTTAGTATATTCATAGAGTTATGAAACCATTGCCACAAACAAATTTAGAACATAGTCCAAACAAAAACATTAGCAGTCACTCCCTATTTCCACCCAACCACCCTTTTCCCCAGCTCTAAGCAAACACCAGTTTACTTTCTGCCTCCATGGTTTTGTGTACTCTGAATATATAAATGGAATAATACAATATGTTGTCTTTTTTAATTAACTGATTTCCTTTAGCATAATATACTCAAAGTTCATCCATGTTTGTAGCATGTATCAGTACTTCAGTTTTATTGTTGGATAACATTTCATTGTATGAGTATAACATATATGTTTATCCATTATCCAGTTAAGGGGTCTATGATTTGTTCTTCTCTTTGGCTGTTATAAATAATGCTGCTATGAACATTTATATACAAGTTTTGGTATGGACATAATATTCTCATTTATCATGGGTGCATACCTTATAAGGTAAGTACTTCTAGTACAATATCTAAGAAACTTATATAATCCAGGGACACCTATGTTTTCATTCCAAGAGTTTTATAATTTTAGTTCATACATTTAGGTCTTTGATCCATTATGAGTTAATTTTTCCATGTGCTGTGGGATAGGAGGTCCAACTTCCTTCTGTAGCATTTGGACATCCAGTAGTCCCAACACCGTACATTGAAAAGAATTTTTTCACTATTAAATGGTCTTGGAACCCTTACTGAAAATCAGTTGGTCATAGATATATGAGGTTGGGGTTTTTTTTCCCCCTGAATCTTCAGTTTTAGTCCTTTGGTTTATATATCTGTCTTGGTGCCAATAACTCACTGTCTTCAATATTGTAATTTTGAAATTGGGAAGTGTTAGTCTTCCAGCTATGTTCTTTTTTTTTTTTTTTCCAAGATTGTTTTAGCTACTCCAGGACACTTTAATTTTTATATAAATTTTAAAATTGTCAATTTCTATAAAAAAACAAGCTTGGATTTTGCAAGAGCTTACATTGACTCTGTAGATTAATTTGGAGAGTATTGCCCTTTTTAACAGTATTAAGCCTTCCAGTCCATGGACACAGGATGTCTTTTCATTTAATTAGGTCTTCTTAAATTTTTGAGCGATGTTTCATAGTTTTCAGATTATGAGTTTTCCACTTATTTTATAAAATTTTTAAGAATTTTTATGCTAATGTGAATGGAATTGTTTTTGTAATTTCATTTCTGTATAAAAACATAATAGAATTTGTATATTTATCTTGTATCCTGAAACTTTACTGAATGTGTTTATTAGTTCTGATACTTTTTATTGGATTCCCTAGGATTTTTATAAAATCATGTAATCTAAAAGTAGAGATTGTTTTACTTTTTTTTCCAGTTGGGTGAATTTTATCTCATTTTATTACTTAATTTTCCTGAAGAGTATAATGTTGAAAGAAGTAGCAGGAGTAGACATCCTTGTCTTGTTCCTGTTCTTAGGGTTAAAGGATTCAGTCTTTCATCATTAAGTATAATATGAGTGTGAGTTTTTCATAGATGCTCTTTTTAAGATTGAGGACGTTTTCTTCTAGTCCTAGGTGGTTCTGTGTGTTTGTCACAAAGGAATGTTAAATTTTCTCACAAGCTTTTTTGCATTTATTGAGATGATCATTGGTTTCTATAATTTAATCTATTGATTTGATGTATTATATTGATTTTTTGGATGTTAAACTAACCTTGCATTCCTTATATAAATCTCACTTGGTTAAGGTATTTAGTTCTTTTTACATATCGCTAGATTCAGTTTGCTAGTATTTTGTTGAAAACTTTTACCTATATATTTATAAGAAGTACTGATCTGTAGTTTTATTTTCTTGCAATGTCTTTGGTTTTGGTATCAGGATAATTCTGGCCTCATAGAATGAGTTGGGAAATGTTCCCTCCTTTCCTAATTTTTGAAGTGTTCATGAAGAATTTCTATTAATTCTTCTTTAAAGGTATGGTAGAGTTCAGCAATGAAATCATCTGGGCCTATGCTTTTCTTTCTAGGTAGTTTTTAAATTATTTACCCTGTTTCTTGTCATAGGTTAACTCAGATGTCTGTTTCTTTTTTGAATCAGTTTTGATAATTTGTATCTTTCTAGGAACATGTCTATTTCATCTAAGTTATCTAATTTGTTGGCATGCAGTTGTTTGGAGTTTTCTCTTAAAATTCTTTTTATATTTGTAGCGTCAGTAGTAATGTCTCTTCTTTCATTCCTAATTTTAGTATTATGAGTCTTCTTTCTTTTTCTCTTGGTCATTTTTACTAAAGATTTGTCAATTTTGTTTCTTTTCAAGGAACCCACTTTTAGTTTTATTGGTTTTCTCTCTTTTTTTTAATTCTCTTTTTCATTATTTCCTTCTGTTTGTATGCTTTGGATTTAGTTTGCTTCCCACTTCTCCCCAAAGTATTTTAAGGTGGAAGATTATATTAATAATTTGACATTTTTCTTTTTTTAGTATAGGCATTGAACCTCTTAAGTTTCTTTTTAAAACTGCTTTAGCCATGTCCTATAACTTTTATTATATTATATCATTTCATTTATGTCAAAGTATTTACTAATTTTTCTTTTGATAGCCTCTCTGTCAACTGGTTATTTAGAAATGTGTTGTTCATTTCAATATATTTGTGGATTTCCCCAAAATCTTTTTGTTGCTAATTTTTAATTTCACTCTATTGTGATCAAAAAGCATACTATGTGTGATTTTAGTTATTTCTAATATATTAAGACTTGTTTTATTTCCTATTATATGGTCTGTTCTCCAAAATGTTCCAGCCCTTGAGAAGAATTTGCATTCTTCTATTGTTGGGCAAAGTTCTCTATAGATATCTGTATGTTTAGATTGTGTACAGTATTGTTCAAGTCTTTTAATTCCTTGATGATCTTTCACCAAAGTGTTCTGTTCATTATTGAACATGAGAAGTCTCCAACTATTATTGTTGAATTGTCTATTTCTCTCTTCAATTCTGTTGGTTTGTGTTTGATGTATTTTGGGGCTCTATTGTATATATCCTTATAATTGTTACATATTTCCAATGGATTAACTCTTTTATTATTATGAAATTTCCCTCTTTATATCTAGTTATACTTTTTGTCTTATAATCTCTTTTGTCTGATATTAGTATAGCTACTTGTTGTGACTTTGTAAATTAATACCTGTTGTTTGAGCCCTGGGGTGTGGGATGATTAGCCACAGTTCAACAAAAGACCACAAGGAAAGTTGAAATAGAGAAGTATTACTCACAAGTCCTGGAGGAAGTACTCAACATCTCCTGAGGGTCTAAGGAGGGTCTTGACACAGGGAGGTCAAGGTAGGGTGCAGGCATAATGAGCAACAAGACCTCTGGCAAATGCCTTATTTAGGGTCAAGCTTTGGGGTTCCAAGGCTAAAGCCAGATTGGTCAGTTCAAACCAAAAAGAGCAAGGTCTTGGTAAGCTTCACAGGGAGAGGTCTTACTGAAATGGCTTACTGAGTGAATGCCCTAGGAGGCATAGGGACAAGAAATGTTAATCATAAGGGCATTGGGTGGGTAGGAGTCATATCAGGAACTTATATTTACTTTGACTCTGTGGGCTGTTATCTAGGTGTTCATGAAAGGGGCTAATGTCAGGTCAAGACCTCTGCAGGTTGCCTAGCCCACACAAAATGGATGCGAAGGCAGCAATATCATGGAGTAGCTTAGCTAAACTCTCCAACAACTCTATTATCTATGAGATAACATCCTCAGAAAGACTAGGAAGATGAATTATACTCCTTTCCTATCTGGATGCAGAAAGAGAAAAGAAAAGACCATTCTAAATTTATGAGGTTGGCTTTAAATTTTAACTTTTAAAGAAGCTTATTAAATGTTTTATAATATTCTTGTTCATGCATAAAATGTTTAAATCTAGCTAGAGAAAATACTAAGTGTTCAGAGGGATACTATCATGTGAAACCCTAAATTAGAGTTAACAAATGAAGATTTGGCTATCTGAGGGGTTACTAGTCACTGGCATAATTACTTGGCAAGTGACAGGTATTTCTAGCTTTAGATTAGCTTAATATATGTTTCTGCAATTATCCAAAAGGAACAAGGAAAGTTAAAGCTAGACACCAGACTTAAATTCTGAAATCTAATCAATTTCAGAAAGAGGAAGAGAAGTGTGTTCACTTAGATTTAAAATCTCTGTGATACAAGTAGCAGCTCTTGCTGCACAGATGGCCCAAAACATAGAAGGGATCAGAAATATCGCAGTCAGGACAAGAAATACTGAACTAGACCAGGACAGAGATGGTTATTTGAGCACACCATGGATGTCTCAGTTTCTCTGCCCATAAGAATTGGCAGTTAATACAGAATAATGTTGCATATTAACTTATATTTAGCTATTACATTAATTATAGTAGGTTAAATATCTAATTTTATATATGTACACTGATATACCACACTTATATATAAGTATCTCTCTGAAATTCAATAATAGTAGAAAATGACCACTTAATTACTGTTATGGACTGTGTGTTTGTGTCTCCCCAAAATTCATATATTGAAACCCTCATCCCTCATGCAATGTCATTAAAAGCTGAAGCCTTTGGGAGATAATTTGTTTAGATGAGTTCATGAAAATGGAACCACCATAATGGGATTTGTGCCCTTATAAGAAAAGGAAGAGACAGCAGAATTTTGTTTTCTCTGCCATATGAGGATACAGCAAGAAAGCAGCCATCTGCAACCAGGAAGTGGGCCTTCACGAATTAGACCAGTCAGCTTCTTGCTGTTAGACTCCCAGCTTCCAGAACTGAGAGAAATAAATGTCCGTTATTTAAACCACCAAGTCTATACTATTTTGTTATAACAGCCCAATGACACTAGGACAATTATTTTTAAAAAATTAAAGTCAACAAATCAATATGCTTTTCGTTTTTAATATTTTTATTCAACATAATATTTTGTTTTATTTATAAAATATCTAGTGAAAGAATCATTTAAAGATATATTTGGGGATGGGACCTGCCTCAAGTGAAAATTGTAGTTAGAAATCTGGTGTCCAATAAATAGGACAAGGGGTGGAGTAAGATGGGCCCTTATAAAACATTGACTTAGCTTAGCTGGACAAGTTGCATGTTCCCAACTGTTTCTGTGATTCCACCACCTTCATTATTCTGTTAATTGAATTTCTGCCATTCCTTTTAAGTCAGTCTGTTTGTGTGTTTGACTTCCTTATTCTTTTAACATTTAATAACTATCAGATATATACCTCTAATGTTCAATCTTCAAGGAATGTACCAGTGCAGAAAATTTACAACAATTAAATAATATTGGTGATATTAAGTAATATTAAGTAAGACATTAAGTAATATCTTAATAAATAATCATGATTTTCTATGGTTTTTTAAAATTCAGGTTTGCTATTATAATTCAGTGCAGGATTATTACAAGGTATCTTTTAAATTAATTTCTACCTCTGTGCTAGCTATGAGTATTTCTATTTTCAGACAAGTTGAGTATTAATACAAATTTCCTTTCCAATTATTTTTTAATTTGACCAACAATTATTAAATAAGTAGTCCTCAAGGAAAACCATGTATTATAAACTGGTCATTTTTAATTCATTGAAGACTTGACTTTTAAAAGAGTCTTTAGTGATTGAGCAGTGCCCTGGATCTTTCTAGGCCAAATTCTGAAGTGGAAGGTCATGTTTTATGACTTTGCAACTTTTGAAGTTCTCCTATAAGGTTAGTACTTTTTTCTATACACTCACTTTCTCCTTTGTCTACCCACACTGTCCCTAGCAAATCATATCCCCATGTAGAGCTGCTTGCCTAAATACCTTTATATAAATTAGGAAAAGGCAGCCATTCATCCTGGCAGAGGAAACCCCACAGGGGATCTGGTATGGTAGGGACAATGGCCAGGGTACATGGCGTTGCCCATAGAACACAGGCTAAATTTGAGCCCCACTCACCCCTTGGCTGGAGGCTATAGAGCACAGTGGCAGGCAGTGGAAGTCTGTTTCCTTCATGTTGTTTGCAGGCTGCCCTTATCTCTACTATCAACCTGGAAGTTGACTACTCTGCTAAATCATGTTGAGTAGAACAAGTCTTCATTGAGAGGCAGTCTAGCACAGAGCAGACTACATAGTAAAGTGCTTAAGAGTGGGAGTTCAAAAGTGAGAGGTCCTGGCCTTGAATCCTGCCAATACCAATTAATAACCTGAGGTGTTAGGCAAGTTATGCAAACTTTCTGTGTCTCAGTCTTGGATTATAGTGAAACATGAGTTAACATGTAACATGTAACATGTACTCAGTACACATTATTTATTAATATAGGGTAGCCAAAAAAACCTGGGAGGGTTATTCAAATAGGGCTTCCTTGTGCAATTATGAGCAACTGGATGAAAATGCAGTTTCATCTAAAAATGCTTCACTTTCATGCCTTCCACCCATTCTTTCTGGAGTCAGAGACTGGCAGACCGCATTGAGTCATTCAACGAGCACTTGCACACTTCCTTTGCACAGTGGTAGACAAAAACATTTAAAAAGATAACCCCACCCCCAAATGTTCCCTAATTTTCAAAAAGTTGATCAAAAGAGGAGAATGGTATCTATTGTCCTAAAACAAATGAGACCATATCAGGAAGCATGGCATAGGCCTTCTAGGTTACTGGAATGGACTCATACTTCAGAGATAGATGGTCTTTGAATCCAGGCTCCCTCATTTACTGGCTATGTGACCTCAAGTAAGGTACTTAACTTCCAGGAGCTTCAGTTTTTCCAGTAGGTAAAGTGAGAAAGAATAATTTTCAAGGGTTATTGTAAAGATTAAGATAAAAGTAGTTAAAACAAAAAGGGTCAGGTACAACAGATGTAATTCAATTCTAGTTTTTGTCCTTAGGAATATTATCTGTCACCGTCACCTAATTTTCATTGCAAAGATCTGTGATGGCCCTTAATATCCTGCAAGTTAAAGTCCAGATACGTGACATGCTGGGCCTTTGGGAATTTGGTCCCACCTACCTTTTTACCCACTCTTCACTGTAAACCTTACAGCCCAAACATATGAAATTACTTGCAGCTTCCAGAACCTGCTCTTACACATACCCTGCCTTTGCATCCAGTGAATTTTTGTTCTAGATGATGATTGTTTCTTTTGCCCAGTGAATTATCACTTAGGTAAAACATATACATTTAGCTTAAAGAATAGTAACATAAACATGCTGTACCCTGAGAGTAAGAAACAGAAAAAGAAGGTCCCTGAGCACTTCACATTTTTTTTAAACATCAGCCATCACTTCTGCCATGAAGAAACCAAGAAACTTAATTGTGGCCTAAAAGCCATAAAGACTCCTAGTCATTGTGCAGAGATGCTATTAGCAATTAAATATTCAAATACAATTTGACCAATAGATTACTATGGAAAATGTTTTAATATTTTAAAATTAAGCAGTTTTTCTTTCTACTATGTATTGCTTCTTTTGAAAATCTACAGCATGGTACCTTTGTTTAAAATAAATATAGTGGGTTATTATTACTATTATTGTTTTTGAAAAGGGTGTCTTTATGTTTTTCTTGACTGGTCATAAGAAGCCACTAGGTGGCAGCGGGTGCTGCTTCTGATAACAATGAGAAAACATTAAACAATTTTCGGTGTGAAATAGGTTTTGGAAAACAAAAAACATCACACTATAGACTTTATAGGTTAACATGCTGCACTAGTATCTCTCATGGACCTGCAATCAGCAATTTTGGCCTATTGGCTATATTGTAGTAACAACCACAACATCAAAAGCACATTTATTTAATGAACACTATACAACACACCCGACTAAGTTGTGTCCACACATTGTGTTGTTTAATCCTACAGCAACAGTCAGAGGAGGCAAACACTGTTAATTTCCTTTTTACAGAAGAGAAAGCTGAGTTTTGAAGAGCATAAACAATGTGCCTAACATTGATAAGTAACAGAGGCCAGATTCAAACCAGGTCTGTTGGATTTCAGAGTCTGAGAGGTTAACAACTTCACTCCACAGACTCTCAGAACTGGGAGAATATTAAAATTTTTAGTAGGATTAATCATTCCGTGATATAATTAGTTTTAGGCATATATTAACTTTAGATATTTTCTAATATTTTAGACATTATATTAATATCTTAGTTTAATCCTGACAGACTTTATGGAATAGTTTATTAAGGATTTTACATGTGTGTAAGCCTAAGTCTTATCTCTTTTCCCATTCAGTGACCATTTGAACCCAATTTCAAAAAATCATTTTAAATCGATTTCCTCAAAACATCCTTTCCATTGTGCCTGAATGCCAGGAAAAAGCAATTTATTAATGAAAGCCAATTTTTCCTACCATGTTTTATAGATCTTTCTCTAGCCCCAAATTTTTAAGTTCCCTGCAGCAGAGTAATTGACCAGAACAATACTCTAATGGTGTCAGTGTACACGTGTAAAAAACAAAGTGAAATCAAATGACTCTTTAAAAAATTAGTTTTTGCAATATAATGTGCTCATCTTCAGAAAAATACACCATATTCTAAAGCCTCAAGCTAACAGAAGGCATCCATTATAGATAAGAGTCATTTTTCTTTACCTCCTAAATAACATTTAATAACTACCCTAAAGAAATAATGGGGAAAATGAGAGATTATGGAGACAATATTGGTCTACTTAACCTTTGTGGCAATATGTGAATATTTACAAATCTGAAATGGGGCAGTGATCATGTAGAAATTTTATAGGGCTGGTTCTCCTAATTGGTAAAGTTTTACTTCATGTCTTTATCTTTGTGTTTCCTTTCTATTTTTCTTCTTTGGAACAAAAAAGGCAGAGGAGGGAAAAGGTCATATCCCATACCTACACAGATGTTATTTAAATAAGAGAAAGAGTATCTCCAAATCTTCATATTTCTGAATGTGAAGCTGGGACTAATGGCTGAAAGAAGGAAGTTTACATCTCATATGTTATTATGACAGTATCCTCAAATCATCTAGATTGAATGATGATAACTTACACCTACATTCATATAATGCTTTACAATTTAGAAGGTGCTTTCAAAAACCAACTTTTTTAACCTTTGAAATCATTCTTTGAGAAAAGAGAAAGGAGAGAAGTGAACAGATGAGAATGGTCATGGCAGTTCACTAGAGTTTGGTAGTTTGTTGGATGTTAAATGTGATACTTATTTGTATTATTATTTAAACTACATTTTAGTGTATTTTATTTTTCATTATAAAGATCTTCAATTTATAATAGGCAAAATGAAAATTTAAAAATAATACTCTTACTTGGTTTCCTTTTAAATATTCAAACTTTACATTGGTTAACCTTAAACGTCTAGTATGGCTGTACATATTAAAGATATCAATAAAATGTGAATGTATATAATCAAGAACTTTTCTAAAAATGAAACAAAAATAAATAAACCTTTCAAGAATCTAGTTTCTTAGGAATTTGAGAGAAAGAGTTGCTATCACACTGTAAGTAACGTTAATGTTATTTTCTTAAGCTATAAAACAAATGAAACTATGTTAGAGATTAGCAGTTTAAAGACTTTACTGTCACTTTATTGATTAATTGATTTTTCATAAGTGGTTCACTGGCTCCTTTATTCTTTTTTTTAAGAATTTATATTTACCTATAACAATTTGGAGAGGCTTTTTATATAAGTAGAGATCTCTATTCTAATTTTATAACTTAAAATACTGTGCATTTAGAATGCAATTATCCTCTATAATATTATTTTAGCCTACTTATTTCCTCCAGATGTTGGATAATATTCTCTTCCATCCATTCATTGTTTAGGAAGAGACTATTGCTTGAATTTTTATGTTTTTACATGATTCATTTATGTATTATTATGCAATAAGACCACTAAAAGTCAGACATTTTATATATTTGTCTGTACCTTTCTCCCCTTCCCTGAACCTCTATTATGTCTTCTATTTTCCTATTGAAATAGCTATTTTCAGTTACCTAATAAACATTAAGAGCCATTGCTCCATTGAAAATAATGTAGTTTTAACATAAAGGAGACAGCATTGGCAAAGGCATCAAGGATAAATTTTGTCTTCTATAAAATTGCTTCCCCTTCCCCGTTATGCTAGAGTGAGTAAGGCTAACTGCTATAACAATCAAACCTCAAAATGTCAATGGCTTAAGACTAAAAGTTTATTTTATTTATTGATTGATTTATTTTTTATTTTTATTTTTTGCCCTCGTGTAAAGTCTAATGAGGATGATCTGAGTTGGAGGACGGCCTTCAGTATGGCTATTCAGGGAACCTGTCTTCATTATCTGCTAGGATCTGAGACTTCTCTGCTGGATCCTCTGCATCCAACTGGCAAATAGAGACTAAAGAAATATGGGGTTCACCTAGGAAGTTTTCATGATAGGCCCAGAAATGGTTCTGCCCTTGTTCCACTGGCCATAACTCAGTCATGTGCAAGGGAAGCTGGGAAATATTATTTAGCTGTGTGACCTGGAGGTAAAGGAAAAGATTTCGTTGAACATGTAGCAGTCCTTGCTTAGCCCATAGCAGTAATCCTGCGAAAGAAGATACTTTCAGCAATTCTTTCATGTCTTCCTTATGCAGAAGCAATTTAAGTTTGATACCACAGGATTGTCAAGTTGCATCCCTGCCCTTCTATCACTCCCTGAACCTTTGGTAGACTATGTAGTGAATTCTGTTATTGAGAAATCTCAAATGTCATATGACCATGGGAGGCTTTAGATCACACAGCAGCTGTAAATGGGCATGCAAGAGGGAAAATGAATATACAATGGCCGACACAGGGTCTCAGATTTACCTGAGTTGCTGAGGGCACTGCTCAAATGCCAGAATGAGAGCTCTACCACCATCTTTCCAGCTCTCTGAATTCATTTTCCCTTGCCTTTAGCGTGACCTGGCCTCCATCTCTGGCAGCCAGAGAACTCTTGGGCAGTGTGGCCAATGTTCATTAGTAGAATGAAAAATGAAAAACTGAACAATAAAATTAATGAGGTTATAGTTCATTAAGCAAATGTATCAATGAATAGTTTAGTGATATTTGAAATAAATAAAACATTGTTCTTATCCTTGTATTATAAAGGACAATTGAGACTAACACTGAATTTGATGATTGGGTTGTTTGGTCATTGAAGATTGCATTCCAGTATATTGATCACCTTTTTAATCTTTGAAGTTGACTGAATGTAAATTTGATTTGATGGTTTAAATTTGAATATGTCATAAAAGTGCCTTAACCCCTTTTACAGAGATTAAGAGAAACTTCTTCTGTTAACTTGTTTTATGGTTGTTGCCATGGAGACCACAGGAGGCACGATCTTCATAAATTCATAACCCAAATGAATTAGTCTCTAAGCATTGAATGTTTTTATACATTTACTCACCTCAAATAATTTTTGAACATTTTTATCAAAATGAATATGGGTTTTTTTTATTTACTTGGGTTTCATAAATATGCAGCCCAGGATCATAGGTTATAAATATGAAACTAAGTTAATGAAATATTCATTTTATAACTCTAGAGTTATTAATTCATCACAAAATGTTATAACAAAAAGCAATTAATGGTATAAATTGTGTCTTTCTCACATTGAATAATGACCCCTTCAGAAATCTCTATAAGGATTCTGGAGAAAATATGGATTTAGCCCAACTGACTGTTATGTTTTTATAAATTTATTCATTTTAACTAGAAATGACGTCTTATGCTTACATTAATGTAATAGGAAAAGTAACTTCTCATTTCTATTCTCCCCCAAAAAATATTCAAGAAGATCCTGCATATTAGCTTGCATTCAGATGCAGCCTTGCTTGGGTGCAGAGCAGAGAAGCAGCAGTCCTTCTTGGTGTCTCCCTCTAATGAGTCTTCTAATCATCCAGGCTGGAGAATCATCCACGCCTCCCTAAAATTACCCTTTCCACTAAAGGACTACAGAATAGTTTTTGCTGCAACTGGGAATTAGAATGCAAACTGAGATGAATTTGGAGTCATTGGGGTCTCTTTTAAAAACTATACTTCCCTGCCAGAGAAGCAAACATGCTTTGAAGCCTGAGTGTTTATACCAGCTTAGCCACTTATAAATTAAGAAACATTAGACAAATTACTAAACTTCTGTCTTCCTCAGTTTCCTCTTAATGTAAAATGGGATAATAATAGTACTTATTTCATAAGGTGTGAGGGCTTATATCTATTTGCAAAAGTCAATTGTTAAATTTTCCAAAATTTTGCAAGTCATCGTTAAACACAGCCCCTATTAAAAATTTAATTATATAATTTAATAAGTTATATTAAACCAAAGATAATAAATACTCAAAACTCATCACTTCCTATTTACTTCATTTTACTATTATCTATGTTTTCGAGGTTATGTGTATCTATCATATCTGTGCCCAGTGACATCAGATTGGTAACTTGAAATTGGACATAGTGGGGAGGGAGTATTTACACATTGGCAATCACTACAAATCTGGAGGGGTTTTCATTGTTGTTGTCTGAGAGCTAGTTATTAAACATTTATCAGTAGCCAGTACATCACTATTTATAGTGTTTTTTAGGATTAGTCATTCTAAACATATATTAATACGTATTATTAAATACATATTACATATTAAAATGTAAATATGTTATGTGTGTATATGGAAACAAAATAGCATGGTTGGCACTGTAAGTTCTCAAAATGTGTTAGTCAATATTGTTTTTGAGCTGTATTTGTTTTATTTTTTGGATCTATATTCTTTCCTCTCTCTTTCAGTTCCGCTTCTTTTCTATTTCCCTCTTTCCCTTCCCCTAACCACAAAACTCAAGCAATGGGTATAGGGAGATTATGACAATAACTGGAAATCATTTTAGTTCCTGTTTCTTTCCTCCTAAGCTATATAGACTTGACTAAGCCTTGACCATACCAGATCAGAGACAATGTATATCTGAATTTAGCACTGGGTTCCCAGCACCAAGCAATGAACCGCAGCCCTCAAATAATCATTTCTCTGTCCATCCACCTGAGGACAGGCAGGAAACATGTTTCAGAAGTATGCAGGACACACAATTCCTTCTGCTCACTCCGGCTCTCTAATGACCCATTTAGTTCTAGAAAGTCAAAGCTGCAGTTAGGAGCTACTGCTTTTCATCACTGTTTCCTTCCCCATACCATCCCCAGATCCTCTAGGAATGTTTTAGAAAATGTTTTATAGAGTGACCTCATGCTCTGTAAACAGCAATAGACTGTTCTGTGAAGTATGCAGATATAATAACTTACTAAGATTTTCCTTTGTCCCCAATTCTGGCAGCTAGTCAAGAGCTTTCCTGTGCAGTGATTGTTATCAAACTGGCCCTAGTTTTGAGAATTAGATATTCATCCTGTTTATCAATTGAATGACCTGCTTTGGTTCATTTTACAATTAGAAATCCCTCTGCCCCATCGCCTAATTCAGTTTTCATTAATTTGCCTTTTAAGGAAGAACTTCAAGATTTAGTTTGTCTTAGCTGTGTTCTATTTTCAATTATAGGTTACCATTTTGCCCTAATTCAAACTAACAGTAACATCTGAATTTTGAGTTGCAGTTGAGCACATTAGAATACTGATTTGCTATGGTATGGCTACCTAAAATTTCTTTTAGTAAACAGTCATTTATAGATTCCGAAATTTAGAGGGAACTATCCAAGGAATTTTTATGCATGACTTTTGCCCAAACCCCAGTGATCTTCCTAGTGCTCTTTATGGTTGAAATGGGCCTAACTTATCTAAATATGTAAACTTGTATCTTTAAATAATTGTAGATAAAAAAATGAAATTCTAAGATAAACCCTTTCTTTTAATGAAAAATTTCTTGAAAGTTTTTTAAATCTAAGAATTTTGCTGCCCAAATCATCTTAAAGAGGCCATGGATTGGCATTAATCCACCATCTGGGGCAGTTGGGTTGCTTTTTAGGTTAGAGGTGGCCCTTTGCAGAAGTAAGTTAATTGTCTGAAGCAGCCTCTGGTATTGTCCTGGCTGTGAAGCAGATGGTACAGTGAGCAGAGGGCAGCTGTAGGGAGCCTGCCCCGTGGTTTCGTCTGCTTACAGACCACAACACCACTCTCTCTACTGGGGGCTTAAAAACAGTTCCTTCCTTCTCTGCCTGCCCAACCCAATAAAGATCTAAAATATGAAACTGTCTTTTTGTGTAACAAAATATAATAGAATGACTTCTGCACATAGTTGAAAAAAAATATTTCCTTAGGTTTAGGAAGAAGGCCTGGGTTAGGGGTCCCCTGAAGAACAGGTGTTGCAATGTGTTTGAATGGTGGGCCATCTGCTAACTATGGGAACCTGCTGGGTATAGCTGGCTGCCTGATACATCAGGGTGTCATTGATTAATTCATCACACAAAATATGTTAATGCTGTAGATTTAGGAAATGGTGCCCAGTGTGGTATAAAGCTAAAATTAAAAAGACATATCTGTAACTTATTTGTTCTGCATGATGTGACTTAATATGAGATTTAAAGTGTATCATATTTGGGAATATAAGTAATAAGCTCTCTATTCAATGACATCAATCTTTCAAAATTTAAATATTCTCCTCTACAAAATATATGCAATCAAGCACTATTCTACCCAAAAGCATATCTCCCAAGATTGGATTACCTCTTTAGTAAGAGTCTCCCATCCTGACTCTCTGAATTTTCTATACTATTACTAGGATTCAATATTTTATTTCATGAATGTAGTATATATCCAAAGTGCATTACATATCTTGACTTCCTTTGAATGATGTTTCTGTCTCACAGAACTTCTTGTTCATATTTTTAAGGGGAATAGGTATAGAACCATTTGCAGCCATTATATAGCTTTTTGAAGTATGTTATGTTTCATCTGAGTGATCTATCTACTACTATTACAACTTTCAGACAGACTGGCAAATTACTAGTAACACTCTCTATCTTGAAATATAGTGGACAGAAACTGAAGAAAACACTTTACAACTAATGGGGAATATGTTATAATTGGATTATAATTTTCCTTTCCAAAGGGACAATAGAATTTAGACATAGGAAATAGACTTGAAAATGTAAACCGAGCTTAGACTCAACTGGATCTGTAAAACATTGACAGCTCTTGGTAATCCTCAGTGAAATTAGTCTCTTCTCCATGAAGGTAGTTGTAGGAAAACAGAGCACAATTTTTTGTCTTTTCCCTTGTTGAATCTCCAGTTCAATAGCCCTAGAAACCAGAAGCATCATTGGCATTATTGTTGGATAGAGAACATTTTGCAAGTTCCATCTCAAATCCATCTCAAAACTCAAGTCATAGTCTAGGGCTTTACTTCTCCAGCAAAGGACACAGGAGCTGGAATCAGACCCCTTAGGGTCTGGCATCAGACCCCTTAGGGTATTTTGCCTCTCTATTCAGATGTTTTGTGGACTCCAGTCTGGTCAGTCTGAGCCTTAAGACACAATTGCTCTAACCCTTCAGGGAGCAGCAGCTGGGATGGAGAGAGGAGGGAAAAAAGAGAAGGAGACAGGAAGCTTGGGCCAAGCAGCTACCATCCGTGAGAAGAGCCCATCCTGATCCTGGGTGGGAAGGGCCCATCCTGATCCTGGATGGGAAGAAAGGGAGTTCTTGTAGTCAAGCTAGAGGGGAAGTACTATTCACACAAAGTCTGCAGAACAAACACATTAGTAATTCCATGTGTATATTGAAACCCAAACACCCAAATAAAGACCTGTTCCTCCTCATAAAGTGCTACAATCGGCAGGCAAGTCACTGGGCTTCCTCTCACAGCATCAGCCTATGATGACAATCAATATTCAAGATAATTATCATTCATAAGAAGTAAAATCATATTTTAAAGATTTATAAGCTGCTTCTTTGTTAGGTAATGTGATTCTACAGAAATTCTATTGAAATGTAAGGATTATTAAAGTTAGATAAAATAAAAATACCTCTAAAAGGAAAAAAAATGAGTTTAAGATGTTGCATGCATCTTACAAAGGAGAACGGAAATCTCAGCTGTGTTCAAAGGAGGTATCTTTTCCAAAAGCAGGGGGAGATATAGAAATAGAAATTCAGCAGTAGCTCACAGCCAATTTTCTATCATTTGGATTGAGAACAAATTGTTCCACAACATGTATCATTAGAAAAGAACATATCCTGCCGGAATGGGGAATGGGTAAAAGTGATTTATGAGGTACTTTTGAAGAAAACATGCCTCCTGGAAAACTAATGAGAGAAAATCAATGAAACAGCTGTAAATTGTAGCTATTAAAATTCAAGAAGCAGACCAATATAAATTGAAACATGACCATAAGATGAATAGGTGAGGTAACTTAAGGTCGATACTCATCTCAGGCTCTTTGTGTTCAAATGACCATTGCTAAATAACTTCGCTCTTATTTTTCCAACATATATAAATTGTAAGTGCCAGTGACATAAACATGAATATATTTTGTCTTTGTATGTGTTCAATATATTTTTTTTAATAAAAATCTCAAAGGAAGATTACCCACTAAAAGGAGATCGGTTGGCCACCTAGAAACTTCAGTTTTAAAAACATCGAACCACTTGAATTGATGTAAGGATATGTAAATTTGGTGTAAGGATATGATAAATTTTATTAATCTGGAAACTGGATTCTAATACCAAGGAGGTGCTGTCTACTAGCACTAAGTTCTGAGATAACACAAGAGGTGTGTATCTATGATATTGCATCAGGTGTTTAACATAGGAGATACAGAGCCTATCCCTGGTTTTGTTTTGTTGTTTTGTTTTGTTTGAGTGGGGGGCCAGTCTCACATTCCCTGGGAAGAGTAGACATTCAATCTTTTATTACATTCCTCATCTTCTTTTACTACAGCCTTCTTCCCTGTCAGCACCAGCCCATGAGACCATTGGTGCAGCATATGTGAACATGATATTAAAAGCAGCCAAGAGGAACTAACGCAAGCAGAGGATGGGAACTAGGCTGCTCTTTGCAATAAGATCTGCCCCTTCTCTTGACCTGCCTTTGGCATAGCTTTTTGTACAGGAGACAGGCTGGACCAGAGCAGCAGTTGGCCCTGGGCCTCCCAGCCCTCTGCTATGTGTTATGTGCTGGATGCTCAGAGGCATCCATTCCATCCAGAGATGCATATTGTTCCCACTTTTCCCCACTTCTCTTGAGAGGAGACTGTTGAGCTCAAGTGCTACTGAAACCAGGGAACAAACACAGTAGCTATCAGCAGATCAACAATAACCTTGTCATGCTGGAGAATACAGCATTTCTGTTATTTAAAAAATACTGTATGCAAAATTGTTTAGCCAAGAATAATGAGCATTTCTTTCTCATATGGAGTAAAAGTGCTAGACTCCAAGTGTGATAAATGCATGACCCACTCGTTAATTTTTCATAAATAACAAAAATTAATACAGATTAAACTTTTTCACTGACACTTCTTTATATTTGGAATTTTCATAAGTAAGTGAAATTTGTTTTAAAACTGCCTTTTAAAACAAATTTTTATAAATGCATTTTATTAAAATTTTTTAAAGTTTCTAAGGTAAATGGTGATGTTTTCTGTATATAGTAAGTATAATAAAGGTAATATGCAACGGTTTATCTCTGTGCTTAAGTACTACAAAATAACAATGGCAGACAACAATTAAATTAATCAAGAGAAATATAAGTACAGTAAGCATCCTTTAATATATAGTTACATACCACTTTCAATCCAGTGTGTAGGGAGAGATATATGGACTTACTTAAAGGTTTAATTTTCAAAAACAAAAATAAAAAGGGAATAAAAAAAATAAAGATTAAGATTTTACATATTGAAACTGAGTGAGATTAGAAATTCCAGAGTCCCTGGTCACAGAAGCCAAAAATCAACCTTTTCTACACTAATGTTTGATCCTACATATTCTTTCTTGAAGTATATGGGGGGAGAATCCCACATGTTTCATTTATAGAACCTCAAACAACAATTAATTGATGACAATTATCAACACTATTGGTATACCTTAGAATTCAGTATCTTTGCATGGAGAAAGTTTTTATAATACAATGCCACCAAATTAGGATACTTTATTACAGTAATATACATGAAGGAGCTCTAACATAGTTAATGGGAAGATCGGATCATGCATTTTATGGCCAGTATATTATATTGTATACTTTAAAAAACTTATTCTTAAAATTTCGTGTTATCAATGAAAATAATGCTTACACTGCATATGTGTCAACAGAATCTGTAGAGATCTATCAGCCATTTGAAATTTAGTTTTGAAAAGCTTTATTAAGCTCACCCACACTTTACCTCACCAGGGATAATTAACGTGTGCGCTAGTAAACTCTGCATTCACCCACTTGCCATTTTTACTGTGTCTTTCTTCTGATATAGCATATTTGCTTTCGAGAGCAATGTTCCCCCTAGAAATAATGCAGGAAAAACACTCAGAAATTGTTAGCCACAGGGGAGTACTTGATTAAGAATAAGAAACCGTGGAAATTTAGAGCATTCCATGGGGACTTAACTCTCAGGAAACACAGCCACCTCCAACATCTTTTTTTTCTTCTGTCTCTTCCTGCAGGTTCTGCTTCACTTCTTTCAGAAGAGTCCTTCTTTGCCTCCTATCATATATGAATGGGTAAGAAAAGTCCAAGTTTCAAGTTCAATCAGAAAATTGACAAATAGTTGTAAATGTGGATTGCACACATTACCCTATAGCCATATTTTACCAAAAATATTCTTGAAAGAAACTATAGAAAGGGAGATTCAATGATTCCTGGAAAAATTTAAGCTAGACATACAAAAAATTTAACGGAGAAGAGATTGATTATACAGTGGAACTGGTAGTTGAACAAAATAATGAGATAGCTATCTAATATGAAGGTCTTTTTTAAATATAACTTTTATTACAGTCTGTTTCATTTCACTAGCAATTTTACTACATACAGAACACTGGATAATGAGTAATCAGACCAAAAATGTTTTGTACAGTGCCTACCATTAACATGCCTATGATCATAAGAGACATTCTAAGCATGAAGCATTTAGACATGATGTACCTACATTTTTTAGCCCAGTTGATCGCTGGAATGAATGGAAGGAACTATGGATTTCTCAGACTGTTTTCTAAATGTAATGGATTCAAATGGTTTTTAAAAATCCCCTTTTCCCATGGGCAAGAATATCTTGCATTCCTCAGGCTTGAATTTATTCCAGTCTATTTTCTATTCATCTAGTCTATTCATTTGACAAAAGATTATTTCCTAGTACACCATAAAATATTAAATGAATGGATGAATAATGAAGTGAAGATAACTAATAATTATACTGTGTAATATCTATTATAGAAATTATTAAAGTCACAGATTTAAAATCCCCTGTGATATAAATATTTCTTCCTTTAACTCTGTGTTCTAACATAGAGTTAACATTGTAGAGCTAAGTTGCTACTTGAATCACACTCTTTTAAGATTTCAAAAGATAGAAGAACCAAGGGATAATCAGAACTAAAATTGTGGTAGAGAGAAATCTCCGTCACTAAGAGACTGACACTTTCATTCATCTCCTAATTATTTCAGTTGGAGGTGTCTTCCATTATATACTGCCTTAGTCATCCCAGTTATCACTCTTCTGGGAATGAACACTGAATTTCTCCTACTCTTTTCTGCACACTGTTATCCATATATTACTAATTTTATTTCTGGAGTCCTTCCAGTTACCCATAGTTTGATCTGTGAAAGATTCAAGGTGAGCACTGTTCCCTAGTATTTATCTGGTTGTAATCTACTGCCTTCAGGTAAGTAAATAATGACATCAGTCATCTAAATATTTACATCTTGACCTCCGTACTAATAAGCTTTACAATGGAAGAACCATATTGTTTGTCCCAGGATAGATCTGATGTTTAAAATTGTCCTGATGTAATATTCTATGTTCCAATATAATCAACTTTGGTGACTTGCAGTTCATTTTTTGCTCAAGCCCAGCTTTTTAGATTCAGAGATTCATTCACCACTTTGTTTAATCAAGGCACTTTAGAATATATCTTGTAACTCAGCAAGGGACTTACAAGCTAATGTTTCTCAAAGTATCTGTGGTGAGGTTGATTTTTTTTTTTTTAATTTCCTCACTGTCACAAACCCGTAGTTCTGTAAAATAGAATTAAAATGAATTACTAGAAAACAATACTGGATATTAGGAAAATCAAATTGCTATAAAAACATCTAAGATCTTACTCTCAATTTCTGTACTTACTTTGGAGGTCATCAAAAAGATACAACCACCAGTTTGACCGCAAGCTGGACCTGGACAATTGGAGGTTCCTCACCCTATCCCCTGTGGACTCACTTGCCTTCCCTGCTCCTAGAAGCTGCTCCACGGATACAGCCTTGAGACAGAAATGTGGTATTGAGACTCTCTGAACTGGGTACATGATGGAACTGGGCAAATGGAGGGTGGAGGTGGAAATCTACTCATCTTGTAGCTGCCCAAACAAGCCTGGTAATATCCCTACTATTTGCATTTTAATCAGTTTTGTTGCTGTACCTTACATGGTCTCAAGTTTCTCTACACCCTCTGTTATTGAATAGGATAAACTCCTTTATTAAGAGTTTGACCAATTCAGAAAATAATGGAAGACTTATTCATGGCTGTTCAGATATTAAATTTCTTCAATATATCACTGTTTTTAATTATATTTTAAACAATAGTACTGTCATTGCTAGTTAATATTTGGCTTTTGCTATAAGCTGTACCTGGTTCTTTTTTATCCAGTGTTTAGGCTTAACCAATACTTTTGTATCTTAAATTTATATTTGGGGAGGCTTTTTTAAAATTTTCCCTAAATATATACCATGGAATTCTTTTCTCTTCTAAAATCCACCCATGGTTGAATTAGTCTTCCAGTTGGTTTAAGTCAGTTGGTTTAAAAATAGTTTCTGCCTCCTAGAGTCAGAAATGTCACAGTCTCAGGTTAGGGTCCTAGAAGCATAGCCTGCAATTGGGATTTGGGGCACGTGCTTTATCAAGGGAGTGCTCTTAAGGGGGGAAAGAAAGAAAACTCTAAGGATGAGGGAGGCAGGATAGAGAAGAGCAAGGAGCTGAGCAAGGATGTGATCTCAGGTAGTCTAGCCTTGGCCTGATATATTGGGTGTAGGTGTTGCAGGGTGCTATGGTGTAAGAATCACAATGCAGAATTGTCCTAACTGTAATAGCCTATCATCGTCTGTCCCCAGGAGGGGAGTATATATAGCCTTCCAAGCATCCTAGCCATAGGACTTGAAGAGGGTAGAAGGTATGTGCACAGGTCTGCTATAGATTATCTGGATGGAGAACCACTAGTATATACTATGGTCCATCCATGCAGTGCTCAGATCCACTGACTTCTCACATTAAGTTCACTCCATCTAGATAGAATTAGTCCAGGATTCTAGTTGGTCACAACTTCTGGGAAAGCTTACAAGAGGAAAGTTAGAGGAAGAAAGTAGATTTCTGCTGTGGCACTTGGTCCCAAGGCTCTACCTAATGATCATTACCATCATCCTTTACTACCTATTCTTTTTCCTCATCCTTGGCTAGTACTTCTACTAGCCTAAGTGGCTTACTTGGTAGGGTGATCTAGATCTACAATACTGAAGGGTCTGGGCTTCACCTTACTGTACCTTATCAGTCTGTGGTTGTTATACTTGCCCATTTACAGTTAAAATTGGTTATGAGAGAATCACAGAATGCCTCAGTAGATTTCCTGAGGGTCAAATGTTTTCCTCCCACCTGCACTCTGTGTCAAGCTTACCTCCTCATAATGATCAGCATCAACTATATCTGGCAGTGTAGGAAATCCTTCGTGTGCCTGCCAGCCTACTGGCACAACAAGCTTTAAGCAACCAGATGGCAGCCATAGCAATAAGTTTAGTTGGTATTCTGATGTACCCCCTGTTAAAAACAGGCCCCCCTGTTATGTGAACAAGGAACTTCTAGACCCACAGGGTCAAAAGTTATGAGAATGGGAAGCACAAAGTCATCAAGTAGGTCATGAGTATTAGTGGATAGCAGTGCTGCTCTTTCCGTTTCTTGGTTCCCTAGCACATGTGGTCTGCCTGTTTGGGACAGTACCATAAAATAGCTTTTGGTTTACATCTTTAAAGATAGCACCCCCTCCTCACAGGGTGTCTGTGTCCACCCTAGAATGTCAGCTGTGCCTTCAAATGTCTCTTCCATACCTCTGTCAAGCAGGTAGATTCTGTATGATGACTATGTGATAGGATCAGTCGATCTCATTTTTGTGTATCCTTTGCCACACTTTCTTTGCCATAAAGGGTTCACTTAGTTGAGGGTACTGTTTCTCAGGATTCTATGTTGGGATATCAATCTATGATCCTTTAGATAATGATTCTCATTAGGCATTATGGGTAGAAAAGGCAAACCTAAACCTGAATTATGTGTCAATTTTGATCAGTATGAATCATAGAATTTTACAGAGTAGAAGGTACTTGATGGAATTACTCTGCCATAAGGTAACTGGTTTGTCTCCTCAAGGGCTGATACCATATCAGAGAGTCACTTTGGATTTCTGTTTCTGGAAGGTAAGACATTCCCCAACAGGAATGGCTTGATCTTATGTTATGCCCAGACATAGTCTCCATCTCTGCCTCTATGGCTACTCTGTTTTTGAGTCTGTAGGGTAAGCACTGGGGTGGCCAATGACAGAGGCTGGCTGACATCTAATGGGCCAAGTCATCTTGTCTACTTAATATATTTAGTGCTTCTTCTACAATGGCTCTCTGGTGGGCATTAATGTGTAATATGAAGATGTCATACTTTGTTTCCACTCTGACAAGTCCATTCATGTATCTCTTCCAGAGAACATTTCTATTCTCATAACCTGTCAGTGGGCTGAGCAAGGGTACACACATACACACATACACACATAAATTTACACTAAGATTTCCATTTTCAGCCCCACATGCTGGCGCTCACTCTAGTTTTTCCTTTTTCACACTTGTAACTTTTCTCCAATTGTGAGAAACCTGGTTGCCATTATCCTTAATAAATTTACTTATAGGAAATTTATAATTTTCCTATGTAATACCTACTTCATATTGCCATTTTTGCCCACTACCATATATGGACAACTTTCTCACCCACCTGAGCTCCAATGCCTGACCCCAGTTCTTCCTTCCAAATGGATGCCCTCCCGATTCTGCCAGTACTCTCATCCCTCATGCCAGGCCTGCCCTTCTGCATGGAGATCTTCCTCACCCATTCAGACTTTGACACCATTCAAAGGGAGGTAGGAACCTCATATAGCCCCTGAGTCTGAACCACATAGTCCAAACCATCCTTCCCAAAGCTTGACAATAGGGCCATTGGCCCAGATAATGAAATAATATTACCTTGTTTTTTATTTGTTATTTTTTTTATTAGTGTATCGAATCATCCATTGGGGGCAGAGCAAGAGGAAAAGATGATTGGCAGGGCAAAATTTATGAATCTCAAAACCATCAACTATCACAATTCTAAAATTAAGCACAATAAATAATAAAAATGCAAAGATAAAAAATGGAAAGATATGAAATTATCATTATTGTAACAGATACTATACAGAACTCCTGAGTATGTATCAGAATATTCACAATAGGTTTACAAAGCATATACAAAGTAATCACAAAGGCCATATGTGATGGATGAGAATTGCCCTTGGAAATAGCTTTTTAATTTTCATTCCACAACTTAACAGCATAGTAACTGTACTCTTCATTTTATTATTTCACATAACCCTGGAAATACTTCAATATCAAAAGAAAAAGACAATGGAAAGCTTTCTCAAATAAAGTATTTCATGCTGTAATAATTGCACTTTCATCATAAATGATGGGATTATGCCAATATCTCCTTGGCTTTAAGAGCTAAAATGGAAATCGAACTACAGTTATTGCTAGTAGGCCAGTCACAATAAAAGCATAAGCAGATTTTGAAGTGGGTGAGACTAGAGTTGCCAAATAAAATATAGGTTGTTCGGTTAAATTTGAATTTCAGATAAGCAACAGATACTTTTAGCACAAGCATGTCTCAGTTATTACATGGGACATACTTATACTAAAAAATATTTTGTTTATCTGAAATTAAAATTTAACCATGTGTTTGATATTTTTTATCTGCTAGCTGTGCAACCCTAGTTAAGAAGAGAATTCAAATAAGTTCTCATCTACTTGTTTTTCTAAGGCCACAGAACAATCCCAACCACTTTACCAAAAAAGAGAGTGTAACCCAGACAAAAATCTGGCACTAAGCTAGGAGTTTTTTCAGCTGTTATGAAAACTGAAATTTGAAAACTGAAAACTGAAAACTGAAATTAACTGGTAAAAATGAAAACTGAAATTAACTGGTAAAAATGAAAAAAATAGACTAGGAAAGTGTCCCAACTCTAGGAGAAATAGAGGGAGATAAGGAGGGAATAACCAAGAAGACAGAAAGATGAAATATAATGGAAGAGAAAAGAGAATAAGAAAGGAAGAGGACAGAGGAGAGAAAAACTAATAGGAGAAGGAAGATGGAGCCATAAAGGAGAGGACACAGGCACTCAGCAGAAGCAGATAGAGCCAAAGCCCATCAGAAAGGAGCTATATGGCCATTCCATCTCTAGCTCCCCAGATATCTCCCATCCCAAAAGTTATGATCAGATGCATATCGGATGAAGAATCTAGGAAACGTAATGTCCCAGACCCAAAAGTGAAGTAACTGAACAAGCATTTACATCTGTACTTCATAGTCAAGCCATGGGCCCAGAATGATTTCTTATTATGAAAAATGCTTCTATAACATTCCTCCACATCCACTTTCTCCAAAATGAGCTTCTCTGAATATGTAACAAACATCTTTTCTTATTCATAGCTTAGGAAAATTATTGCAATAAAATGTAGTGGAATAGAATCATAATAGCATCCTAAAAGATTCTACCCCCCCCAAAAAAAAAACATCCTAGCAAGAAACCAGATATTTTGGTACCACATACCACAAATAGTATCCTAGAACTTAAGTTTTCCTGCATAACAGAAGCATTAAACATTCCATTTATATTGTAATAGTAACAATAAGCAAACATAACTCTGGCCACAGACTTCAAGCAAATGAGGAAATGAAAGAATATCACAGAAACTAAAACACACCTGGCCCACATATTTCTCCTAACACATAAAGGATTAACTACTAGATCAATACCTTTTATAAGTCGAGTTTTAAAAGGTTTGGATCAATTACAAAATCATGGTAGCAGACACTTGGTATCCTGCTCGCAGTCCCCGCCCTCACCAGGTTACTCTAGCATGATTTCCAACTGCCAGCACCTCCATTTCTTTACCTGAGGACAAGAACTCTGGTTGCCAGAACCAGTGAGATGAAATTTTATTGTCATCACTTTGTGTTGGGTAGCAGACAAGAAAATGGACACTCCCTGAGAGCAGCCCCCAGACACTCCCTCTCTCTTTATGTGGGATAACTCCAAGGTGTGAGTGAGGTCTAAGATGGCTCCCCAATTCAAACAGTGGGATCAAGTTCAGCCTCCCACATTGGTAGCTGACTTGTTAATACACCATTGATTGGCTGTCTTCCCTTCTTTGTCTCATTTCTTCACTTTCTTTTTGGTGCTCTTTTCACGTCCCAAAACCAACTACTTGCACTTGAGACATTGTTTGCTATTAGGGAACCCAGACTAAGGCAGTCACATTTATAAAAGTTTGCTCTGTCTCCAAATTTCTTATCAATATAATACATTATTAGGATGCATTTGGTTAATAAGTCTTATTTTATTATACTTTGATAATGTACTAATTTATAACAACAATAATTATTATTTCTATCAGTGTTTTCAAAGAACTTTTATATATATTATGCTGATTCAGTGTTCTTTCACTTATATTTTCTTTTTTAGATTTATTTTAAATTAGTAAAATATCAACAAGAAAAATGGAACTTTACTCTCAAATAGCTATCACTAGGGTCCTAAGATAAAAGAAGAAGAAAAACATAAGTGAATGAGGTAAAACGTACATAGAAGAGACTGACGTCCATTTAAAGACTCCAGCAATCATTTAAGTTGCTAAGTACTTCCTGTAGCAGCTGAATGGGCTAGGCTACCTTTGTCTTTGTCCTACTAAATCAATGCCTAAAAACTCTAGAATTGGACATTTCTGAGGTTTCTCTGAACTCTAAAATCTTCTTATACAGCTATAGGAAATATTTTAGGCACTGCACTTCTCAGGCAAGGAAGGATTTGGGAAAGATAGGAAAAAGACCATTTATTCAGGCCTGCACAGGGTAGAGAGTTAATACATTTTCAGCCACCCTACTCCTTGGAACACACTTCCTACCTTGGGAAATTCCCTATATTTTGAGTACTGTCCTTCCCAAAACTCCTTCCCACCACCCATGCAACTAGGCACCAGCATGTGATAGAGGCCACACTATCAGACACCCTCATGCGGCATCTCAGTTCAGAAAATGGTGACTTAACTAAGCTAGCACTAGGCAAATTCTTTCTGGAAAAAGTGATTGCAAAAACCTGGATTTCCAGAGATAGCTGGGGCCAAAGTTCTGCTACCAGTTAGTTTGTTTTCAGGGGCAGTAGCTGTGATTTTGGCCTCCATCTGGTGACTCCACAGGACCATCTTGTGGTGCGATCTACGTGTTGCTTGGGCCTATATAACCTTCAAAAGCTGATTCTCTGGTCCTCTGGAAAAGTCTTTGCAACCAAAATCATTTGCTACATTTCTTTTCTGCTTAAACTAGCCAGAGTTTGCACTCTAATGCTTGCAACTGAGAACTGATATACCCTTCATATGCAAAGCTACAATGTAAGAAATTTAAAAATGAATGGGATCTTGTTCTCAAGGAGCTTTTATAGAACAGTGGAGAGAAAAAGTAAATGACCACAATATACAGTAGCTTCTGAGAGGACAAGAATGTTGTAGATAAGAGCAAACAGTTTGGAACCATACTGCCTGGAGTTCAAATCCTGACCTCACCCTTGTTAACTTTGTTTCCTTGGACAAGGTACTGAAGGTCTCTGTGCCTCAGTTTGTTTGTTTGTTTATCTTACAGGGTTTTTTGTGGAGCATCCTAATTGTCTCTTCACATGCATTCTCTCCTTTCTGGGCATATACTTAGCTGATCAAGTAAAGATTTTTTTCAGCCTCCCTTAGAACTAAACTAACGATGCAGCTATGTGACTTTGTGTTAATTATTGGAATGAGAGCAGAAGCAATGTGTCCAACTCTGGCTTTACTTGGTTAAAAGGAAATTCCTTATCTAGAACTTAGATATTCTTTCTTCCCTTTCCTCACAGTTATTTGAAATGATGATTACAGGTGATGAATGGTGATGGTGAAGCTTAATGTTGGGGATGGAAGAGCTATCCTGCTAGCCTGGGTCCATGGATGATTCTGTGGAACAGAACAACCCATCTACCATCATTGCATTGTTGTAAGAGAAATCAATGTCTGTATTAGTCAAGGCCCAGATGGATTAAGCCATTGACCCACTGTACTCAGAGTGTCAGAATTAAGATTTAAACCCAGGACTGTCTGACATAGAACTATAAATGAGTTTCAAAATACAAATGTCTTCGTTATTTAAACAAGTTTCATACTTATATAAAAATAATGAGACCCTAATCAGTATTATCATCCCTAATAATTTACATTTATTAGGATCCCTTGAAGGTCAGGAAGAGCACTTTCTATTCCAGGCTTCCCTTGTGCTCTTACTAACACTGAAATGAGCAATCAGGGAAATAGGAAATAAATGGCATTATCTTAGAGGTGGGGCCCAGAGAAGTAATCATGAGAAAAAGAGTCTAAGTCTCACTGAAAAGGCCATCTGTAGGGTCCAGCTGGGTAAGAAGAAGGCGAGGGCAAAATGACCAAAGGGCTTTGAGCCCAGGGACTGGCTGTCAGTCCCTCCAGGGAACAGGCGAGGCACACTGAAGACTAGGAAGATAGAAGGATGAGAAGTAGCAGTCACAACAGGAATTTCAGACCTAGCATAGTAAAACTATTTTAACCTTTGCCTTGAAGGTCAATGGTATGTACATATTTACTTTTTTCCTTCAGTTTTAATAGTCAATGTTATCTCCATATCACCTCCTTGGGAGAAGTTAATTCTTTTATGTTAACTGCTCACTTCATTTCACTTTATTCCACTTGCAAAGGATTTAGTCATTTAAGAGTTCATTTGCTTAGATTGACTTTTAATACTGACACAGGTAGCTTCTCCAGGCTTGATTGCATATGGATCTAAGGTGACTTGATTGACAGCTCTGCTACATGACAACAGTGAGGGATCTCTAGGATTGCAAGGGAGGGGAAGGAGACTAGGGTTTATTGAGCACCCACTATACATTTGTCATATTAAGCACATAATTTTCTTTACTTCTACTGACTCATGACATTTTATCATCCCAGTTTTTAGGGATGAGAAACCGGAAGCTAGAAGAGGTTACATAACTTATCCAAGATCACAGATTTAGCAAATGGAGTAACTGGTGTTCAAGCTCAACCCCCCAGTGACACCGAAGTCTATGCCCTTGCCATTTTACTCTGTGCACATGCTCCCATTCAGACTAACCTGAATTCCCTCTATAAAATGGGGACAATTAAGGTCCTTACCTCATGTAACTGGATAAAATGAAATAATATAAACACCTAGCACACTGCCTGGCAAGAGCAGATGTTGAATGTGCTTAGAAACACATACAGATATTCTGTATGTAACTAGAAATGAACAATTTTCGTGGCGTTTCATTTTACACTGAAGTCAGAGATCTATGAAACTGATTTGTCAACTTGGTCAGCCTCCCTGAACTGTGAGTGGACACTGGGCTACTTGCTTCATTTTTGTAGTAAGTGAAAAGAATTATCATTAAGACAAAAAATAACATGGCAATTGACTTCTCTTGGTTGCTCCCGAAGGTAAACAAAAGTAAGAAAGTGGAAGTTATAGAAGGGCAGACCCCAAAAATATTTAGAGAGAGAAGTCCAGTTGTCAGATGTCTGCTAAGGAAATGAAGGACACTGAATGGGTCTAGGTTCCCTGGGAGACCACCTGACAAGGGTGGTGTATGGCAGCATCCTGTACTAGGCAAGATACTGGACTACAATATTCTGATCCAATCTGTTGACCAAGTTTCTGTGGCTTTTTTGTAGGTTGGGGAGAACTGTTCTCTTTCTTTCCTGGGTAACTTCAGGACATCCCAACATTGAAATTTATATGAATTATGCTTGATTGAAGACTTTTTTCTTTTTCCAAATGCACTTTCCCATTTGTCTTTTCCTGCACCTTTTGCGGGAGGAGCCGTGGTGAGCATCTGCTCCTAGATTTCTGTCCTGTCCTCCAGCTATGAAGAACACCCCCGTTCCTGTGGGGGTGGGAGGCTTGGCTCTCCTTTTAGAAATTCCCTTCTGTGCTGCACTAATCACACCCTCAGTACATTTTACATCTTATTTTTAGGAGCAAAGTATAAAGAATCCTAGAACCAACAGCAGTTTCTGTGGCAACCTGCATCGCCCCTTTGCTTGTCCAGCTGTGCAGAACTAAATCCTAAAAGAGGCCATTTTATATCATGGAAAGGAGAAGGTGCTTTTTAAATGAAGGTTTTCTTCTAAGTTAAGTGGGAGCTAGCCAGGAATTAGGTTGGGGATGGCAAATAAAAGAATCAGAACCTTTACTTAGAACAAGAATGATTATAAAGTCCCAGATGTTCACAGGCATGCACTAGTTGCCCTGATTTTTTTCCCATAGGACCTGATTTTAGACACAAAAATAGCTTTTAGACCAATGAAAACTAGGTTTGAATATTTATACCAGAGGAGTTTGTTGATAAGTTTCTCTTCCAACTCCTCCCCTCGTAGGGTCTTTCTGTATAACCTTCCAGGCTAGACTAGATTATAAATTGATACGCTTTTCACATTCATTTCGAATAGCTCTTTTAAGCCAACTATTCCAGCTCCCAGGAGGCTTGCACCAAATTCACCCTTCCTGACATAGTCAAAACAAGCAGAGTCTTCCTGGGCCAGGCTTAAGGGTGAGCACCCTGAGAGTATGATTTAGGGACACCAAAAGACTGCTAGTCTAAAATAATCTTTTGTAAATTCATGTCATATCTCAGATTATTATAATAACTACTGCTTTGTGTTTTTATCTGCTTCCATATGATACTGGGAGGAATGACATTTTATAATCAAATTTATGTTTTATAATCTGCTAACTTCTAGAAAAACTTGAGGTGGCTCCTTAAAAAACAATAAAAGACATTTCTCCTGAGACCATTAGTTTAGAGGCCACAAAAATTAATAAATATGACTCTGAAAGTGGTAAAGGAAAACTGTTGTCTCAAAATTGCACTTCTAATTTGTCCCAAAACTTCTTAATTAACCTTTATTCCTTTTATTAGAAGTTTGAAAGTAGAGTTTTGGGGGGTTGTTTGTTTCAGAAGAACATTAGTAATCCAGAAACAAATAAACAAAAACTCTCTATATCATTTGAAAATTGAGCTCAAGTCATTTCTGTAATGCAATGTTGTAATTTTTCATATTACTCAAGCAATACTGACTTTAAAGAACACAATTTTTTTTTAAACTCTGACTAAATTTTTCTTTTATCCCTAAATTTTGGTAATGCTAAACTATCAGCAAAAGAGATTTAGCTTATAACAGCATGAAACTTATTTTCTGTTCCCTTGCATTCAAAGACAGCTGATTCTAGCCGCACACATGGACTCATGTTGTTTTAGGGTCTGCTCCTAAGTATTATAATAACTATAGAACTAAATTTTATGACAAACAGCACACTATTATGCATATTTGTCTATATTTGTGCCTTAAGAGAAAGTGGTGGGAGGAGAAAGGAGAGAGTTTTATCTGATTTTTTGTCTGTTAGATATAAATTAATCAATGTCAGGGGACACATTTTGTCCATCCTGGCATTCTCATTACCTAACACAATACCTTACGGGTGACATTTAGGACATGTTTATTGAATGAACTAATAATAAGACCAGTTCTTCAAAGTATAACCTCTAACATCCAGTAAAAATTCACCTTGACACTGGATTTAAAGAGTGTTACCCTATCACAATTTTGAAAGACACATAGTTCTAAGGCGATATGAGAAGAGAATCAAGGTATCATTTCTGCATCTTCATCCCCTTCATCATGCCTGCCCCAGCAGCTGCTCATCTCATGTCAGCATCCACTTATTTTACTCTGTAAATAATTAGGGAGTTTGTGTAATCTTTTCTGGCACTAGTAGTTGAGGCTGGGGAGACTTCATTACGGGTGCTGGCATTAGAAAGAAGTCTAGTCAAGTGCCCCTTGATCAAGACTAGAGTAAGTGACAAGAATGCTAGCATGCTCCTTCAGGCAGCACAGAAACAGAATAATCCCAGAAGAGCTCAGAGAATGAAGGCTTCCTCATTATTTCTGCCTTGGGTAACCCCAGAGGATGAGAGTTTCTTCTTTACCCATCACTGGAATCATGGCCCCTTCTCTGTATTTCTTCAGTGGTAAGAGCTCCATAAGATACTTATGCAGACCATTTTTTTTATTAGCATGTGAAGGAGTAGTAGGGTAGATAGTATATACTAATAATCAGGTGAATTCTAAGTACTTAATCCCATTTAACTGAACTCGGCATGTGTTTTTGGCACAACTGACTTTTACATCACATCCACCTCTCCTAGAGCCTCTCTGCCCTGAGAATATTTCACCAAGGACTCTGTGGATTACTGGACAAATGAGACTGCCTTTCTCTCTGTCTCTTCCTGTTCAGCTGAAACGATTACTGTTTCTTACTAACAGATACTTGGAATTTTCACATAGGATTTTTTGATATTAAAGTTCTTTCTTTCCTGAAAAAATTCTACCCACACCAAATTTCTCCTGTTGTTGCTCCCCTGAAATTCTCTTATTTCTTATCCAAATGCCTCCAAATTTCCTAACAACTCTAGGCTTGACTTGTCATTCCTGACGAATGTTAACATATTTAGTGGAGGACTTTAGCCCACTCACATTTATTTTAACCACCAATATATTTAGTCATATTCCTGGCGTTTTATTTTCAATTCTCTTTTTCATGATTTCCTATTCGCTGTTGTGTCTCCCTCATTCTTAACTTGTACTGGATGACCAGGTTTTCTTTTTCTTTCTCTCTACAGCAGGGACACTTTTTCTGTATGGGCCAGATAATATTTTAGACTCTGTAGGCCATATGGTCTCTGTCACAGCTCCTCAGTTCTGATGTTATGGTGTGGAAGGAGCCAGAGATGAGATATAAATGAATGAACATGGCTGTGTTTCAATAAAACTTTGTTTACAAAAACAAGCAGCATGCCAGCAGTCTCTGTCAAAACTCCTCAATTCTAATGTTATAGTGTGGAAGCAGCCAGAGACAATATATAAGTGAATTAACATGACTGCGTTTCAATAAAACTTTGTTTACAAAAACAAGCAGCAGGCCAGATTTGGCCTGTGGCCATAATTTACCAACTCTTGTTGTAGAAGATTAGCTGTTCTATATCATTCATTTTTTTTAACAAACATACCTTACATTAATAGAATATACATTTAACTTCTATGACAGGTAAGTAAACAATATGACTTAAACAAAATAGTTTATTTTTCTGATTATATAAGTAGTCAGTGGCTGCTTTGACAGTCTCAGGACCCAGGATTTTATCTTATTGATTCTCCTCATTAGGTATTATCTTTACCTGTACCTATATCCTCATTCACATTTCTCTTTAGGGACATACCATAGAAGATGTATGTATCACTTTTGCCCTTATCCCTTTTATCAGAAGTTTGTCTTAAGTCACACCTGTTTTAAAAGGGAGCTTGAGATCTGGAGACATACTAGGAGGCCATGTACCCAGCTGCAAATCCTTTGACTATAGAAGATGGGGAGGACAGATATTGAAAGGCATCTGGCAGTCGCTGCTATAACTAAAACTTTGATTTTCTGATTCCCTTCAAGCATTTATTAGAACCTATAACCCCTCATCCAATCAAAACAAAATCTTTAACATACGTTTATTTAGCACATTTCAAATCCAGTTATGTTTTTACGGCTGTCATCTCCCAAGACACAGGTTCCTCTGACTTCCTTATGCATTTTAGCTACTCCATACCCCTTATTTAATATATGTAACTGCTTTATCAATGATCATTTTCTATGATCTGACCTCCAAACTTTCAGGACAATTATGTTAATCTTTCCTTTTTTCATGGAGAAAGAACAAGCATTACATGGGAAAGCCTTAATATTTTTGCTTAGAAAGAACTGAGTTTTAATTACACGAGAGTTTTTTGTTTAGTGATGGACAACATGAAATTAAATATCTGCTAATGTGACATGACACTAAGTGAAGGAACAGCCCTTCAAAGACAACATGCCAGGGAATTAATTCTCTTCTGTTGTAACTGCTCTAAGAAACTCAGTTATCATCTTTCTTTATGAATAACTGCCCATTCATATGTATGGGTATTTGACAGTTTGTTTACATGCGCATTGGAAAGAAAAGCCAAAATTATTTGGCTTGGCATTGAAAACTGCCTCTATTTTTGTTGCCTACAGTGTTCTCATTCAATGCATTTTAATAAGTTTTTAACAATGCATGAATTTGAGTCAGAGGAAGTAAAGGAAAAGCTGGAGTGACACACACTTATTATAGGATATAAAGGGATGAGACGTCATCTATTGTTTGCCATGCCAACAACCCTTAAATTAATGCCCTTTCTCCTTCAGAATTGAATTGTTCTCATTACAATGGCTGGGCACCAGCAGCTTGGCATAATTTGATGTTTTCTTCTAAGAAGCTTTAAATCTGAAGTCATGCTTGAATTAATCTCCAAATTCTGTCTCACTCAGATTTTTATCAGCTTTCTTTAGGGTTCGGGCATGCGAAGCCTTCTTCCTTATAAGGCCATTAGATGTTTGTACTTCATTATGTGGGCATATATCTTGACCTAAGCAAAGGCAGACCAGAAATGCTGTATTGTTTATTTTTAGAAACTGGAATAATTTATTTTTCTGCACACTGTCCTTCTGCTCTTTGGCCTATGATACTAAACCAACAATGAAACAAAATAGTATGTAAAAGCATTGGAGTATATTAATTTTTTTTCATAAGTGAAAAAGTAATTTGGACTTTCTTATTTAAGTCTTACTTAAATAAGCCCCTATATCAGGAACAAATTAGTGTTTTAAGCTACCTGCAGTTTCTGTTGCTGGGGCTAGGGTCTGAATTTTAAGTTGCTGAAACTGAAAAACTGCTATCTGAGTGTCTATAACTAATTTCTGCACATTAAAATCTAAATTAGACTCTATTACGTGGACAAGTCTTTATGAGGTTTTACATTGCAGATAGATGTAAAGAAAATAACTCCACATTAATTTTGCACAATTGCTGAACCACTGAAATAAAACAAAATCCATGCCTCACACTGAGATATTTTCATTCAGTTTAGAAATAGGAATTGGATGTGTCTTTAGCAAGACTGTGTCCTTGAAGAAAAATGCCATTTTTCTAAATATATATTTGAACTACACTTAATATGTGCCCAAAGGATAGTTATTTAGCACTGAATAATCTAGACTTTGGCTAATACGGTGCCCATTAATTACTGTGATTGCATTGCGATAGAAGGAGTGGAGCATCACACTACACTGAGTTTCCCACCTGTCAGTCGTCAGACTGGAGTTCTGAAAGGTGAGTTTTGGACTGAGGGAAGGAGCATGGTCTGTATCTCTCTCTCTCTCTCTCTCTCTCTCTCTCTCTCTCTCTCTCTCTCTCTCTCTGAAAGGCTGAGAGACATGGGACACTAGGCTCTTGGGAGAAAGGATGTGGCATTTGGGGGCATAATCATGTGCCTGCTTATAGTGACAGATAGGATCAATGACCTTTGGGGGACATCAATGAAAGGCTATGGTCCATAGGCTCTACTTAACTTTTCTAGCCCAGAATTTCCTAAACTTATTTAAATAAGGAAGTCCTCTATCACAAAACCCTTGTTAATATGCTGTAGAATACTTTTCTGAAGAATACACTATGAGAAATAGTGTTAGCCAGATTTCATCCCAGCATGTATTGGAATCACCCAGATGGCTCGTTGGAACACAAATGTCTGGCCCCACTTCCAAAGTTTCAGACTCAGTAGGTCTGGGGTGGGCCTGGAAGATTTGCATTTCTGACAAGTTCCAGGGTGCATATTGATCCTGCTGGTCCATGAACCACAGTTTTAAAATGAATCACAGACTAAAATAGTCTGTTTTTTTCTTTGACTTTCTAAAGTAACACAAAGCAAATCAGGAAGTAGTCATTGAAATAAGAGCCAAAAGTGAAAAGCCCACAAATAATATCATCTCAATGGTGAAAAACTGAAACCTTTTCCTCTAAGATCAGGAGCAAGGCAAGGATGCCCACTCTTGACACTTCTGTTCAACATAGTACTGAAAGTTCTCATGAGAACAATTAAGAGGGGGTTAAAAAAGAAAGGAAGAAGTAAAACTGTCCCTGTTTGCAGTGACATGATCTTATTTTTATATAGAAAACCCTAAAGACTCCACAAGAAAACTATTAGAACTAATAAACTGGTACAGTAAAGTTTCAGGATACATAATCAAAATACAAAGTTCAGTTGTTTCTGTATACTAACAACACACAATCTGAAAAGGAAATTAAGAAAAAAATCCCATTTACAGTAACACCAAAAAGAATAAAATATCGATAATTTTAATTAAGGAGATGAATACGAAACATTAATGAAAGAAGATAAATGGAGAGACATCAGTGTTCATGGATTGGAAGACTTAATATTGTCAAAATGTCCATGCTATCTGAAGCAATCTACAGATTCAGTTCAATTCCTATCAAAATCCCACTGGTGTTTTTTACGGATAAAGGAAAAACAATTCTGCAACTCATATGGAACCACAAAAAGCCATGAATAGCCAAATCAATCTTGAGAAAGAACAAAACCAGAGCCATCACAGTTCTTGATTTCAAAATATATTACAAAGCTACCAAAATCAAACAATATGGTACCGGCATGAAGTTAGACATAAAGACAATGAAACAGAATAGATAGAAAGTCCAGAAATAAATTTACACATAAATGGTCAACTGAACTTCAACAAAACTGCCAAGAATACACAATGGGGAAAAGATAGTCTTTTCAACAAACGGTGTTGGGAAAACCAGATACCTACATCAAAAATACTGAAATTAGATCTTTATCTTATACCATGCAAAAATCAACTCAAAAAAATAAGGATTTAAATGTAATCTCTGAAACTGTAAAACTCCTAGGAGAAAACATAGAAAATTTCATGACATTAGTATGTGCAATCATTTCATGGATATGATACCAAAAGCATAGGCAACAAAAACAAAAATAAGCAATTGGGACTACATCAAACAATCAGCAGAGTGTAAAGCAATTCAGAGAATGGGAAAAAATATCTACAAACTGTATCTCAAAAGCAGTTAATGTTGAAAATTTATAAGGAACTCCTTTAACTCAACAGCAACTTCTCTACCAGTAATGCCTCAATTAAAAACTGGGCTAAGGGCTTGAATAGACATTTCTTCAAAGAAGACGTATAAATAGCCAATATGAAAAAAAAATACTCAGTGTCATTTAATCCGGGAAATGCAAATCAAAACCACAATGAGATATTACCTCACATCTCTCAGGAAAGCTATTATCAAAATAACAAAAGACAGTAAGTGTTGGTAAGGATGTAGAGAACCTCTGCACACTATTGGTGGGAATACAGAATGATGTTTTCCATACTATGGAAAACAGTATGGAAATTACTCAAAAAATTCAAAATAAAATTAACATAAAATCCAGCAATCCCACTTATGGGAATATACCCAAAAGAATTTAAATCAGGATCTCAAAGAGATATTAGCATTTCCACATTCATCAGAGCACTATTCACAATAGCCACGATGTGGAAATAACCTAAGTGTCCATTGACAGATGAAGGGATAAAGAAAATGTACACACACACACACACACACACACACACACAGTGGAATGTTCTGCAGCCTTAAAAAAGAAGAAAATTCTGCAATATGTCACAACATGGAGGAAACTTAAGGACATTGTGTTAAATGACATAAGCCAAACACAGACAACAAATACTGCATGACTCTACTTATCCAATGAAGTATCTAAAATAGGTAAGTTTATAGAATCAAAGAGTGGAATGGAGGTTGCCAGAGACGGAGGAGAGGGAGAAATGGGAAATTACTAATCAACAAGCATGTAGTTGAGCAAGTTGATAATGTATTGTGATACCATGTTGTGCACTTAAAATTTTATTAATAGGGTAGGTCTTATATTAAACATTCTTACCACAATAAAATAAAACTAAAAAAAAAAATAGTCATTGAATTCACATCATGAGCAGGGCATACAGGGTTGTTCTGCCCCAGAAACTCAAAGGCACACCAATGAAGAAGATCCCAAATATTTAAACTAGTAACCATTAAGTTGTCACAAGGTGATTTTTAAAATTAATAAGCACTTATTATATTATCTATACTTCCTGGCTATTTTGACCATTTCACAATTTAATAGTTTCTTTGTATTTCAAATGTAAAATAATTGAAAGGAGTTTTATTTATTAATATTAGTTACAGTGAATTTTCAGTAATCTTCCCACCTTAAGAGCCATTTGGGCATGCCGGTTTATGTTATCACAGCAGTTCAACATCTAGTTAATTAAATCTGAAGAAACCCAGTTAGTCATTAGGCAATTTGCAATGTATAATAATAAACAACTGGTTTTGCTGATTGTTTTGGCTGATTGATTAAAGGCCTCGGAGAAATAGTAGAAACAATTCAGTTTGCATGACAGCTTTACATTTCTGCTTTCCAGTAATTATAGTCTCTGATGAGCCAATACTTCCAGAGGAAAAACTTCAGATTTCTGAATTGGTGTCTCATTTACAATATATTATTATCTTCATTATATTTACCTGAAGGAGACAATTAGCAAAAACAAAATCAAAGTACAGCAGAATAGAGGAGCTGCCAGTTCCCAGCCATAGGTCATCTAAAGAAGTTAAATATGCACATAATCAATCTCTATACCTGCGAGGCAATTAGAAAGTGATAGGCATTATCAGCCCACAAATTCAAATGTGCTTCACTCCAAGTTGCTTTAAATGTTGCTTCTTGGCTCATCTTCCTATAGTGATGAACTTCAAGAAAATGTCAAGGTCACACATTCTGTGTTTCAAAGACTTAGGGAACCATTCGCCTATCTTTTCGTAATGTGCACCTTAATGATTATGATGGCTCTGAACTCATGCTGCTCATATATGAGGAGCATAATTAACTATGGTCCTAGGAGCTGCCCCTCTGGATACACCACTGCATTTGCACAAAGGTCACAATTCCCACGGATCACTCCCAGTCAATGACTGAGCATGATGCAGTACAAATGATGTGCTATTCTTGTGCAACATGAAACTCCTTCAACGGGTAACTTGGCTCACGAACTCGCCATTGGCTTGGCTGAAACTTTCTTGGAACTGCATTGTAGTATGAGACTCTTACTACTGAACCTTATTTCCCTGTCTGCTTCCAAGTGGTCAGACCTTTGTTTCCCACCAAGGACTCTTTCTGCCTACTCCTACTCTCTCCCACTTTACCCTTCACAGTTGTTACCCTCTCTTGCACATCTAACCCATCTTGGCATCTGCTTCTTGGAGGACCCAAACTCACAATGACCATGATTTTTATACTATCTCACAAAGCAAAATCAAGGTAACCCATGGTGTATGAATGAATTTTAAATAATGCCGGACCCAGAGTAAAAAAAAATCTGAAAGTTTAATAGTTTTTTTGGCAGGGTCACAAATTAGCTATAAAACTAGTTGATAATTTCTGATGCTATTTCCTTTGTATTTGTGTCAAAAATATCCACAAAAGCACATTATGATGAAAAGAAAGTTGGCTTCTCCTAACATATACCCTCTATTATTCAAAGATTGATGCAGGGATATTTAAAACTATCTTTCACGTTAAAATTTATAGTTTTTGATTAACTGATACATTTTAGAACATTTTTCTGCTTAAAAGTTTTTTTCTGTTAGAAAATCATTATGAAAATATAGAACATTATTTAAAAATAAATAAAAACCACCACCTAGTTCCAGCACCCAAAGATTCTATGATACCATAGTTAACCGTTTTAGTATGCTTTTGTCTGTATTTTTCTGTATATATATTTTTCTGTATACACACACACACACACACATACACACACACACACATGAGATAATAATATATGCATAAATTTAGTATCCTGCTTTCCTGCTTTCCCCCATGGTACTAAAATTGTTTATAGAATACTTTTAATAGCTACACAATATTCCATCATGCATTATCCTTTCATTCCATTATTCTGTTATTTACTAAACTATTCCCTTATTCTTGGAATTCAGATAACTTCTAATTTTCTGGCTATTATAAACAGCCTATAATGAATATCCTTGCTCATAAAACATTTAGTCTGCATTTTGAGATTTTTTTTTCCCCTTATATGGATTCCTAGCAGTCCTTTCTGGCTTCCTGATAAGCCTGCAGCTTGAGAAGAATCAACAGGCTTACTCCTCACATCCATATAACACATTAGAAGAATATGAGCCCAGCAGTCAGAAGACTTGCTATTACACTAACTAGCGGGGTGTCCTATACAAGTCTCTTTATCTCAGAGTCCAAGAGTGTGAAATCAGGGAGTTGAATTAGATTATCCTTATCATTCTGCCATATTTAATATTTCTTAAATATCTTTCTTAGTATACCATAATTTTTCTTAGGGCTGTATAGACACAAAGATCTGGTCATGGATCTTAGGCTATTACTGTATTACTATCTTATACAGAGAATACTCAACATTATATAGGAATATGGTTGGTCCTGTGACTCTCTTTAACTCATATAACTTATTGTTGTCAGTGTTTCTAAATTACTTTCGGCTTTAAGTATTAGAAGTATTTGGCTATGTGAAACTGCTCATTAAGCCTTCTAATATTAACCCAAGGCAAAATATTGTTCACTTGTTGGATATTAAGATATCACATTTAAAATTTTTCTTTTGTGTTCCCTGAATTGACACCTGGTTCAATCTTCATACAAAAACTATATTAAGTGTTGCTTTGTGCATGGCCTTATGCTAGGAACTGAATTACAAAGACTTTATTTTTTATTTTGAGGAATTTCTAATTGAAAAACCACAACACTGAGGACAAAGGAATATCTAGCTCAACAACCTGTCCCAATCTCAGTGCCTGCCAGAGGCTCAGGGTCTCTCAAAGGAGGTCAGGAAAGGAGGACTCCGAAGAATTTTGAGTTTGGGGAGGCTGGAGCCAGGGCAATATTGTGCTCCTCAGAGGGAAAATATGTGAAGGAAATGGGAACCAGGAAACCTATCAAGTGTTACTTATGGTCTGCCAGCTCTCTGGGAGATTCAAGATCTGGGAGCTAAATCAGGAAAGATTTTTTTTTTTTTTTCCTGACGAAGGTGGAAACAGAACCATTTAATGTTTCACAGATTGAAAATAAGTCAGATGCAGAATAAATAAGAATGATAATAATTTAGGAAAGGCGAGTCTTCACAAATGGCAGTGCAAACAAGTAATGGAAGTTACTGTGGAAACCAGCAGCTGATCCAGGTTATTTGCTTGGTAGGAGTCTGTGGCCAGTCTGAAGGGTATGGAAGTTGGTAGCCTCTGAAGACTCTGTCCACAAATTGTTGGAACTCCTGCCGGGAAAAGTTCTGAAAGGAAAATAAATGGACATAAGGCCAGCAACCTAAGAGAATCTGTCACAATTTGAGGCACAGGCTCATCAGAAACATTGAATATGTTTGAGTCTTGAGTGGGAATAGCTCTACAGGACCATGCCCAAGATTCTAGCGATTCTGCTTGAGGATGAGCAATACCCTCCGAGAACCTTGTACCTACCTCAGTCGCTCTCCTTTAGCCCTTCACCTGATGGATCTGCCCCTGCCCCTATTTCCCTCCCCACCACTTCTTTCCTCAAACTTTGGAGTCCCTACTCCTTCTGGCATCCACTACTAGCATCTCATGTGTTTTCTGTTACCTCCTCATTTAGCTGTACCTCCTCCTGGACCAGTACACCTGCCTTTAACCTCAGTCCAGCCTTCATTTTCTCATCAAATGCTACAGTGGAGCCTCCATCAGATATTCACGTGAAGGCTTTGAACCCTCTGAATTACCATAGCAGCCAAGATTTGGGCATCCCAATCTCTATGGTGAGTGAAGTTGAATTTGAAGAAATCATCAAGTGAAACAAAACAATTTCCAGCAATGTTACTTCCAAAGTGATATCTGGAGCCAGTGCAGGGAATTATAGTGACATTTAGATGCTGCTCACAGCTGTTACTATTATCAAACAGTCTCACAAGGTTGTCAGTGATGAGCATTGCTGGGTCCTTGTCTCCTCTCTTGAAAGGCACCTTCGTTGCATTGAAGCTGAGTCCTACAGTGTGAGTGCCAGAGGAGATCACCTAGCTGGTCACCTAGTCAGAACAGCAGGCTGCACTGGGACCTGCTTCATAATGAGGACCAGCATGATGATTGTTAACAGAAAGGAGCCAAGATCATGGAGAGAAACCAGAATACGGAATGGGACCCACACCACTGAGAAAGGAGTATAGTTGGAAGCAAATGTTTTTTAATGGACTTGCATCTGCCCACCTTCGTCAGGACTAAAGGACAGAGGCAGCTCCACCCTTTCCTCTTCCTCCAAACCCTTAATCTGAAGAACACCTTCTGCCCTACAGGACCAAAAATTTCTTAGCATTCCCTCCCAATCCCACATGTCCTATTTGCCAGGGGAGAGAACCTATCAGATAGAATGTAAAGAAAAGAAAGCAATGATTAGGTTAAAACTTAAAATACATCTTTTTTTTTTTAATGGGCAAGACTACCTTATAATGTCCAAGGTCATTTTATCACAATTGATTGATAAAGCTATTTGCAAAGCAGCAATTACTGTAAAAATAATTGAAAAAGGAAGTTTTTATCATTGGGATGAGTCTTATGGAAAGAGCTTCTGAAATGGAAGGCAACGTTTTATTTTTTGACCTTGATAGTAGTTACTAAGGTGTTCACTTTTGTGAAAATTCATGTCGTACATTTGTTTTGTGTAATTTTCCGTATCTTTATTTTATATTCCAATAAAGAATTGTTTTAAGAGAAAGAATAGTATTTATGAGACACAACAACCAAATATAATATGTGGAACTTGTTTGGATCCTGATTTGAACAAACCATTACAAAATATTTATGAGTTAATCAGAAAAATTAGAACATTGACTAAATCTTTGATTATATTTAGGAATTATTGTCTAAATTTTAATATGACTACTACTGTGTGTTTTAGAAAAAGAGTGTTATTTAAAGATACACCCTGAAATACTTTAGATACTGCTTGAGATTTACTTTAAAATAATCCATTGGGGGTAGAAATGTTAGGTTGGAGTATAAATGAAACAAATTGGCCATACGTTGAAAATTGGTAAGAATGGTTAAAGAATACATGAGGGTTCATCATATTATTCTCTCTAGTTTTGTGCATGTTTGAAAATTTCTATAACAAAAAATTTCTTTTATTGATATGATTTGCATAAGTAGTTCATAAGCAAAAGAAAAATGATGGACCTGTAGGTTCTATATAGGTTTGCTGAAGCAGCTTCCCCTCTCTTCAATTAGCTGCTCTGGAAATTCTCTCTGCATAGGATAATTGTTTAAGTAAACTAAAACTTTAGGGCCAGGTGCCATTTATCAGGTAAAATATCCCCAAATACCAAATATCCTAATGCTTCTTTCAGATCAGACTGACAAAAAACACATTTTAATTTCTCTCTGGAGGGCTGGAGACAGGGATGTACGGGCTAAATTGCAAATGTAGGAGCTGATGCACCTGAGAGGACAGAACCTTCCATTCCATCCTGTAGAATCCCAGGTCCAGATCTAAAATCTGTCTCTGAAATGCCTCCCACACTCTTTGAACAGCTGCTCAATCTCAAGTTAGCACACAAGTAAAATATAATAATGTCAGTTGTTTTTTAAGGCCTTGCTGCCTTAATTTTGTCATGCTGGCATCAGCACCATATGCCTACTGGTGTGGCAAATTGAGAAGAAAATGTTTCTATGACTGTGCTGCTGGTTTTTAAAATAACATATCTAATGAGCCAGCTGTGATTAGAAAAAAAAGTTAATAATCATTTCTGCAGTTTATTTTATCCTAAACAGATCTCAAATATTATTCTGTCTTTTCAAAACTATAATACAGATATCATACAGATGGCCCATTTGATGGGTTCTTTCTTAAACAAGCCACCTAGGAGATCAGCGCTTTTATCAAAAGGCAGGAAAAATAATTTATCCTAGGTCAAACGGGAAAAACTAAAATTATTATTCTGACAAAATGACATATATTTGATAAGACAGTGGTGTCAGTTCATGGATATACAGTGATTTGTACCCTCAGAACTTGAATATAAGGAAAAAATGATTGACTTTGAACCATGCAATGAATAGGTAGTGATCAGAGCTAAGAATACAAATCTGCTTATAGACTAAGCAGCTGTCAGGTCAGCAAGACTGGGCTATGAAAGAATGAATATGTTATGATACTTAAAAAAATATGTTCATCAAAGGTGTATGGAAGGGGGAGTGATGTTGGCCCATCACAGAAATATAAGAAAACTAGTATCATTAAGGCAAGTGTTGGTTAAAGGTGTCTAAACATTGTTCAGGGGACAAGGAGCCTTAAACCAATAGCTCTAATCACTCGAGTCTCATAGCAAGACCACCCCTCCTTGACGCATTCATCTATGGAAAATCGAGGCAGTGGTTGCAAACTGGAGTGCTGGATAGCTAACCTGGCTCACGGATGGATTTGTCTGGCTCCTCCCGTAGCTTTTCTTTTAATATTCAAATTAACTGAAAACATTTCTTAAATGAAAAGGTTTTATGTAAGATTCTCCATGATTAATTTTCTTGAAAAAGCCCACATTCCCATATTATAACACTCAGCTGGAATTGTCTGAGAGCTGTCCCCTGAAGACGGCTCTCTAGCTGTCCACAGCCCTCACCAATACCCTCACTCAGCTTTCTCATTTGCCTGGCCCCTAGAGGCATCTGCATTGGCCACCGCCAGATGAATAGTTTCAGCTAATCAGTTGGTCTCATTTCCTGTGTTCTGAGTCCATGTTCATTATATAATCTTATGGTCCCAGCTTGAGTTCCACTGTTAGTCTTCTACAGAGAGGAAGTGAGCTGATCGTGTCAATGCGAGGACTCCTGCCTGTGTGACAGCGTTATGTTTCGTGGTACAGTAAGAAACTGGCATTTTGATTTTACACATCAGTCTGCAGTCAGTCAGTCCTGGAAAGATGGATCCGCTCTTAGTGTAACAACAAAACCTAGTGTCAGTCTCCAAGGCTGAGAATCGAAACCACCGCTGCTGCTAAACTCACAGTGACATGCTCCATGGTCCAGTGGCTTAGGACTCAGTGTTACCATATGAAATCCACAGAGAGGATGTTTTCTGGTTTTTATTTTATATGTGAAAGGCATTTCATGCTCTAATTTTGTTTTATAAATAATCATATTTGCTTATATTATACTTTTGTATGTATGGTTGTGTGTGTGTGTGCATGCAAAATCCAAAGACAGGCAATTAGGTTAGTGGAAAAGCATACAAAATGAAAGTTTTTGGTTAGAAATAAAATGATCTTTGCCTTTCTAACACTTCTTACTGCAGAGTGCTGGGTGTATGTTTTTGGTTGCTTTATTTTTTCTATTTACATCACATTTCATAGCTCTTTATTAATTGTGAAAGAATTATTGCTTTTTCTAATTCTCAAATCTTATTTTCTTCGCTACTTTGTTAATGTCATTGCCTCTGCATTCACCCACTACTCTCCTATATTTTATAATTTAGAAAATGTCCACCTACATATTGCACCTCAATTGTGTCATCTGCCAGAAAGCAAGATGATTGAGAAAGAAAATCTTAAAAACACTTCCTACACATTCTCACATTGCAGAGGCTTTACATCACAGGCATTTGGGAGTCCCACTGTGTCTGGGAGAACTTTAGAACGATTCATGCAGGAAGCAGCTGAGGAAAAGATGAACAGGGTGTGGTAATGCTTACTCATGTAGAAACTCCAGAATATTTAAGATCCTCCAATTCTTTCCCCATTTCATCCATAAGCATAGACATCTCATTCATTCATTTATTCATTTTTTAAAAATGGTTTTGTAGGTGACCAAAGATATACCTAAAGCCAATAGAAAGCAGTTTTCCTAATCTTAGTATTAATGATCAAAATAATGATAATGACAACAAAACAGATAAGAAAATTTTTGCCTTTGCAACCACATATGTGATTTCAATTGTTTTGTTTTCTGCTCTAAAGGATAAGACGGTTAGGCAGTTTGCAAGAATTTCCAGAAAATACTAAGTAGATCTATACCTGTGATTTGTGTTTTCCTCCTGTAAAGAAATGTCTTTGGACAGCAAATTAAAGTATAAGCTAGCAACTGCAAAGTATAAGCTAGCGACTGCTTAAGGAATATTTCTCAATATCGCTTCCAAATAATTTAAAAAACACACAGAATGCCAGAAACCTTTTTTCTATCTCTGTCCCTACCTATATCATTCATATATCAACATCATTTATGGATGAAGCGTCTTAAATGAACAGTGAATATGTGGCATATTGAGAAATAGTACATAAATAGATCTCTTAAAATGATATTTTTGAAATCACGTATGTATTTGATTAATAAATCAGGCACACATAAAACTGAGAAACTTCTCAGACCTTTCTACAAAATGGAATACTTAAAAGGTGACATTTTAATATCTAAAATACATCTTCAATGACAGAGAGAAGTTTTTGGGTCAGTTCTTTATCCAGGTTATAAACTTTAAGTTTATTTTAGGTCTTGCTTCCTAAGAAACAGAGAATAATAGACAAACATAAAAATAATCATATTTTTTGAAAGGCTAAAAATTGATGTTATAACAATAAAATTGACAATCCAGCTCCAGCAACTCAAATAAGGCTTCTGACGTTGGCTTAGGGATAGGTTTTATCCCATAAGGACATATGTTTCTTGTCTTTAACGAGTACTTACAATTCAGATAGAGATAGAAATATCAGATATATAATTTTAATGTAAACATTATTGAAAGTAGGATCTATTTTTTTCCTAAAATAGATCTGCTTAACTAAAACTTGTTCCTTCTCCTGTAAGCTCTGTCAGCAACAAGCCAAAGAATTTAAACCTGAGAAATAGTGTTCCAGAGGAACCTATGTGAGATTGTATTGTTAAAACTTAGCTTTTAGTCAATGGCCATATCACCCTAATCATGCCTGTTCTTGTCTGATCTGGGAAGCTAAGCAGGTTCAGGCCTCGTTAGTACTTGGATGGGAGACCACTTAGGAATACCAGGTGCTGTATGCATCAAAAAAAAACCCAACATTTTAAATGACAACTGTTTTTATCATAGTGACAAGACAATGACTCTGTGAGTTCCACGTGGGAACCCTGAAATTCATTTTAAAACTGCCTTAACAATCTGCAGGTAAGCTTAGAGATCTGACAGCCAATGAGGACATTTGATGGCCTCACAGATGTGCATTTGATATGGTATTGTGTAATAGAAGGGGGAAAATATCAAGCTGAATGTGAAGTATTAGGCATTTGTAAGCAACCACAGAGTGACCTACCAGGAGGTAGTATACATATTTATCTATAATACTCAAAGCCAGTACTGAGCTTCTTCAAACTTGAAGGGAAAAAAAGCGAATGACTCCACTGCCTGGTATCTACTTTGCAAAGCAAGGACTTCAATGAGCCTATTCCACTTGAGAACCTTGGGCTTCAGAACTAGGCACTTAGGATCTTTGAGACCTTGGCCAGTTTCCATAACCCGAGTCTAAAATTTTTATAAAATTTATAAGTTTAAAGTGTAAAAATATAATAGAAATACTTATCCCACAAGAATGTAAAGCTGTTGTAAGAGTCAAATGAGGTAGATAACGTGCTTAGTAGTGTGCCTGATGAGTAGTAAGTACTCAATAAATGAAAGGGCTTTGTATTACCCTCTCGATGCACCATCTGCCGCTACTAGAAGCAAAGAAACAGAACTACTACTGCTTTTCTTTGCTTTACCTCAGATGTGGTCACCTCAGCTGAACTGCAGCAGTTTCTGGTTTCTGCCCGGAGGAAGAAAGTTATGTATTACAACATAATATATGTGAGTCCTGCTTACCAATGTTGGTGAGATGCCAAGAAAGAGGTAGTTTTCCTTAGGAGGGTTGACCGAGAGGTAATACATTTCTGTGTGGCAGTATGTGCTGGCTGCCCCACTATAATTTAGAATGCCACTTGTGTACATAAGAAACACAAATGACCAGTTTTATCATGAATGGAATTGAACTTTTCCTCCATGGGTACTTTCCAACTCAAATCATTGCTTAAACATCACCTTCTCAATGAGGCCCCCTCTGACTATCATGTTAAAGTTGCAACCCACCTCCCCATATTGATTCTCCTTCCTTAATGTTTTCTTCTTCTTTTGCTCCATTAATGTAATGGAAGCTACAGCTTTCAAATGTATTACATCTTTTTATAACAAAAGCCTCGCATTTATTATTGAACCAACCTACCAGTGCAGAAACATATTACACATTGCATCTATTTTTTAATTGTCTGTCTCTTCCAGCTAGAATATAATTTTGGGGGGGACAGGAATCTTTGTTTGTTCCTGGAACACTTGATAACTTGTTGAAAGAACTAAGAAATAAATAGATTTGTTCATACTTGCTTGTATATGCACAAAGAAACTCTGGAAAGCTTACCGAGAAAATAACAGTTATTACTTGGGCAGGGAAAGTGGGAGAGGTAATCTGTATGAATTGGAGATAGGAGTGGGAGGGAGTTTTCAATTTTTTATTTTTGTATAAAAATATGTGAATGATTTTATACATATCAAACATCACTGTTTCTAAAATCACCTCTTTTTCTGACTTCCTTTTCTTTACTTTTCCTAAAGAGACTTCTCTCCTTTCTCCTTTTTCTGTACCCCCTTAATTTCTCTGTCAAGCCTCAAAATAGCAAGTTTTCTTCTTGCTACATATGCAGTGCATCTGTACCTAACTTTTTTGTATAAATCAATGTTGTAAGAAAAGTGTTCAATTGAACCTCAATTCCAAAACAGAGATATTTTACTTAACTACAGAATGTAACCAGATGTCTTCACTAAAAGGCTTACTGAACAAAAGCAACAACAGAAAGTTTAATCTAAAGAGGAAGGCCAATCAGAAGAGCAGTGGCGACTTTCGAGGATTTGATAAACTGATGACACATCATGACAACTGCTTTGTCCAGCACTGACCTTCACTCCCAGGGGTCACGTGATGGAAGGTCTGTCATGTTGCAGGAGAAGTGGCCTCTGGGCTGGGAACAAGTGCTCTAGGATTCTTCCTGCTGAGCATTTCCTGAGGGCAGGATATCTGCTTCTGGGCTGCACCCTCCATCATTCTGATCAAAAGACTATTTGGCATCAAGGCATCTGAGGTGAATACTTCAGAGAGACTGAGAACACAAATAAGCAGATCTCTAATGTGGTGTGAAGAAAACTGAAGGGACTCATGAGTTGGATTGTGTTAATCATTATGAATTCATTTTCGTAGTCAGCAGCGGAAGCAACCTGATCAGAAGTTAAGATGAAGCCAAGAGCCTTGCTTTTCATTCTCCAGTGAATTGGAACATAAGTGAAATTTTAAAATATAGATGCTCTGTTCTTCCCTTCCAGCCTCTTTTTTAACCACCTTCTCATGTTTGCCAGCCAATTCTAGGCAAGTGAATTACTATTCTAGCCACATTCCTCTAGGAAGGAAAGAATAGACTCAATCCATCTTCACTTCTCTCCTCTTACAAAGTAGGTAAGACAATGATAATGTCAGTCTTTTAACTCTCTGGATTTTGCTTACAGGGACTTAATGAATATTTGTTAATATGCTCTGAGAAGCAATGCAAAACTATGAAGCACAGCAAAGCGATAAAGGCCATAAATTACAAATTCCCAAACCTTTATTATGCAGAAAACTGATTTCTTGTTACTATATTAAGATCTGACTATCCCTAGACCCAGTACCTTTTATGTATTCTTATGAAAGGAATTATTTTAAATATAAGAATTTATTCCTAGGGGTGGCTCCATAGTGTAGTGGTTAGCACATCTGCTTTGCACATAGAAGTTCCTGGGTTTGCACCCCAGGTGGAGCCACGGGCCAGGCCCTGGGTGTGCCAGGCCCCAGGTGTGGGTGCATGCCATGATTGTGTTGGAGGGGACGCCCCTCCTTCAGAGATCCAGTTCTTAAGGAAAAACGGCAATATCCATGGGTCAGGGGTAGAAGTGGGGGCAGGGGAAATTAAAGAGGGAGAAAAAAGAATTTGTTCCTAATTTCTCACAAAATCATTTTTCTCTCTAAAAAAAAGAAGTGAACAGTAGTCCAGCATCAAAAATTAACAGTCACATACCACAATGACCTATAAATATCTTGTATTAAAACAAAGTCTAAAGAATTTTTAAATCGACTTGTTAGATTGTGTATTATATTTAATCCCCTAACTTCAAAAATCATGTTAATGTGATTGGAGGTTGAAAGCAACATTTTATAAATTGTTGCTAGATATTTCTCAGTGTTGGCTGTTGCTTCTATCCTGATACCACCCCCACTAGGAAACCCTGCCCCCAAAACAAGACTGTTGTCATATGATGTCAGAGAACAAGTAGTTGCACGTCATTTAGTTCTTTGCTTCCCCTCTACTTACTGCCATGACCGTAGTTATTTTTCCCTTGTAGGAGTTACAATGAAAAAGGAGCAGACTCCATCATACCTCCAAGTTACATAACACCCAGCCTCTGAGCAGCATCCACCAGATAGAGGGCTTCAGATCCTAAATAGCAACTTGCTCTGAGCAGCAAATAGAAAACACAGTTCCGCTTATGATATTTAGAGACTGCAACACAATCTATGAAATTGGACTTTTTAGAGCAGTAAAAAGAAGTCACGCTTCAGCAATCAGGTACTGGAGGAAGGGCTAAGACAACCAAAAGCTTTAGCAGTTGCCATGGCAGCAGCAAAGGACTAGGAAAGGTTTCCAGAAGCAGGTCTGTCTCAAGAGTTTATGATACAATCACATGCTGTCTGTGTTTAACACCTGCCGAATGAAGACAGTCTGTTTTCCGACTTCCTCTGTCAGTTTGCGTTAGGATTATCTGGTGAAATCTGGAGAGGAGTGTGATGCGATCTCTGACCCAGGTCTTCAAGTTAGTCTACAACAAAGAAGGCTCAGGCCTTCCTCCCCAGCCAGAGCGGGAAATGCAGCAAGAGCCAATCGCTGACATAGGTTTAGCCCAGTTGGCTGAAATTTCCAGTTATACTGTAACGTTTACCAGTCTCTTACTGCAGAGTGATTGATCTAACAACAAAATTGATTCAGTCACTATTAACTGGAAATATTTAGGGCTAATACAGATGAAACAGGAATGTTCTTTGAATCTGAATTCATTTCAGAAAAAGCAACAAGGGGATATTTATTTATTTATTTATTTCTCTCTAAATAATTTGCAGAGGAAAACTAGGCTCCGATTGTAGATGTCACCTCTTTCCTGGGAACAAGAGGCCAGACCCTTTATCTCTAGATAAATTGTACTCTTCTTCTACCCCAGGGAGGACTGACCAACTTACATTTTTTTATTACGACAGAGTATACATAAATTTTTACCAAGAGTATAATTCAGTGGCATTAGGTATACTCACAATGTTGTTTAACCATCACCACTATCTATTTCTGGAACTTTTTTATCATCCCAAACAACAATAACTCCCCATTATTCCTTCCCACCAGCCCCTGACAACCACTGTTCCACTTTCTGTCTTGACGCCTATTCTAGGTACATCATATAAGTGAAATCATATATTTCCTTTTATGTCTGGCTTCTTTCACTTAGCATAATGTTTTCAAGGTTCATCCATGTTTTTGCATGTGTCAATTTCCTCCCTTTTGAAGGCTGAATGAATATCTCTTAATACCTATGAAAAGATATGACCTCTGCGTCACTTCCCCTAATTTCAAGGTGCTGGGGGAAGATTGCCAGTAGTGCCAACCTTATAAGTCAGTGTTGATACATTTCCTGATGTCACACTGAAATCCTTTTAACTTAAAGTTAGTAAATATGTGTTGAGTGCCTACTATGAGCGAGGTAATGTGCCAGGCATTAGAGATACAAAAGCTCATAACATAGGAAGATAGAAATTTAAATGCAAAAGCATAGTGTGATGAATCTACTTATAGAAGGATGTGCAAGGCAATAAATGGATAGAAAAGGCTTTGCAGAATGGATGACTAGGCTGGGTTTTGAATAATTAATTGGTTTGCAAGGTGAGAGGAAGGAGAATAGCCTAAGAAGGAAATAAGTTAAAAGAAGTTCCAAGAGAAGGATAAGGCAAGTTTACTTCCTTCCATAAAGACAGCAGGAGAGCAAGAGCAAGAGTTAGCAATAAAGTTTTACCAAATATAATCATGCAAGTGACATTCCATCATCTTTTCCATATTCTTTTGGGTGGAAGTAGGTTATAGGTTTCACTCACACTCAAAAGGAGGGGATTATTCCGGGCATGAATACCAGAAAACAGGGATCATTGGGGACCACATTAGGGGATGTCCACCACCTGGGTTGAGATATTCTATAGTGCTACATCCCAGAAATATTTATCAAGAGTTTCTCACCCACATCAAAGCAGAGTACTTACTTCCCATGTCACCTTTGGCATGCTAGTGACATGGTTTATCCCATAGCCATTGCCTATAAATGTTGAAGAATGCAAGATTTATTAGTTTTTGTGTGTTTTTGGAAGGTTCTACATGATGATGGAAACATTCCAAACTGTAGCATTAAGTATAAATACAAAGGACAGATTCTCTATCTCCTTTCCCATTCACAACCCCCAGTACCACTCCTCAGAAGTAATCTTTAGAAATAGTTTCTGGATAGAATAAGTTATCAAGACTGTCACCATTTCAGGGGGTTGATAAAGTGCCATCTGTCAAAGAGAAAATAAGAGTTTTCCTGGACAAGGTCAGCTCCTTAGTTTTCTGAGGGACCCAAAGTGAAGATCAATGGGTAAGAGATTCGTTAAGGAGGCAATAGGGGCAGGAGGGCCCTGCAGAGGCAGCCTCCATTCTGCTCTGTTGTGCTGTCACTCAGAGAGTAAAAGTTTAGTGGTAGATTAAGGAGAGATTAAAACCAAAAGGTTAATTATCAAATAAGAGAATTAAAAATTAAAAGGAGTGAAATAAATTTACATAGAAAAACACAAGAGATAATTTGGACTAAAGAAGAAAAGTATTAACACGAAAGGAGCACAAAGTATAAAAGTAAATAAAGGTCACTTTTCACTCTTACTTTCTGTTGGACTCCTGTGATGGGTGAAAACAAAGAAACATGACTAGGCTAGTCTGCTGAGGATAAAATACATGGAATGAAGTCCAGTCATCCCAGCTGAAGCCATCGTAGATGAGCAAACTGCCAGCTAATTGTCAAAACAGTGATTAAGCCCCAGCTAAAATCAAAGCATTAGCCATACTAAGTGAAGATCAGCAGAACCCCCAATCAACATGTAGATTAATGAGAAATAGTAAGTGGTTGTTGTTTTACACTGTATTTTGGAGTTGTCTGTTATACAGGAATAGATAACTGACATCTGCCAATTTACCTTTTCTAAAAATATGTATATTTTCTCAAGTTACTTATGCTTATGAATTAATATTCACTATCTTTAAAAATATTTTTTAAATGTAATCTATCACTAAGTTCAAGGTATTCTATTATCCTTATAGTTGTTTAATTATTATATCTTCTATGAATCTATTTTTTTTTTTTAGAATTTAGTTGTTTCTTTTAGTCTTCTTAAAGCAACCTTCATTAATCTATTTGAAACCAGCTACATTATCTTCAACAATGTGGCAATTTACGAGAACAGTGATTATGAGCAAAGCAAAGAAAAAAATCTTTAGAGAAGATTTCCTAAAGTCACAAACTTGGGAGTTTCCTTTTTTTCATCCTATCTCAGTTTCATCAGTGGCTCAGGACCTCTGACACAGAACTGGTTTCAAATATAGGAGAAAAAGGTGTATGCCCATCAATTACTGGTGGTAAGAGAAGTTCAAAACAAACAAACAAACAAAAAGCAGGAGCCTTTCAGATGGAGATGAATATTTATCTTGATCTTGAAAAAACATCAAACATTTTTTACAGTGATGTATAAAACAGATTGATTTAACATGCTGTCCTCACATTTGTACTTTTAAAAGCCTATAGAAAAGATATTACAAAAAGAAGATGAGAATATTGACATTTTAAATCCGTACCTTTTAAATTCATCAGCTTTTCTTTCTGCTCAATGCCTTTTCTAGATTCTGTCTTTTCCTAGCATTATACCAGTTTTTTAAAACAGTCTTCAATTATTTGAAACAAAGGAGGATTGATTAGGACCCTCCTTAATGCCTCAGGTGCCCCATTCTTGAAAGGTGAACTGCTTCTTTAAAAACTCTTTCTAAGCAAGCTCTCGAGTTAATTACTCTCCTTTTTTGGTAATGTAAAACCAATTGTACCATTAGTCATTTAACACAAGCCGAACGTCTCCCTTTATGAAAAACCAAGCTATTTGCTTTATAAACTAAAGGATAAATTACATTTACCTAATGGATGGAATTTGATAATTTCTCCATATGTTATTCTTAAAATTGACATAGCAGCAGCTGCCAAGAAGAATCAATAAACAGTACTCTATAGAAAGAAAAATAGTTCTTGAATCTTTATTAAACATATTTTTGTTTAAAAATATTATTCTGTTTCTACCAAGAAATTGGCATTTTTACAAAGCCTTTTTTTTACAATGAAACAGCTTTAAATGGCAAAAGCAGCATTCCCAAGTTACTTTTTAGGATTCTTAGGTTACCAACAAATGGCTGTGAATATGCACTTTTTATGTTAAACAAAGCAACAAAAAAATGCCCACATCTCCATCATTTGTTTTCTATGATAGGTGACCTTTGCACTGAGCATCATCAGTTAGGAAACCCGAACCCTCCAGAGTTAAAATGAACCTAAATTCAAATTGCTTTAAGTCCAACCTGGATCTCCTAAGGTCATTGCCCATATTTAAAATGTACCCTTAACTTCTCCGGCAGTTATTCTGTGTACCAATGGAGATTCCTCTAAGAAGCTGAACATTCTATTAATTTCATTTGATCTCTTTTGCTATTTGGCAATGGTTTCCCAAGAAATTAATTGAAATGGCTACAATGATGGCCAAAAATCACTCTTATTCAATGGCAAGATGCCACTATTGTGTGTGTGTATGTGTGTGTGTGTGTGTGCGCGCGCGCGCGCGCATGTATACATCCTCACTAGTCACCTTTGTTAATTTTTAAAGTAGTTCATTCTTACCTGTCTGGACAGGTCATGGCAAAGTTTATCATTTCTTTTATAATAAAATCACATTCATGTTGTTTTGGTTTTTTTTTTTTTTGGAAAAATTTTCCCTTCTATGCCCACTAAGGAGAGGTGTGATTCAAAGAGAGGACAATCTAAACTAATTTAGTAGTAACCGTGAGCCAAGTGCTTTACATATGTTGTTATCTAGTCTTCATAACCACACTATAATTTTAAGTATTATTATCTCTATTTTGTAATTAAGGAAATTAAGACTCTTTAATCGAGGAGATAACTTGCTCAAGATCACATACAGGGTCAGAATCTGATCCTACATAGGTATGACTCACAAGCCAGAGATCTACCCATTTCTTCTTATTACCCAGATTTTAACAAAACCCATTTGATATATGTAAGAAGCTCCCAGAATTTGTATAATTTTATTTCTGGATCTAGAATTATTTTCTCTTCTTTTTTTAGAATCAAATATGCAGCTTGCTTAGATTTGACCCTTCTTAGTTATCCAAAATGTTAAGTAATACAATTAAACTACGGTCCCCTATTAAAAAAATCAAACGTCCGTGACTTACAGGTAAAAGAGGCAAACTCTTTGCAAGGATCATGTTTTAAATTCCTGGTTCTGTCATCAGGCAGGTCGATGTTCAAATCTTCAGGGGGTCATTTGAGGACTAAACGAGGTCATGTAGGTAAACATGACCTGATAAATGTCCAATAAATAGTAACTTAATTTGACAAATACAGAGTGGCAAGCAAAGCCGAGCTGATTCCCGCCCCCTTTAGACAGGCCTTGGAAGAGGAAAAGGAGAATGAAAAATGAAGGAAAGGGATGAGAGAAATGGACAAGGGTTTTAGGGCCATAGGGTCAAACACAGCTGAGCACACACAGAGACCAAAACTTTCACTTTACAGAGTCAAGGGCTATGGCTTTAAATTACATCTGTTAGATGTAATTCTATTAGAGAATCTCCCAATTCCCACTTGAGAGGGAAACAATGGAGCTTGGCAGATAACAAGCAGGGGTGACAGCAATGCTCAGACATCAAGCCTATTGACAGAACAAGCTGACAAGTTTGTATCCTCTATGCAGAATAGTGAATTCTCAAATGTGTTTTGCTGCCTTCAAGTGTGGACAGACGTATATGGAAAAAAATTACTGTATTGCAAATCAAATTTTTTACAGATTGCTCAGCAGCCCCTGCAGTTTTGACAGGTACAAGGAGGCAGTGGAGGTAGGTTTGCAAAGCTAGCCACAATGCCTCCCCGAGCTGTGCAAGGTAGATGATCAGCAAGGTGGATGATTCAGTTTCTGCCAACATTTGTTTCATCAAGATGTGACAAATGCTGCCAGGAAGAAGCCTTCCTAGCTAAACTCACCCCACCTCCATCTTTCATCCTTTAGGGAGCTTACTGTATGCCAAGCACTGTTCTAAGTGCTATATATCATTTTATACATAAACCATTTTATCTTCACATCAGCCTATGAGGTAGCCAGTAAATTATCCTCATTTTGTAAATGAGGAAACAGAAATGGCGCAATTAAGTAACTTGGCCATGCTCATACTTATAAGTGTCTGGGTCATATTTTGAACTTAAAGAGGAAGACCCTGAAGTCCACACTACATCAGAGCCTTCTAGTTAAGAAGCTAGCAATGCTAGGATTCAGTCCTGGCTCATCACTTCCTCATAGCAAAGGCTACATTCACGGGATACATGTAGTGGACCCTACCCTGTGCTAAGCACCATCAACACATTTCTTATTTAATTCAACACCTATGGGAAATTAATACTATTGTCATCCTTAAAAATGAGTTGATTCAGTCTCAGATGGGGTAGCAACTTGTACAAGTTTACAAAACTAATAAGTTAGAGCCAAAATTAAAGATTCAATGTGCCTGACCCCAGAGCCCATGGTACCTCTACAGTGTCCTGCATCTGACCCTTACTAGTTATCTTTTTTCTTTTTCAATTAGAGTTGACATTCACTCTTATATTACTTTCAGGTGTACAGCCTAGTGGTTAGACATTTATATAATTCACTAAGTGATCCCTCCAATTAATCTAGTACCCACCTGGTACTATACATAGTTATTACAATATTATTGACCATATTCCCTATGCTCTACTTCACATCTCTGTGACTATTTCATAACTACTAATTTGTACTACTTAATCCCTTTCCCTTTTCACCCGGACCCCAGTCCCCTCTGGTCTGGCAATCACCGGTTTTCTGTATCGATGAGTCTATTTCTGCCTTGTTTGTTCATTTATTTTGTTCTCTAGATTCTACATATAAGTGAGATCTTACTAGTTGTCTTGAGCATCTGACCCCTCTAAGCTTCAGTTTCCTCAGCTGTAAAATGGGAAAAATATTAATAACTATCAAAAAACAATGGGAGGGTGGAACAAAGAAAGGTATGTGAAGATAATCCACAAACTGTAATGTACTAGACAATCATAGTTATTATCATTTTTTTTCTGAATTACTCTAGATTTGTTCCTTCACACTTTCAAATACGTATAAAACAATTCCCTGACTAAAAGCAAGTTTCTGCAGGGTACAAACAATGACTTCTCTGCTTGCAATTTTATTTCTCATAGTATTTGGTATAAAATTTGGATATATAGTTAGATACATAGTTAGGACCTAATATATGCTTCTTAAATAAGCACAGGCATGAGGAACAGCAATGCCAGAGATTTCATCTGAGGAGGAAGCTTGGTTAAGCCATTTTGCAAAGGCTAATTCTGGCGTTTCACCAATAGTTCTCTTTATAATGCATGAAATACATGGGTTTTTTTTTTTTTACTTTAAAACAATGCATAAACTAATATAAATTAACCTCAAATCAGTGTTTGAAAAGACTAAAAAAAAAAAAGCCCTGTTTTTCACTAAATCCCTAAACCTGAGGTGTTCATCTAACCACAGTTCTTCCAAAGGATCATGTGTCTAGAATAAGGAGAATCTACTTAATGGGAAATATATGAGTAGTGTAGCAGGACTAGTGAAAATGACTCCCCCTCTTCTTAAATTTTCTAACCTATTCTCTACTTGACAAAGATTAACTCTCTACATTTTGTAAATAAAGACATTCTCTCTACTACTAGTTTGATCAGTGTGTGACCATTATATTATCAATACACACTTTCTACAAGACATGCCATAATTCATATTCTTCCCCAAGTGAATGAATTCAATCTTTCCCAAAGCTGAAGGGTTTGGCATGTGTAATCCCTCACTGATTTATTGACATAGCATTTTTAAAGGGTGGAGGGGAGGAAAGAGAAGAGAGAGAACAGGCAAATCACGTGCCTCTATCTCTCCCCTGCCAAATGGTTCTGCGCAGGGGTATCCCGGACAATCCCTGTAGCATGGTCGTGTCTTTAGTCCTGAACAAGGTAATAGCAAATGAGCCTTTTTCCCGCCAACATGACAAGTTCCTTATATGGCAGGGTCTTTGCATTTGCAGCTCATTTCATTTGGTGTTCTTGCTCCAGATTTCCCCATAGCTGCCTCTTTTCCACTTTTCAGGTTCTTTCTCAAGAAGCCTTCATTCCTAGCTGTTAGCCCCTGCTACTCACTCCCACCCAGTAACCCCATTTAAGCATCTCCACAACATTTATTTAGGCCTGATATTATCTTATGTGCTTATTATCTGTTGCCCTCAACTTGAACATAAGCTCCTTGAAGGCAGAGAATTCTGATACATCCTCAGATGCTTGGCACAGAGCAGATGCTCATTAAATACGTGTGAATTTAACTTTGGGAAAACGACTCCTCCTCCCCCAAACCCCACTTCTATCTCCATCCTTTATCTCCAAGCCAGAAAGGCTGTACCAAGAACACATCTAAGTAAGTGTCACTTCCTGGTCCTTGGTGGTGCCTAGCAGTCTCATTGTGACTAGAGCACTTTTGCTCTGCCTGTGGCAGCCTCAGCTCAAATCCTATTTATTTTATTTTTTAATTTGTTTATGTGGTGTATCACATTAATTGATTTGCATATGTTGAACCATCCCTGTGTCTCTGGGATGAAGCTCACTTCATCGTGGTGTATAATCTTTTTAATATGTTGCTGTATTCGGTTTGCTAGTATCTTATTTAGGATTTTTGCATCTGTATTCATGAGAGATATTGGTCTGTAGTTTTATTTTTTGTGTGTTATTTTTACCAGGTTTTGATATCAGAGTAATATTGGCCTCATAAAATGAGTTGGGAAGTACTGCCTCCTCTTCGATTTTTTGGAAGCGTTTGAGGAGAATAGGTATTAAATCTTCTTTAAATGTTTGGTAGAATTTACTGGTGAAGCCATGGACTTTTACTTTTTGGTAGGTTTTTAATGATTGTTTCAATTTCCATACTTCAGCTCAAATCTTAATCCACACACTTGGTGTATTGGTGCAAGGAGTCTCTATCATGAATGCCAGGGTTCAAATTCCTGCTTTGGCTCTTACTAGCTGGGTGATCTTTGGGCTAGTTATTTAATTCCACTATGTCTGTTTATTTTTACAGAGGGGATATATAGCACCTATCCTGAAGAGTTGTGAAGATTCACTGAGATAATAAATGTACCAGGCTGAGTCTTGTACTTGGCACAAGGTAAAATCTCAATATAATGTAGCTCTGAATTTATTAATGATGCAAAAAAATTTACACTTATGCCACTAGTCCCTTTACCTTGGGAGACCTCACTAATTGATTAGACCATTCTTTCTTTAAAAAAAAAAAAAGTCCTCTCAACCTTCTTAATACCACCCTCACCTAGGTAGTTACTAGCAGTAAATCATTCAGAATTGTCATAAAAATTGAAATCTATTAGCCCTTCCTAATTCAGAAGCTCTTAACAGGCTGTCAAACAGGATTATTAACATTGAGCTTGGTGTCTGGGAATAAATCAGTAGTTAATTTTGCCTCTGGACAAGTGGCAAATTCAGCAGTATACATCCATGGACAAACTCATTAGCATGGGAAAAGAGGAAGGAATGGAAGAATCTGCTCTGGATAGGTGAAGGTAGAGGGGAAGGCCTTGCCTCCTCCCATTAAGTCTGTCTACCAAGAGGTTATACAAATTAGGACTATTGGAAGGCAGAGTGTGAGCAATGCTCTGATTTCCTCTCTGATGCATTCCTTTGGATGATATAGCTCTGATGGAAATTGGGAGGGAAGACATCACTAAAACTTACAGCATTTCTCCTACCCCACAGTTTTACAAAAAGAGAATGAATCAGATCACAAATCTGTTTACCCACAAGACATTCTACACAGTCTATATATATATATATATATATATATATATATATATATATATATATATATGTTATATTGTCTTGCATCCCAAGAAGAAGTAGGAACAGAGCCATCTGGGACCTTTAGATTCAGGGATTTAAGAAGTGAGCACATTAGCATTCAATGCATATTTTAAGGCTTTTCCAAGTGTTTTTCAACAAATGGAAGTAAAATAAACCAGCCAGGTACTTAACACCAAAAAAAAAAAAAAAAAAAGATGTAGCCTTCCTACTGAATCTTGTCCCCAGGCAGTCTACCCTTGGCCATTCCTTTTCAGCAACAGAGAGCTATCCCCTCTCTTCATCCCAAACTGGTAAGAGATGTCTCCATTCACTAATCTTGAATCTGTAATGTTTCCATTCTATAGCTGTATGTTCCATTCTGTCCACCTTGTTCCCCTTGCCCAGGCCCTCTCCTCCAAAGACCACTACATCCAAAACTCACTACACCCAAAGCCCACTACACCCCTCCTTCTTAATTATCTATCTCTTGTCTACTTCCCTGCATAACACAGCTCATCCCATTAGTGCAACAGACTCAAGAAATCCTGAGCAGAGAGGCTGAGAGGAGAGAACTGGGTCCCATTCTCAAATCGGGTCTCTGGGAGTTCTTGGAGCATGTCTGTTAAAAATGTATCATTAGCCTGATAATTCAACACTCTTTCAAAATCCAGAATTGACCCCAGATGAATAAATATTAAAATCTTTGGAGAAGGATCTTAACAAAAGAAAAATAGACAAAGGTTTGATTGTCTGGACTTCTTTTATAGTTCGTTTCCTCTTTAAGAAGAATGTTAGCAAGATGACTTGCTTTGAATTGAACTAAGATTCTTTATTGTGAATGGTTATTTACATGAACCATGCAGAAAACTATTTCTCAACATCTCCATCAAAACAGAAATTAACACAATGATATGTTCACTTAGCTCCTGTTAACCTGACACCTCCTTCATTGTCCAGCAGAAGAGAGAAGAAATACTAGTCTGTGGTTATTATAAATGATATAAGTGAAATTTTATCACATATATATTTTTACCCACTAAATTGCTGAATCCAGTAAAGGTGTGTTTGGTTTTTTGCTTTTCTTAAGTAATGATAAATCGATAGAATTATTTGGCTTAACCTCTCTATGTTGACAGCTCATGGCAAATCATGAGGATGGAAGGGAGGACTATACTTGATTTCCTTTGCATTGTGTCTTTGAATCTCCAAGAAATTTTTCTCACTGTTCAGGTGACCTCACTCCCTAAGCTAGCTTAGCTATTCATGGATAAACTTGATTTGCAAGTATACACCCATAGTCTTTCATTCAGTGATACCCTATATCATTGATTTTTTCATCTAACTTTCTCTCCTTTCATCACATTGTAATTTGTCAGTCAATTTTATTGACCAGTCAGTGTGTTTTATTTTTTTAATTCTTTTAGGCTATATAATACCAATGAGAAAAGACAAAAGCTGATAATGTTCTAATCTGAATTTTTTTTCAAGTGGTTCATAGAGAAATTTGGATTGCTACTACTGAACGTGACAGCTTCCGTGAATGTCCTGTAATGTCTCTTGCAGTACCTGGTAAAATCTTCATATTCTTTCACAAGCATATCTATTATATTGTACATACAAAAGAATCTACCAGAGCATACAATTATGAATAGCTCAATCACAGAATTCCCCTAAAATAGTAACTAAAGGAATAAAAGCAGAGGTTAAAAATTTTTTAAAGCAGCAAATATAGTTCAATGCTTCTCATAAGCATTTAATAGATATTCACTAACAGACTAAGAGACAAAGAAAATACCAAAATGTGACTCGGGTCTGTGCCTTCATAGATATATAGTCACTGACAAACCACAGAAACTTATGATATGAGGCTTTATCAGCCTCTGAAGAATATAAATAAAGAGATAGAAAAAACAACAACGAAAAAAAAACACTGAAAATTCAGGAGCTGAAATTAAGTAATATAAAAGGCAGAAAGAGCAGAACACTAAACATAGAGGAATAAATAACTTCATGAGATAAAACTTCCCATTATAGCCTACTTATGCACACAAAATGGTTATCTTGGTTTGGATTCCTCTTACTCAGAGACATGAATTTAAGGGTAAGTATTTTGTTTGGGGGTATGATCCTAGGGAACTGTGTGAAGGAAGAGAAATAAGAAAAGACAAGAGATTACCAATAAAAGGTGTGTTATCAAGCTGCTTTGGGCAACTTGAGCTGATACCATTGTGGAACTCTGGGAGACATGAGAAACACTGCCTCAAAATTATCTCAACCAGGAGATGTTAGGAACCTGGGTATTTATCCGCCAAAACCTTCACCTACCCAGCATCATTGGGCAGGGCTGTGTCTCCAGGGATATTAACTCGCCAGCACTCCTGGCGTGCCCAGGTCTTGGCTGAGCATGTTTCCCCGGCTAGAAAAATCCCTCAAAAACTCACAGCTTTTTGCACTAAGCAGCCTTAAGCCTGAAGAGGTTCTTGCTAAGGAAAAATGGAAAGAGCACCAACAGCACCTGACTCAATGGAAATCTGAATATATAAGTGATTAAAATATGACCTACTGTATAATTTGATTTTGGTGCTTTGATTGCAAGGAAAGAAAGCATACTTAAGATAACCAAGACAAGTTAAATTTATTTTAAAGATACCAATAGGCTCATGGGCTTACAAGTAGAGAAAAAAAAGTAATGCCAAGTCTAATGGGAACTATAACAAGCCATTAAGAAGCAATGCAGCTACTTTGTCTCTTTCAAGGGCCAAACTCATGACTGGTCTCTGCTGGTCTCTTCCATTCATCTCTCTTTACTACCGTATTAGTCAGGTTAGGTTATGTCACTGTAACACAAAACCCTCACATCTCTGGCTTAACACAATAAAAGTTAATTTCTTTTCAGTTCTCCAGGCAGTGAATCAACAATTCTGATAGCTGTTTTCCACGTGGAAATTCAGTGATCCGGGCAGCTTTGATCTTATGGTTTACCGAAATCTCAACATATTTTCCAAAACATGGTGCAGGAGGTTTTCACTGACTCAGTCTAGAAGTAACACACATCATTTCTGCATACAGTCCTTTGGCCAGAACTGGTCACAGAGTCTTGCCTAACAACAAAAGGTTGGGATGTATAGTCCCCCGTGTCCTGCCCCAGGAAAGAAAAGAGACCCAGATATTGCTAAGCACTGGTAACATCTATCATGCCAGACATAATTCCTCAAAACTTTAGCTTCCATGTAACCAAATTGGCTAATGTGGCTGTTAGTACACTACATGACCTTTCTGCTTAGCTGCTCAACTAACATCCTCAGTCTTTCAGGTTTACGACTTCAAAATTCTAAGAATTCCTATACTCAGTGTCGTCTAGCATTACCAAAAGTAGTAACACTAAATTGTTTTTTTAATGTGGCGCGAATGACTTCTGACTTTGAGACTTAAGCATTAGAGAAGAACCCGGGGCAATGTTAAATGAACACCTAAAGAAAAAGGATTTTGCTAGCAAGTTATTTTTTCTAGCAAACTATCTTCTTAAAGGCAGGGTCAAAATATTTGAAAACTTACAGAATGTAGAGAAATTCACCAGGATTATAGCTCCAGAGAACATTATAAGGAACAATGGCATTGGAACTGTCCTGGGAGACTTAAGAGGAAAGTAGCTATGATTTCTAATAAGGATAGAGTAAGTGATATAAAGTTTAATTTACACTATAATATCATATATAAAGTAGAATTCCAAAATATAAGATCTGAAACATAATAGATGCCTCCAAATTCTACTATAAAACAATGAAGATTATATAAGAGAAAGGGAATCACAAGTAAAAGTGCTCACAGTTCTTCAGAGATTACCTCAAAATTCTTCTAAAATTGTTTATTAGATGTTTTCCAAATTATAACACATGCTTGTTATGAAAAATGAAATAACCTAGTACAAAGGTATATGATGATGTGTGCATGTATAGGGTGAACTTCTCCCAGGATGGGCAATAACAATGTCTGAGGAAAGCACAATTACTGAAACTGTAATACAAGCAATTCTCCTTACCTTTCTTGAGAATCTTTTCTTTTTCCTTAGAGTTCAAGAATTGTATCTGTATATGCCTGCGTCTTTTTTCATCAAGATCATCTGTAATTCTAAAATTCTTTCAATTTGTAACCTCATATTTTTCTTTGATTCAGGAAAATTATTTTTTCAATTGTGATTTTTTTCCATCTGTGCTTTTTCCCATCCTGAGATTCTTATTATTCACAAGTTGGGTCTCTTGGATTTACCCTCCAACTCTCTTACCTTAATACAAGATTCATTAAACCTCCATCTTCTCAGATTCTTCTGTCTACCCTTTCCAAAGTATTAGCAATATATTACTTATAGTTAGAAATACTACAGAATTTGAATAAGGTCATCTTCCAGTAGTACTAAATGGGTGAAACATTCTTAATTTACTATAATAATTATATAATTAAAAAGACAAAGGAATATCAACAGTAAACAAATATAGAAATTATTAAAAGATGGTACAGATATAGCAAGTATAAATTAAATATTAATGACCCCATAAAAAGAAGTTTCCTTAAAATTTCTTTTGAAACAGAACATCACCCCCATCACTTTTCAAATAATGCAAATTTTACAAAACACATTCAGCAATATCATTAATCACAAATTAAGTACAGAATATTTTTATCTATGTATCAGAGAATCTTAAAGTGCCAGAGCCTTGAATCGGCATCTTTCATTGATTTTTGCCTCCTATGACCAAAGATAGTTGGTTATAGGAGAAGTGAGGGGACATGATAGAATTCTTTCTCCTCTGAGTGTTCATTCTTCAGTATCAAAGGAACTGTTGTGTTAAAAATTAAGCATTGTGATGTAAAGTAAATAGGAACGTATCTAATTTTTCATTGGTAAACATTTATTTTTTTTTAATGGAAAAGCTGCTTGAACATTTTAAGTTTGCTCAATTCATCGCTAAAGAACATTGTTTGGGTGACTAATTTACTAATTTCCAGAGGAGAATCAGGCACTTTACACAAATGAGAATATCTGCAGTCATTCCAGGAGCGATGAAATTACAGAGTTATCAATCCTTGTGCTTCAGGGCATGGGTTGATCTGATCACCAGCTGGAAGAGAGAAGATATTCCCTATAGTATTTTTATAATTTCTTCAATTACATTCAGATGTTTGTTTCCCTTTAAACACAACTCATTGGGGAGATTTAAAGTACATTATGGCCAAATAGAGCACCATGAAGGGAAAATCTTCAAAGGTTTACAAAAATATTTTAAATAAATAAATTTAAAAAAAAAACTCTCAGGGAAGGTAAGCAGAAGAGCATAGAAGTTAACGAAGATGATTTGGGGTATTTTATCACACACAGAATGTGACAGAGAGTAGAACTCAGCATTTGTTGAATAAATGAATGAGTGAATGAATAAATAAAGAGACAAACTTACATGTGCCTGGATTCAAATCCCAGCTTCATCAATATTTGACCATGCTTATCCTTAGTTTACTCATCTTCAAAATGGGGAAAAATGTACCTACCTCTTAGTATTACTGAACTAGGTAATACATGTAAAAAAATAAAAACACTGCCTAGAACACACAACAAATTAGCAGTCATTTTAAGAGCTCACAAGGGATTGATTTGGCTAATTCCCGATATCTAACAATTAAATTATTTCAATATATCTCATTATGGAACAAATTGCATATTGACTGCACTCTAAATCTGTATTGTACTGAGTCTCTGTGAAACCAACAGTGTATTACACCTAAGACTATCCTTTATTTTGAACTGAACATAAGTTTTCTGCTAATAAGCAGACCTCATAAATGGTGTCTTTGTCCATTTGGGCTGCTGTAACAAAACACCACAGAGTAGGGAGCTTATAAACAACAGGAATTAAAGTTCTGAAGCCTGGGAAGTATAAGATCAAGGTGTCTGCAGATTTGGTATCTGGTAAGGGCCTGCTTCCTCATATGGTAGAAGGGGCAAGGGAGCTTTCTTGAGCCACTTTTATAAGGGCACTAATCTCATTCATGAAGACTCTGCCCTCATGACCTGATCACCTCCCAAAGGCCTCTACTTCCAAATACCATCACCTTGGGGGTTAGGATTTCAATATATGAATTTGGAGGAGATACAAACATTCAATCTATAGCAGATGGCATAATGTTCAAACTCATAAAAAAAAAAAAAGTAACATCTGTTCACCCTGAAATGTCCCAAGTCCTGGCCCAAAGTTACTATGAATTTCAGCTGAATGCATACAAAAATCGTGGAGAGGATTGTTAATTGTGAGTGGTACTGACACTTCTTTTTAACAGTTTCTTAATAATTACTTACTTGTTAATAGCAAATTCTCTTGGGACCCCTAAATTAGATGTATCCTACAGATACAGATAATGTTCCAAACCCAAATGAAGAAATTCTGTGCAAACTGAGTATATATGCCTTTGGATGCTCTGAACTCAACTAGTTAAAACAGAGGTTAAAAATAAATCTTATAGCATTTGGGATTAATGTAACTTTAAATAACAATGAGAACTTTTTTTCCCCAAACAGTGATCAAGTGCTGTTTTCATGGCAACTGAAGAGAGTGTTAGAAAGATATCCTAGTTTATGGGACTGTTTTTCCAAGGGCAGGGTTATAAAAAGTCCTTTTTTTCTGGTCAGTAAAACGGTTTTAAATTATAAATGTTGCTGCATATAATCAAATATTACCTTTTCTGGAAGATGGAAAATTGAAAGATTTCTTAGAACTTAAGAGTTTTTGTCATTATTTCATGAATCACTCAGCAAAAGGCAGTCATGTACTATTTCAAATAAGTTACTACCTCAAAATGTTGCTATGTCACTTGACTCAAAGGTATTTCTTTCTTTTTGTCCTCTATTATCAAATCAATAGTTCTGTAGGCAAGGGCAGATATCTCCAGCAATGTTTGGGGAGAGGGAGAATAAGTGTGCTCAATATATGAGAACACTAGAACCCCTCTATTTTCTTCCTCTTCCCCATCACCATCAATTAAGGGAACAGAAGGAGCCTACCATTTGGAAGCTGTGGTAAATGCTCAGGCCACGTGACATTGCATAATGCTATTTGGAGTCAAATATTGAGACTCCTTAGTAACACAGTAATTCATCTGGAGCTAGTTACTGAACTATGCATACCCAGGAATGGGTAACCCATTGCTGCCTCAGCTAAACCAAAGGTCCTGCTGGCGGTGTGAAAGGCTCAGCCAGATGCTGAGAGCGAGCGGGGTGAGAACACAGCTTTGGGAGGCAGGGAGATTGAAGAGGGGACAGAGGCACGTTCACACCATACCAAAAGAAGCCTCTGGGCCAGAAATGAATTTAAAGCGGGAGATGAAAGAGACATAGATTTGAACTAATATATTGAGTCTTTACATCGGCCACCTATTTTAAATCTCTAAGTCGATATTATTGTTAGACACCAGAGACTAAGGGTGAAAGATGCGACGAGGCTGTTGCCAGGGCTCCCTCCCAGCTCCTTCAGACTGCGGGGATGGGAAGCGCCAGGGGCTGGCTTCAGCGGGTTCATGAGGGGGACAAAAGCTCCGCTGCCATACAAAAACCTAAGCTTGAGTGCGAGCCGCCAAGGCTGCCAGCAGCAAGAGGAGAAAGGGGCGTCTGCTGTGGTCGGCGCCGAGACCATAGCTGGAAGCCAAACGCAGACTGCTGGTGAGAAGCACTAGCTCCCTCCGCCAGCCCACTCGCTGCGGGGAGGGGTTTCTCACGCCCCCTTCTACTGGGTGACTGCACGGGAGGTCGGAAGGAAGCGAAGCGAGGGATGAGTCATTCCGCCTAATTCCTCCTTCCGGGTCCCCTCGCCAACGCACGCCTGCCCCCTCCTGAGATTATGCAGCAGGGAGAGAAGACTCGGTTCATCCTCAGGAGGCCTCCACGAAACCCGCCGTGGCCTGCGGAGGAGAGGAGAAGGACGGGGTGTGTGACCAATGAGAGCTTCGCTTTGCCGCCCATCGTCCAATAGACAGTAGCTTACAGGTAGGGGCGGGGCTTATGAGGGCAGGAGGGGGCGGTTCGGCGCTGGCGCGCGGCGCCGCGGTTCTATAGCTCACTGAGTGCCTGGTAGGGAGTCCGCGCCTAGGAGACACGGGAAGGCGCAGCTGCCGCAGCTGCTGGCCAAGGTGCTGGACACGATAGACCAGTCGACCATCTCTCCAGCTCAGTCGCCCGTTGCAGCTGCCGCTGCCTCGCTTCCCGCCGGGTCTCCATGGAAGAGATGGAAGAAGAGTTAAAATGCCCCGTGTGCGGGTCCTTCTACCGGGAGCCTATCATCCTGCCCTGCTCTCACAATATTTGTCAGGCGTGTGCCCGCAACATCTTGGTGCAAACCCCAGAGTCTGAGTCTCCTCAGAGCCGTAGGGCCTCGGGCTCCGGGGTCTCTGACTATGACTACCTGGACTTGGACAAGATGAGCCTGTACAGCGAGGCGGACAGCGGCTATGGCTCCTATGGGGGTTTCGCCAGCGCCCCTACGACTCCGTGCCAGAAGTCCCCCAACGGCGTCCGCGTGTTCCCCCCGGCTATGCCGCCACCGGCCACCCACCTGTCACCGGCCTTGGCCCCAGTGCCCCGCAACTCCTGTATCACCTGTCCCCAGTGCCACCGCAGCCTCATCCTGGATGATCGGGGGCTCCGCGGCTTCCCCAAGAACCGCGTCCTGGAAGGAGTAATAGACCGCTACCAGCAGAGCAAAGCCGCGGCCCTCAAGTGCCAGCTTTGCGAGAAGGCGCCCAAGGAGGCTACCGTCATGTGCGAACAGTGTGATGTCTTCTACTGCGATCCGTGCCGCCTGCGCTGCCATCCGCCCCGGGGACCCTTAGCCAAGCACCGCTTGGTGCCCCCGGCCCAGGGCCGCGTGAGCCGGCGGCTGAGCCCGCGCAAGGTCTCCACCTGCACAGACCACGAGCTGGAGAACCACAGCATGTACTGCGTGCAGTGCAAGATGCCCGTGTGTTACCAGTGCTTGGAGGAGGGCAAACACTCCAGCCACGAAGTCAAGGCTCTGGGGGCCATGTGGAAATTGCACAAGGTGAGTCCTAAGAAAACCCACCCCTAACTCCCCGCGACCCCGATCCTCTGGTTTTGCATCACACAGTCCTCTTTTGCGCACAGTGCATCCCAGCGGGGGCGCAATGCAGGTGCCTACAATATTCGCTTCCGCCGTCTGGTGCATTGCAGGAAGCGCAGGAGGATCATAAACGGCGCATAGGGATGTTGACTATTCCCAAGAGTTGTTGCTGGGATGCCTTAAAGCGGGTCTCCCGGGGAGCGCTGCCTGTTAGCTAGGCGCAGGGCGCCCCCTCTCCGCTGCGGATGTGCAGCTTGCGGCCGAGGCCAGCATGCGAGAAAGCGCTGCAGGACTGGGCAGAGCAGCGCTGGTGCTCAGGGCCTCCAGGGACCCTCCAAAGCAGAGCCGGTGGCTGGACTCTGGCCGAGGTCCCCAGGGAGGAGGTAGGGGAGGTTGGGTAGCGCGGACCGCCGGAGACTGGAGCTGTTGGATAGGCAGGAGCAATGACTCATCGCCAGGGCGGGAGAAACGTCGCGTGCTGAATACTGATGAGTCCGCACTGGTCCAGACCTCGAGAACCTGCTGGAGGGGATGCGAGTCCCAGTCTGTGCGCCTAGAAGGCGCAGTAATCGGGAGGCTGGTGGGCAAATACTATGACAACACGGCTTGCAGGCTGTGGTCTTGATCATCCGGGAGGGTACCCGTGGCTGGAGTAGCAGGACCCGATGTTTCTGCGAGGACATGGCCTGGAAGCTAGGCAGTCGCGTCTCCCAGGGTAACCCACTCCTTCTAACCTTCCACACACCCATTTGTTCAGGATTCAACCCTTTTCCTGTTTCAGTAGTTGTCTGCGCAAACTTTGAGACACCTGTTACCAGATCTATCTTTCTGGTCTCTTTTGATGACGCCTCCACCAAAGCTAGCTTCAAGAAGAGTGCCTTCAGTGTTAGGTCATATCACTCCACTGCTCAAAATCCTCCAGTTGTCCCCCACGTTTCTCAGACAGTCCTTAGAATGGCCCACCAAGACTCATATGACCGGTTCTCCTTTGGCCTTATCGACCTCATTTCCTCCTGCTTATTCCCTCTGCTCCAGCCACAAAGTCCCTCTTGCCATTCCCCAACGGACACCAGGCACCTTCTGGCCCCAGTGCCTTTACATTTGTTATTCCCTCAACCTGAGATGCTCTTCCCCAAAATATACCCATATCTAAGTGGCTCACTGTTTTGCCTCCTTAAGATCTTTGCCCAGATGTCTCCTTTGTGATGAGGCCTTCCTGACTGCATTTACTGCCATTCATTTCAGACACTCCTTAGTTCCCTCCCTGCTTTATTTTTCTCAGTAGTAGTTATCACTACCTGGTATGCTACATATTTTAATTATCATGTTACTCTTGTACGTCTATTGCTTCCCTCCTCTCCCCACTCCCACGGGAAAATAAGCTTCAAGAGGTGAGATCTTTATAATGTTATTTCCACAAAGCTTGGAAGAAAGGGAAACTCTTTTGAGGAGATGCGCATAAATTTGACTTCTGCTTTTTAAGTAATCTAGTTAGTTTAGGGGTATGAAGGGCAGGGGTTCAGGATTATTGTAGGGAGGGATTCTTACCATCATTAACTGCAAGCCCAAGGATAGGGCAATGAAAATGGTGTGTAGGCCTCAGCTATGGCTCCTCTCCGGGTGTCCTAGCATTTCTTGGAGCCTGAAAAGGCTAGCCTTTGAGAGAGGCCATTGATATTTTATTTACCAAAAGAAAAAATAAAAATTTTCAGCATTCAGGGAGGTTTTCTCAACTCAATATTTATTGAATGTAATCTATGTTTACAATCATTTGTGTTCTCACACATAATCCATTAAACCATGTCAGTCCTGATGGAGATTTAATTCAGCACAAATATGAGCCCCAATGCTTATGCCACTATTTTGAAAATACTTCAATTAAAATTTTGTAAAATGACAATTTTGAAAGTTTAAAAACTTAGTTCTCGGCCAATTTTCATTTCGTTTTATGATTTCACTCTTAAACTGCCAACTATAGCCTATGTTGAATTGCTCTATAAAACTATCCTTGGAACTAAGAAATTAATCACCCTGTCTGGAAAAAGAACTTAGAGCCACACACTAATTAAGATGGTCAAACCACAGCATTATTTTTCTGTGAATAAGAGCCTATACTTTATCCATTAAGATTAAAATCAACCTTTAAATCTGTCTAGCCCCATGTAGATTTGAAATGTTAAACCGTTTGTTTTATCCATAATGGAAGTGATAAGTACACATTGTGATGTGGAGTGGTTTGAAATTTGGATGTCTGCTAAAAAAGATATGACAAAGTAGGCTAGAAAGAGAATGTTGTTTTTTGTTTTTTTGTTTTTTAAGGCCATTTCTTCTCTGATCTCTTGCACATTTTTTTTCCAAATTTTGTTCAGTCAATATCAGGCTTATTAAACTGCCAAGAAAATATAAGACAGAAGGATGACAGATTTTAACATTCACTTATCATCTATTAGATGAACAACAAATATTACTCCTCCACTTTATTTCTTTAATAAGATAGTAAATGTGTTAACACTCGATTTTCTCATAGTCTACTTATTTTCTAGTTAATGATACCCCTTATCTCCACAAAAGTTCATGGGCCAGAATTTCTATGCTTTTCAAAACATAGGAGAGCAAAGAATTACACTAAGTAATTTTCCCAAAGTTGAACAGTCAGTTATCAACACATGTGATTATTAGACTTGGAAGTTTTCATTAATATTCTAATATTAATTAGCCATTTCCAGTGATAAAGAAAATCCTGTGAATAAATATTTTCCTTGGGCACTAATTCATTATCTTCCACACTCAAGACAAAATGACTGGGTTTTTTTTAAAAGTGATTTTAAAAACAACCTGTTAAAATTCACTAGTTGTCAGTTTATCAAGCTAAAATATTTTTCAGATATAATAGCCTTCAAAATCCATGAAAAATAATGCATGAAGTGGCCTTACAAGATAAATATCTGGTAACAGTTTTTATTTAGTATCAGCATTTGCTATGTTTCTTTATCCAACTTAGGTTGGTATAAAGAATTGCTGCACACACACAAAAAACGATTTTGTAGACACTTTCAAGTAAACAATTAGAATCATTGTTATTACTTTGTAATTGAAGCCATTAATATTCCTAAATTATCATTATCCTTGAATTTCTGGTGTATCAATCATTGAATCAGTACTATATTTGTAACCATTTTTTTGTGTTTGTGCTGTTGAGCAATGATTTTCTTTTCCTTTGTATCCTAAGCACTGACTTTTCATTCTGACTTATCTCAAATGTTATTTATCATCTTTTTTTTTAAATGAAGATTTGCAATTTAAACATTTTAAAATTAACTGTTAGTTGTTATGCTTTCATTTTCCAAGTATTCTGGGAAAATATTTGCTTTTTAGTGTAGTGACATCTCATCAAATATTTCAGCAGCAAAATGTGTTATTTAATGTAACAAAAATGATATTCAGTTAACTATATATCAGCAGTAAACACAAGATAATCTAGACGTTCCTATGGTAGCATATGTTCATGTTTTTTAATATTTAAGAAATTTAGTTCTAGTACAATCCGAACATTCTGTGTGCAATGTAAACATACTTAGAAGTATTAAGGAGAATGCTACAGAGAAATAAATCATTTCTCTTTGTACTGAGACATAATGGAAAGAGCTAGATGACAAGAGATCTGGGTTCCAGACCTGATGCTGCCACTTACTTGCTGGTAACTTTAGGCAAATCTCATATCCTCTCTGTGCTTCTTATCCACAGGGACTAAAACTATATTGTGAATGGAAACTCCATTTTGAAAGAATGATTTAAATGTTTATATCTTACTAATTTCAGTTTGACACAAGAGAAAGTTTTTGCACAAAATAGAAGTTATTGTCTCACTAGTCAACAATTACTACATAAAAATCTCATTCCCCAGTTTGGGGTACTTTACTCCCTCCTTTCAGAGCATAGAGTGCATTACAAAGGCTACTCTGACAAGTGAACTAAAAGAGTGAGCCACATCATTATACATCCAGAGAGAATACTCAGTTGAATTAAGCTCAAGGAATAAGAACAGTACACAAAGATATACTTATATATTGAATAAAGGTATTGTGTTTTTTAATAACAAAGCTAAAACGATACTAACATAACTCAGATTTTTTTCAGATTCTGCATGAAGATAGTGTTGTCACTTTGAAGTTTTAGAAATTGTTCTTTTTTTATGTGGCATGAAAAGATGCTATGAATTAGAATTTCAGGTCAAATCACAGTTTGCATAAAGTAAGAGAAAATTATCACAACCATCCGTTATTAAGTAATAAGAATAATGCACAGGCAAAAATTACCTTCACGATCAGTACAATTAATTGCATTTCTCTCACCTCAACGCTTTTCAAAGTGTGTAAGCACTTTGTGTATAACTTAACCTTGGCAAAGAGGATAGAATTCATTAAGAACAAAATAGTTCTAAATAATATCAGTTTTATTAGGGATTGTTGATTGTAAGGGACAGAAATCACTTAGGTGATCTCAGAGGGTTTCATAGGAAATGAAACAAAAGCAGCTCACAAGGACAATGGAATTGGAAAGCCAGAAGCTATGTTTACTTTCAGTGTCAATCAGCTTGGACTAAATTATGCTGCAGTAACAGTTTCCAAACCTCAATGAATTACAACAGCATCTAATTTCTGACTCATATCGATGTCCACTGAGAGTCAGCTGCGACCTTCCTCCATATCCTTCTTATTCTTGAACTTAGACTGAAAGAGTATATATGAGATATGCCAACTTTATGGCAGAGGATAGAGAGCAAAGCAGAACTGCTTAATGGCACTTAAAGGTTCTAGTCAGATGTGACATGTCACTTTTGATTATATTCCACTGGTTAAAACAAGTCGTGTGGCCAAACCTGATGTTCATGATGCAGGAAAAACACTCTTCCTACAGAGAGAGGCACCAGAGAAAAGTCCTGTAGAAGTGGGCAGAGACTATTTTGAACAAATAATATAGTCTGCTACATGTTTAGCTCTCTCATCTCTACTTCTCTCTCAGGATGAGCTTCCTTGGCCTGTACAAGGCCTGATGCAACTCTTCTAGCCCCAACTCAGTACAACATTTCAATTCAACTGTTAACTTATCTAACTAGCGTCTCTTAGTTCTCATTTTCAATTTAGAAGAAGAATATGGTTTTCTCAGCTTGAGTCAGGTGTTTACTATTCTTTTGGTAGATGGGTGCAGAAGACTAGGGTGAGACAAGCGAGGCATTCGCCTCAGGTGCAAAACTTAAGAGGGCAACAAAACTCAGTAATCAAGACAGAAAACACTAATACAATATCTTAAAAATAAAAATTAATGCAAAAAATCCACGATGAGAAAAACCTTGGTATTTTAAATAAAGACAAGATCAGTAACAGTGCCATGCTGAGCCATATTGGAGGCTGAGTCAAAAGGAAAAATCTGTAATACTGATCCTGTCTTTGTTTAAGATTTTGATCTTTTGTTCACCATGGATTTTTTACATTGATATTTATTTTTCAATATTGCATTAAAATATTACATACGTTGATTACTGAGGTTTTGGCACCCCCTTAAATTCTGCACCTGAGGAGAGTGTCTCACTTCCCTCATCCTAGTCCTGGCCCCGATGAACAGTCACTTGATGCAGATCTGGCTCCTACTCTCACTGTTCTGCAGTAGGAAAGCCCTGGGCAGAAAGCCTTTGAGGGCAGTGGAGGCAAGGAGGCGCTGACAAGCTCCTCTCTTATAATCTAAGAGGAAGCCATTCTGGGTGCAGAATGAAGAAAGCCCTTTATACTCTACCTGGATCTTCTGCATTTTAGCTACAGCACTAATTTCTTGAGCTGCTTGGAGAGTGCGGCACTGGAGTTGATGATGATGGAAAAGAAGACAGAGAAGTATAGAGAACACTGATAGCTGTAGCTCAGTGCTTCCTTTCCCCAGCAGTGCTCCCACCACCAAGTGGTTTTTGTGAATATTCCTATACTATTCTGTAGTATAGTGACTGTGGCCATGTAAGAGCATAGTAGTCCTTCTCTTTGATTTTGTGTAAGGGGAAGAAGGAGGACAGAAGATGCCAAAACGTGATTTTGCACTAACTTTGGGTGAAGCAAGTATGTACTTGGGTTGGAAAGAAAATAGCACCATATAGTTTATTTCAATAATTCTATGTATTTGTTAGAAGAAAAGAGCTCTAGTGACAGTGGAGTTTAGTGGTCTTTGTTCATTCATTTGTTGATGGACACTTACGTTGTAGAAACTTTTGGGCACCGCACAAGTTTGGGAAACATGATTGCAGGCAATGATTAGCCAATAAGTCAGTAAGGAGGTAAGTGTTCTTAATTTCTTATGTACGCAGAACAGACTACTCTAAAATTCCAGCCTCTAGATAAATGTCCCTAATCAGCCTACTTAAATCTTATGTCAATTGTTAAATACTACAGTCAAAGACAAAGAAGTAAAAACAATTAAAACAAGCTTTTGTACTATTTATATGCATATGTTTAATATATATTGGCTTGAATATATGTTGCCTCCCTTTCTATAATAAATAACTCTGAAATATTATTTTAGATATCAGTAATACTAATGTAATATAATTAAAATAACTGCGGATCTACTTTGAACTATTTTCAGGCTTTGTATACATGATACCAAATGACTAGTTTGATTGAGTTTTTCATTAAATTGTGATAGATAGAAATAGATTGTTTTTAAAGTACTTTTGATAAAGCAAAAAAAAAGGGGAATTTTTAAAGGTTAAAATTCTAAGTTGCTCCTGTGACAACATAGCACAACAATTTATGAAAGTTAAAGGAGTAGTAGTTCTTTGCTAATATTTTCATAATGACGTTCAGGGTCAATTTTTAACTATGGAAGGAGGGGCGGCCATAAAATGGCCACCAGCAGTGTAGCTAGATCATTAGACACCTTCTAGGTTTTGTCAGCAACATGTCTAATTCATCCCAAAGGATATCTCAAAGCCAAAATCATTTCCCTGGGGTGTTCTCACAGAATTTTTGTCCCCAAACTTAAACTGGTCTTAAACTGAGACAATCTCAGAGAGAGATTACTCAGAAAACAATCCAATATGATTGCACAGAATGCACTTGACGTCATTGTCAGGGAAATCATCATCATTTTATTTCACTCCTGTTTGTCCCTTGCCTTGCCATCTTTTTAACTTTTTTGGTTTACAGTTCAGTATGTCGGCCACAGAGCTAGTCATAGTTCCATCTACCCAAGTTACCTCTTCCTTCCTGACCTTCAAGGCCTTCCAGCCTCCTCAGTAAGCCCTCTACTCCCGTCCACCATGCCTGCCTGTCACCAATTCCTTGGACTAGACCTACAGATTACCTGACTAAGCTGGTCAAGCCTGCGCAGACGAGCCACACTTGACAGCCCTGCACCAGACCAGCCTGCCAACCAGGAACCTGAATGTTGCTCCCCACTCACCAGAGCTACCTTGCACCAGCAGCACTCCCACCTCGGCTGGGTTTGAGTATGGACACATCTTTTTCAACTGTAGAGAATTTTCTTCATTTTGACTGAATCATTTTAAACTGAAAAAGGCAAGAAAGCATCTCTTGAGTTTCTAGTCATGAATAAATAAACATCACTGACTTTTCTCTCCTTCTCAACATAACTATCTCAGAGACTCATCCACACCATGGTTACAACTCCCACTTGTACCTGAATGTCTGAAACAGGTCTTGTTATCTCAGTCCCCCTCCCTTTCACAGTATGGTCTCAAACTCTCCTTTGTCTTCTATCCACCCCCCTTCAGAGTGCCCATCTCTGTGCTCTAACACTGAACGTCCTCCCACTGCATTGTCAGCATCTCCCACTGGATCCTAATAACAAAGTCAAAGACTGTTTCTGAAATGTCTTTGTTTCCCCCAAGTTCTATACTTAGTAGATGCTAGAGAAAGATTTGTTTAGTGAAGGAATGAATCAGTAAGAATTTTAATGATTAGCAATATATCCCAACACTTTGTTTTTCCTTTTTGCCTGATAGAAATAATTAAATTTGAAAATCTCTGTTTCATACTTTTTGCAAAAAAAAGTACTGAGCACATGGTATGTGCCAGGTACTGTTCTAAGCCCTTTTCAGGCACTTTGTCATTTAATTTTCAGAATTTTCACACTTCTTCCTATGAGAAAACTGGGACACAGAAAGGTTTTTAAATCATTTCAGTTTTAAGTGGCAGAGCCAGGGTTTGAATCCAGGCTGTCTGGCTCCAGCTCATGGGTAACTGCTTTCTGGCCTATGCTGATGATCATAGGACATAGGACATACAAAGCACAGTTTTATGGTCTTATACATTACAACAACATAACAACTGAGATCCCTTAGTACTAATGTATGAAAATTACCAAGAAATTAGAAGTCATTTGTATCCTAAGTTTTCTTGTGACAAAGTAAGTTTAAAAAGGAAAGTATGGTGCAGAGGGAAGGAAGAGACAAGTATGTTGAGTATTCCATAGACCAGATCATCAGAAGTGCACTGGTAAGACCAGACTACCTGTGAGAGGTCCATCCTGCATCTCTGTCAGAACCCAAGAAGCGACAGATAGACAGTAAGGTAATATCAGCTCTGGCATGGCTTCATTGTCCCTCTTCTAATGAAATAATCATTTTAAAATTGATAGACAGAAATGACATAAAGGAATAAATAGAGGTAGGGGTTTTTTTTTGACATTTTAAGTATTTTTATTTCTGCAGGTCTAAAACATTTATAAGTCTATCTTGGAAAACATAAAAATATGTTGGAACTTGTAAACAGATATCTGCTCTGTTTACTTTCAGTTTTTTTCTGTACCTTTGCCAAGGTGGTTGAAAGAAAATTTGTGCATCCCTGTTTAAGAATATATGCCTGACTCACCTTTCACCATAAATATAAAAAGGAATATATGAACTGAGAAAGCCTGTTATTTAGAAATGGATTAAATAAAATTGTTTTCTTTTAAGTCTAGGACCAGAAATGTATGTTTTATACTAATAGCACAGTTCAAAGAAGAAACTGGAAGTAGAATGCTAAACATTATTGTTTGGTGTAGGAATAGCCACTTTCTGTCATTAGCTAGTACACATAGATAGTTAATTCTCATCTGCTGCTGATTTATTCATGTGAAGCTGACTTTCCAGCCAGATAGCATCAATTCAGCTTTATTGAGATTTTTATCTTTTCTTTGCTCTTACTTTGCTTGCAGTTTTCATTTTAAAAAACAACTAACAGATGCCAAATACTTATTCTCTCCTGTGCTCCAGCAAAAACCTGTGAGGGGGCCATACTGCTATGACCTTTGCTGTACATAAGTCTAAGACATTATCTAGTCTATGAACAAGGCAGGTTGCAGAGAGAAATGTGAACATGAGCAGTTAAACAGTTTCTACCTAAAGCTGTTTAACTTTATAGGGAGCAAATGCTTGGAAGGTCAATATACACAGGTTCAACTATGATTACAACTCACCAAAAGCTGAAGGGAAATGATTCTATAACATAATCTACCATATTTGACCATCATCATCAGCAGCAGCACTTTACTTTTCATCAGTGCAAATAACCAACAGCTGATTTTACTATAGATGTGTGTAGGCCGTTACATAGTACAACTGATGATATTCATGCTTTCACCAGACACACCAATTCATGAAATTGATAAAATGGTGTCACTTATGTTCTACCATCTCCCACCCCCCACAAGTGTGAAATGTTATCCCAAGAGCATTAGCCACATCAATCAGCTATAAAATTGGACATCCATCCAATCTAATAAATCTTACATGGCACAGATAAATCTATGGTGCTATTAACAAGCAGTTGTTATCAATATTATTGACCATCAGTCATCTGGCTAAGACTTGGCAAAGATATATGACAAACACCTTTCAGCATACAATCAATGTAACATGAAGAAGCTTGATGTTTACATTCAACTTGTGTTACCTGGCTATCTTCTGCCTTTATGGAAGCAAATCTGACATTGATAAAATTAAAACATTATTTAGTATTACATAAAATTTTCTCTACTTTCTACTTTGAGGATCAAGAAATATAGTAAATAGAAACCTGTATGAGCACTGAGTTTCAAAGCTGTTCTCAACTAGCACAGTAAGGGTGCAGAATATAAGTACCATTCCCTTACGTTTCAAAATTGGCACATTTACATCTGGATTAGGACATAGATTTCTGATTTCTCTCATCACTACATATAATAAATTTGTGTAAAATTTGAATTGATAGTGAGATCCTGCTATGCAATGTATGAGGGTTCCAATTTCTCATATCATGCCCAACCCTTTTATTGTCTGTCTTTTGACTAGAGACATCCCAGTGGTTGTAAAGTGGTATCTCATTATGGTTTTGATTTGTAATTTGCTAATGACTAGTGATACTGAGCATCTTTTCATGTACTTGTTAGCTATTTTTATCTTTTTTAGAGAAACGTCTGTTCAAATCCTTTGCCCATTTTTAAATTGGGTTACTTCTTTTTTATTGTTGAGATCTTTTTATATTCTGGGCACTTAGTCACTTTTAAAATGGAAAGAACAGAGATGTGAGCATCTTATCTCTCAGAGGTACTTACAGGAAATAAAAAACAGATACTTAGTTGAGTGTGAGGGAAACTTGTGAAGTCTGGCCCACAAGGACTACTGCTAATTCCTTGTCCCAAAACCTTTATTAGCCAGTTCTGAGGCATAATGTAAATAAGCATTGCCAGGACTGGCTCCTGACAAATAGAAAACATGGAAAAGTCCAAAAGCAGGAGGGGAAATAATTCTGTTGTCAAGGTCTCTGGATATGGTGGCTGTGCCTTCTCCTTACCTCGAGTTCCACCTTTCCTGACTTCGATAATAGAGTACAATATTATAAAGTTCTAGTGGTGCTCTGATTTCTGTTACTTACAGGCTATTACTGTGGTCACTTTAGGATGTCAAGACGGTGGCTTCTTCCACGACATTTAATAGTTATAAATTGATAAAAGACACTGGATCTTTGAGACCATTTGCCTAACCCCCTACAAAGTCAGAAAAATAAATTTCAGAACACTTTGATAAATTACCAAATTCACACAGTATGTATTACTAAACCACTTTGATTTCTTAGAACCTAGATAAGAAATTATAAACATCCAAGAACCTATTTTCACTTGTTTCTGTGCATATGTGTGTGTGTGTGTGTGTGTGTGTGTGTGTGTGTGTGTTTAATGAAGCTCAATTGAAAATTTAAATCTCTCTTTTGGTGGCTCTCCTATGCCCCCCAGACAACTATAATCACAAGTTTTTTTTCTATACTCCTGACCACAACTATTAAAGTGTGCCTTATTTTTGTTATTCTCTCTTTAATGGGAAATTATATATGTTTATATAATTGAATTAATGTTCCTTCATTATAAGTAAGTTTTTATTTTTTAATATTGACCTTCAATAGATTGCTCAAATGATCAATCTAATGGTAGGAGTTCCAGCACGAGGCTAGAAAAGGAATAATTTATAGAGATTAGGTTTTACTTTGTCCCTCACACTGGAAGAGCTGCTGCATTGCAGTATGGCTGTCCCCTTGGGTTGGCTGGCTGACTGGCTCTAGCTCTAGCCAAAAGTGCAAAAGAAGTGTGTGGGATGAAGAAAAAGAAAATCTTTTGTTGCTCCTCTCCCTTCTGGTGCACTACTTGCCAGCTTTTTGACTTTTTACTGACCACTAGTGCTCTCTACTCCTCCCCTCCACCTGTGGTCTCCTATGAATCTTCGGTACGTAAACCCAGATTTGGTTCCAAAATGTGTGCTTTTTTTCCTGATCATCTCCATGCTTTCTTCTGACTAGTGGGTGTCTGGTCTACTCATCCATCTCCAGAAACTTAAACTTCTGGGGAGTCTCTCTGCCCGGTCCATTTGGCTTGTGCACCTTTTGCCTCCAGCCTGACACTAGATTTCCCAGCTTTGGCTTCCTTCCCAGTAAAGGTCCAAGTGCTGACAGTTCTTCATATCATACCTTGTAGGCAGCAGCTTCAGGGCTGGCACTGATCCCAACAATAGATTACTATAATGTATTTGGCTGATCACCTGTAATGTTAAAATGAGATTATAACATATATATCTAGGCTATATACAAATTCACTCACATAACCCTTTTCTTTTGAAACATGCCATAAAGTGATTTAATAAATACACACACAAAATCCATTGACATATAGCCACCACTGAAATGAAATATTTAAGATAGTTAGTACAATTTAGAAGTTCTGCTTATGTTGAGGGCAGAAAGTACAGAATAATTTATCAATTTCGTCTGCAAAACAGGGAAGGAATGATTTAGTAGGTAGAATATTATTACCTAATTTGGAGGTTAGCCAAAGACTGGTGAATTATTCTCTTCTGAGTGGAGCCAAATAGCTCAATTATAGTTTCAGTCCCTTAAGCCTTCTATGTACTATTACAAAAACAAAGTAATCAATTTACCATTTATGTTATTTAATTTGCATGTTATGATGGCTTTGGGTTACTTTAGTTTTATAAAACTATATGTACAAAAGGTTATTATTGTGAGGTTTAGCCATCGAAAATTAACCCAGTATTTTTAGAGAAATTCTTTAATTAGTATGTCTGAAGGGATTGGTTTAAAATTTGCATAAATATTAGATTTAAAAATTAATTTCATTTAGTATTCATGTACATCTGGATTTTCTATAGGGATTCAATTATGTTTATCAGTGGCATGGTATATTAAACCCACTATATTCCTTCCTGTCATACTGTTCTTTAATCTCAGCCATGCTAAGGAATTTAGATGATCTGTATTCAGAGCTCTGTTCTCACTGTAGCTATCTCAATTCCCAATACAGGTTGGGTGGGGCCCATATTGTTGTTGATTCAGATTCAGAATACCGATGGTATACCATCAGACTACCTGCTGTTTAGCTGGTACCTAGCTCTAGTTTTATTCAGCTGCTCAACTGAGGAAATTCACACAGTAAGAGACATTTCCAGTTTGATCACATAAACAAAGCACTTTTATATAGCCAGAAAGAGGACTGAATCAATGGTTACACAGACAATGGTGGGTGACCATTTTAATTCCCAAGTGCCTCTGAGAAGAACTGGTTCTTGTAACATATTAAAACCAAGGTCATGGAACAGCTGTTGCTAGAACAGGATTTGCTGTGTGAACTGTTCTGTGAGATATGATTTCATATCAGTGTCTTGTCCACAATGAACTATTTCTTTGATTTAACAGTGAAGATCATTATAATTGGGTTAGGAGGACTTTGTACATGGTGAAGCTTAGACTAGGGGTCAAGACTTAAGTCTGACAGCTCATGATCACCATACATCAAACCTTAAAATAACCTGTTGAGGCCACCATGTCGCCTAGAGGAAATATGAGACTCCTTCCACACTCCTTAAAAATGTTGATTATGTATGCTACTGTGAAGTTGCCACATCAATGCCTTGTTGATCAAGAGCAAATGATGATAGCATTTTGACACCATATATAAGTTAGGAGAATTTGAAATGCACAGCAAGATTCAAGTAACAGGCAATAAAATAGTCAGGAGAAACAGGAAATAGAATGAGTATGGCAGAAATGCAAAACTGATCTCTGGTTAAACCCTTTGATAGGAAGCGCTAACATGAGAGTTAGGGCCAAGGACCAGAGCACAGTTCAAGAGGCCTTTTTGTGATAAAGCCATTGTGGGAATTGCCTACATGATTATACAGCTTACTGGTACAGAGGCAGAAAAGCTGGGTTCTCTTCCTGGGTCTACTATTATTCAGGCAACACAGTGGAGGGATTAAGAATTTGGGTTTTAATCCCTGGCTTTTCCACCACTTAGCTGTGTGAATTTAGGTAAGTCCTTTGACCTTTTTGTGCCTTGGTTTTCTCATCTGTAAAATGGAGGTAATAATCAGACCAACCTCAACAGCTGTGAGGATGAAAAGAATGGTAGACATAGGGCCCTTGGAACAGAGCCTGGCCAGAATAAGTACATGATTCATGTGAGCTAGTGTTACCTGTTAAATGGGGCTGGTAATTTCTGCCTAGACCTAAAGTGGTGATAAGGACTAGATGAGAAAATGAATGTATTAGAAAGCCGCTTGTAATAAATCCAAGGGGTTTGTTACTGTTGTTGTTGTTGTTGTTATGATTGTGCATCTATACAGATGGAGGGCTACAAAAAGCATGGAAAAGTCAACTGAAACCCCTGTGGCTAGTTCCCTTACACATCTGTCCCTCCTGTGGAAATGAGAGAAAGTCAAGCAACCAAAGAAAGCTATATAACTTTCACAGGGAGGTGAAGGATAAAGAAACAGAGAGGAAAGGAAGGTCTAGAAGACAGAAAATTTTAGCAGGTTATGACAGTTCCTTAGAATCACTCCTGACTTTGAGAACATATTCCATGAGAAAAGGGGGACAGTATATTCTGAGAAAGAGGCCAGGCTTTGGAGCCAGAAAAGCTCACCTTCTTCAGTAACTTGAGTTTATCTTGAAGTTATTTAACTTATCTGTGACTCAGTTTCCTCGTCTGTAAAAACACCATCGACCTCCTTGAGTCGTAGGGCAAGCTCAATGAGATTGTCTTTGAAAAGTGCCTACCATTGGCATGCCTTTAGTAATTAATAGCTTTATTATTCAAAGGTTGTTCAATAATTTGTTTTGGTGCTCAAGTACTTTTGTAGGTGCTGGCAATACAACAGTGAAAAAAAGAAACAGATGAAAAAATTTCTGCTTGATAAATTAAAATTTATTTAATGAAACATTTATTGAATTCTTGCTATAATCCTTTTTTTAGATCATCTGTTCCCAGACAAAAGAGCACATAAAAATTTTTTGCATTCAATGCAAACCTTGCACCAAATGAGGTAGAGGTGGATAAATTAGCCAGGGGTCTTCAAAGAAATACAACCAATAAGATATATATATATATATATATATATATATATATATATATATACACAACCATACACACACACATACACACACACACATAGATATATATAGATATGTATGTATTTATATAATTTATTATAAGGAATTGGGTCATGTACTTGGGGCCTGAGAAGTTCCATGATTTGCCATCTGCAAGCTGGAAACTCAAGCAGGCACCAAGGGAGGCAGTGGTATAATTCCCAGTCCAAGAGCAGAAGACCAGTGTCGCAGCTCAAGCAGGCAAGTATGGAAAGGAAATTCTCCCTTCTTCCACCTTTTTATTTAGTTTAGGCCCTTGATGGGTTGGATGATGCCCGCCCACACTGGAGAGGGCAATCTGCTTTACTCAGTCTACTGATTCAAAGCTCTAATCTCATCTAGAAACACTCTCACAGACACATCCAGAAATAATGTTTAAATATCTGGGCACCCAGTGATCCAGTCCAGTTGACATATAAAATTAACCATCACTTTGGGTTAGTTAGATGTTGGCCAAGGGCAATGAGAAATTCAAGTAGATTAGACCCCTCCCCGCAAAGTCTTGAGAGTTAGGACAGCTCAGCCATCTGTGTTGCCATTTGTTCCTCTTCAGAATCTGCTCCAAGGCTTCCTGACTCTCACTGATCTCTGGGTATTTACAAAGAATTCAGGGCATGACTACAAGGTGGGCAGCAAAAATGAAAAAAAAAATTTATAGGTGACAAGATGCTAAGGAATGTTTCCAAAATACAAACCCAAGTGGACATGTATTCCTAAAAATTTTGTGTGAACCAAATCATATTTTAAATATAGTAGAGGAATTTTCAATATAAAAAAAATCTTTGGTATGTATTTTCAAATGTAAATCTTTGTTGTAAATACAGATTGCCCAGATTCTAGGTCACTAACAATAACAGGCTTAAAACATTTTTTCTAGAAAAAATCAACAAGAAAAATAATTGAAAAAAAAAACAGAATTGTAAGGTACATCCAATTTCAAAAATATTAATGTGGAGTAAGACTGGGGAAGGGATCTATCAAGGAATTTAGAATAGCTGTGGCCAAGTGCAATAGAAAAAGCAGGAGATGGAGTGAGAGGTCCCTGTCCTGATCTTGTGTCTCTCTCTTAAGCAATCTATTTGACCCCTCAGGACCTCCAGCTTTTCATGTGCAGAATAAGGATGTAGGATTAGATGAGAACTAAGGTCCCAGTCAGTGGCAGATTTAATTGGAATCTAGATTTATTGATGTTTCTTTGGCTCAGTTCCTGACTAGAGTTGCTCGGATAAAACTGTCTGCTACCTGCTGTGGTGTCTTTGTGAGAAACACTTTAATTTTCCTCCTGTTTCAAGTTTCTTAGTTGGGGCTTCAACATTTGGAGATCAAAGGAAGATAAAACAAGTAGCTTTAGAATCTTTCATTCCCCTCATTTTACCCTGGCCTTGGACGTGCCCCAGAAGCTCCAGAGCCATGTGAGAGGGAAGCTGATGGTGCAGCAGGCAGCAAAGTGGGGAAAAGAGAGCACATGCTGCCCAGCGTTGAGCTTTGCTGCCAAATCCCTGGTGGAACAACCCTCTGGCTGATTGGTCTACAGATGCCACTCATTTTCCCTTATTTGCGGAGAAAGAAAAGGTTGGGCAGAGGGGTTGGTCAAGAAGCAATAAAAAGCTGTTTCTGACTATTTACTTCCTAAAATAAGATGTGAGATTTGATTGAGATAAAAGGTGAAAACAAAGGGTAAATATGCTTATGCCTTCCCACGCTTTCCATATGGAGATTTCCAAGCTTGAGTTGGGCTGTGAATGTGTCCTGGAGTTCCTTATCTCAGGGCAAGAGCCACAGTTTGGTGCTAAACTTCTAAGAGGAGTAATGTATTGTTTATTTTAGATGCACGATTCCTTAAATTTCAAGTGATTATTATTTATGCAGAAGAAACAGATGTATGGAATTTTTGTTGTTGTCATTGCTGTTATTTAGTGATGTAAATACATAAAGCCCTGATTTTTAGCATTTGCCATGGCTAACTTCAAGCTACTCTGACATGAGGGCACTGACCTTAGAGTTGGGAAGAGAGTCAGTACAAACCAGCTCCAGCACACCACTTCTTGTGTTAGTTCTTTTGCTTTGTCAGATGGGTGGAACTACCGGATTGTATGTTTTCTAAAATAATTTCTAAAATTATTTTAGTCTGCAGCTGCAAAAAAAGAAAAAAGAAAAAAGATAACGTTATAGAAATTTTGAGCACAGAAATTAGGAATGAACAGCTTAGTGGATTTTTACAAACTGATCACATCTGTGTAATTAGCACGAAATCAAAAAACAGAATATTATCAGCCTCCCTGAAGCCTTCCTCATGCTCTCTTCCAAGTCAACAGTCTCTGGCCACGCCTGCCAAAAGGAACTATATCCTGACTTCTTACAGCAAATTAATCTTGCCGGAGTTTGTACTTAACATGAATGTAACCACACAGCACGCACTCTTATGCGTGGCTTCCTTTGCTCCTCTTTGTGTTTGCTGGATTCATTCACATTACTGCATGTAGTTTTAGATCATTCATTCTCCTTGTTTTATAGTATTCCGTTTTAGGAATATTTCACAATTAATCCATTCTACCAGGGGCGGGCATTTGTGCAGTTTCCAGGTTTGGGCTATTATGAACAAGGAAACCATAAACTTTATAGTACTTATCCTTTGGAGCACAGAGGTAAGCATTTGTTGGGTGTATCCCCAGGAGGAGAACTGCTGAGTGGCAGGGTAGGCATAAGCTCAGCATTAGTTCATACTGCCAAACAGTGCTACCAAATGGTGGTACCATCGTACGTTCCCACCAGCAGTACTCCTCAATCTCGCCAACACTTGCTAGTATATGCGTTTTTATTTCTCATTTTAGCTATTTAGGTATTAACCAATGGCTTTAAGCATGTTTTCATAAGTTGGTCATTTGAATATCCTCTTTTGTTTGGAGTCTGAGTCATTTGTCCACTTTTCCATTGGGTTGTTCGGCTTTTTATTGCTCACTTGTCTTTTAAATTTTGTTTTTATCTGCAAATATTAAAAATATTTTGAAATAAGCTGCTTTTTCCTTCTGAGCCAGAGGTAATAATTAGAAAAAATTGGCCATTTCTGCTTTCTCGTAATTTTCTCTCAATGCAAAGCTTCTGCTACACTGTGCATTGTTCTCTGTCAAGTCTTTATCAGATTTTGTGTATATTTTATAGCTTCACTTAGAAATATTATAAAGCAATTTAGGGAGATGTGCTTTTTAAAAGAAAACAGTGCAAATGCAAATACATTTTCAAAAGAATAATTCTTTCTTAAATGAAAGTAAGAGCTCTTCAAATAGTCTGTAAAAAAATGAATTAAAACCTCAATAAGCTCAAAAAAGTAATTCTGATTTCATATAAAAATGAATTTCAAAAAGTCTCCAGAGGGAATCCTTCTTTTTTCACTCCATAATCTCAATACAAAGACCTTCTCCCTTACCTATGTCTTTGTATTTTAAACCTTGTCCATTAAAAATTTAATTTCTCTTATGTATTGTTTGAGCTGTATTATTTTTTTAATCCTTATTAGATGTGGGAATACAATCTGTTAATCAATACATGATTCTATGGCAAGAAAATAGAGGAATTCAAAGAACAGTTGACTATTTCAGAGGTTAAGGAACTTTTGCTTGGATGGATGGATGTGGGTCAAACATGCCAAACGCGCTGTTCATAGGTGCTTGATTGCTTCACCCTCCTTCAGTACTTTTTCTCATATAATAAAATAAGATAAAATATAAAGACTGCTATTTCAAGAGCAAGAGCTAAGTCTCTCTATGAAAAAGAAGAAAGAAATTTCTTGAAATATTCCAGAAAGAACTTGGAAATAGTCTCAGAACCTCCTCAATGTCCAGGCACATTTCTTCCGAAGCTTGGGTGGGCCTGGTGATCCCATGTGTGCTCTTCCACTATATGCGGCATGGGAGACCCAGAGCAAAACTGGTAAAAGTGGAAACTTTCCCTCCGGGAATTCTGCTCCCTTTGTTGCTGTCCCTTCATAGTTCCCCCTCACATTACTGAGGCCAGGATTAGCAAATATATGCCACCTTACCACTCCTCTCTTCTAGCTCCATGGCAGCCGTCACTGTGAATCATGGCATGTTTTTTTTTTTTTTTCCCAATTAGTCTAGGTGTAACGCAAATGGAGCTCACAATTCTTTACATGGTACACTGAGAGAGAAATACCAATCTCTCATGTTTGGCATTTAAGATGATATTTACTTGCTATCACTTTCTTGCATGATATGATTGTTATTCCATCTTTCTCATCAGCCTCAATTGTAAATGTATTACTTTTCCGAAGATTATTTACTTTATCTTTTATGGAAGTATATTGTCTGAATCTCTAACTCATTGTTTTCTCTCATGGTTCTAGATACTTTCTAGCTTCATAAACACACACAAATAAATATATGCCTAAGACTGTGAGTCAAATGCCTATGGGGACAAGATGATACAAACAAAATAGCAAGGTTTGCACTTTTAATATTTAGTCCATAGGGATAGGAATAATAGCAATAGTTTTCACCTTTAGAAAGAAATACACTCTCCCATTTTTCAGGTAATATGTGGCCCTAGGTCTGTCTTTGATTTGTCCACTTTTGAAAAAGGCATATAAGTCAATTCTCATTATTTCAGATAGTTAGATTCTTTAAGCTATGACCATTGACTTAGCAGACACTGAACTTTTGCTCCTAGGGAAATACAGAGTTAGAGTTCTGCAAGCCTCTGGCCACAACTTTTTTGTCACCCAATAAATATATAAGCATTTTTATTTGTGTTTCTGTTTATACATACCTTATTTTATACATATTGTTAATTTATTATTAGTGAACTCATGGCAAACAGCACTATAACTCATGTCTAAATGAAGCTTGTCTAATACATGTTGGATTTGTTGTCATAAAGCTATTCATAATATTTCTTTATGATCCTTTTAATGTTTGTAGGATTTGTAATGGAAGAAATATTCTCTCTTCCATCCCTTTTATCAGTAATTTGTGTCTTTTCTGTCTTTCTTTCTTGATCAGTATTTTTCAAAGAAACAATCACTGACTTTAAAATTGTTCCTATTGTTTGTCCACAATCTTTAACCCATAACTGATTCTATGGCAGGAAAATAGAAAATTTTCTTTATTATTTATTATCACTCAATTTCTTTATTATTTCCTTTCTTTTTCCATTCCTTTTCTTTTAACCTTTGTATGTTTAAAATACAAATATTTAAAGTATGTCTCTTTTAGAGAGCTTATAGTTGAGACCTAATATTTAGTCTGCCAATTTCTGCCCTTTAATCGAGGTTATTAGACTTGAATTTAATGTAATTATCAATAATGTTGGATTTAAGTCTACCATTTGCCTGTTTATCCCATCTGCTTAGTGTTTGTTTGTTGTCTGGTTTCTCTGTTTTTCTTCCCTGCCTTTCTGTGAGGTCATGAGGTATTATTTTAGTATTTAATTATATTTCCTCTATTGGGTTTTTAGTGGAAGTTTTTAGCGTTATTTTTAGTGGTGCTCGAGGGAATCTAATATACATCCTTAATTGATATTAAGGTCTGCTTAGAGCTAACATTTACATAAAATATCAGAACCTTGCAACAGTATAGTTCATATGCCTTTCAAATACATTAAGGGGGAAAAAAGGCTTTTATAAATATATATATATAAATATATGTATATTTTTTATATACATATAAATATATGTATACATATGCATATTTTTTATAAATATATATATGGCTTATATATATATATATATATATATATATATATATATATTTACTCCCATTTCAGGTGCTCTTTATTTCTTTCTATAGATTCAAATTGCAATCTGATATCGTTATACTTCACTCTAAAAAAAATTTTTTTTTGTAACATTTTCTGTGGTTTAAGTCTTCTGGAGACAAAGTTTCTTAGTTTCTGTTTATCTAAACAGGTGTTTATTTTGCTCTAAGTTTTGAAGGTTATTTTTATTGGACATAAAATTCTGTTGTTTCTTTGTTGGTTTGTTTTGTTTTTAAGCACTTTAAAAATTTGTTTCAGTATCATCTTTCTTTTTTGTTTCTGATGAGAAGTTGGCTTTACTTGTATTGCCATTCCTCTCTGTGTATTGTGTCTTTTTCTGGCTAATTTCATGGTCTTCTCTTTATCTTTGGTTTTTAAGAGTTTGACTATCATGTGCCTAGGTATGTGTATGTTTGATTTGTTTATTTTTAAATTTATCTTGAGTGGAGTTTACTGAACTTCTTGAATTATAATTTTTGAGTTTTTTAAAACCAAATTTTGGGAATTTTTGACAAATGTCTCATCACATATTTTTTTCTACATTGTCTTTGTTCTCCTCCTCTTATTCTACTTTAATTAAGTGTATTTTAGGTTGTTTATTTTCTTGCAAGTCACTGAAGCTTTGTTCATTTTTAAACATTTTTTCTCCTTTTCCTTCAGATCAAATAAATGATATTGATCCCTTTTTTAGAAGTTTAATTTATACAAGAAAAAAACAGAAAGCTAGAAAACCCATTACCAATAATTCTGAGGTGTTCTAGGCAGGAAGTAATCCATCTGTATATTTTAGTTTGTTGGAATTCTTTTTCAAATGAAAGACCCAGAAAAATCTTTAAATTGGGGTGAAAGTTTTTTTATAAAATTTATTTCATATTTTTCATTTAATAACATTAGTTAGATCAAATTCCTTGATCTATAAGAAGAAATAATATGACTTCCTTTATACTTTCTTAAAGACAATTAAAGGAATATCTGTAAATTTAGAAGATAGAAACATTTTAATTCTGTCAAAAGAATGGCACTGCTAATAATCGGGCTAATAGCAGTAATGGAACAATTCATTAGCTTAGTCATTTGCTGTCAAGGCCACTCAAGTAATGTGCTTCCCTTGAAAGTGTGGGAAGCAATATCTATCAAAAGGTGGTGTGGTTTTAGGGTAATAAAATAAAAATCAGAAGATTTAGAGCACAGCATCAGTGACCATGAAGATATAATACATCTGAGGCCTTATGCTGGCTACCCAGAGATTTATCCATGAATATTCCAAAAAGTAAAAGGCTCCAGAATGATTCTGTTAACGAATGTGAGGTGGGTTTGTTTATTCATTCTTTTATCTGACATGCAGAAACTAAGCTAAGCCAAATTCTAAGATGTACAAATGAGTATTAATAGGTACAAGATATTGCCTAAAATCTCTATTTTACCTTAATAAATATTTGCTTCTTGATCCTAGAAGCTGGAAACACTGACCTTTTGTATGAAAGAGATAAGGAAAAGGGTTGGGCAAATTACATTATGTATGACAAGACAGCAATGATAGAGGAAACAAAGAAATAAAAAGAAAACAACTGTCAAAGAAAAGCAAGATATTGGACCAGCAGCAATTAAAAACCTGGAATTGTGTAAGGAAGGAGAATGGCATAAGAATGACAAAACAATAATTATCTTTGATAGTTTGCCGAGCTGTTGATCCAAACCAACTGCCCGAGTCACCTATTTTGTATTCTGAGTGCCATGCCCTCTGATGGAAAGCTTGCCGTGCACATGTGAAGTGACATTTTCAAACTGTCTAAAAAATCCTGGACTCATTTGTTTAATGTCAAGGTTTTATTATGTGAGATTATGAGATCTGGGATCTAGAGAGTACCATATCTGGCATTAGGAGTTTCACAATGAGTCTGTTTATTTTGTTTTGTTTTTAGAAATTCAGCTTTGGCTTTAGGTAATATAGTTGCAAATTGCATTTGTATATTAGAATTAATATATTTATGTGCTGGGCTAAGGGCTAACACACAAAATTTGATATTTAAAAAAATTTTAAGGAAAATAAATATTAATATCTTTATCATTCCATGGTGAAGATTCACTGACCATAATTCACTGACCATAATCTCTGGTCTAGTTAGAGAGGTTTTAAGACTTCTGAAATATTCAAATTTTTTAACTGGATCAAGGATGATGAATTCATAGCCTTAATTTTTGTCCCATTGTAAAGGTTTGTTTTTCTACACCTATAATAAATAGAAGGGAATAAAACATTAGAGACATGAGTATTGAGTAGTAAAGTTGGTTTTTGGTTTTTCTGAATTTATACATCCAGTGAAGGTTGTTTCCTATGAAAAAGGAGTGCATAATTAATCTCTTCAAGATTGTCTAAAATTATTTATTTATCAAGAACAGTTGAATAATTCTTATGAATTTATTTATCTAGTAAAATATAAATATTATAATTTCAAATTGGTACAAGTTGTAGTATATTCTTGGATTCTAAGATGTACATTATATTAGCTTCCTGCTCTTGCCATAACAAATTACATAAACTTAGCGGTTTTAACCAACACAAATTTATCTTTTACAATTCTGCAGGTTAGAAGTCCGATGTGGGTTTCTGCAGGCTAAAATCAAGGCATCAGCAGGGCTGCATTCCTTTCTGGATGTTCTGTACGAGAATTCATTTCTTTGTTTTTTGTAGCTTCCAGAGATCGCCCACATTCCTTGACTCATAGCTTCTTCCTCATCTTCAAAGCCAGCCACACTGCTTTTCTCTGACCCTCATTATATAATCACAGCCCCCTCTGACTCTTCTGACTCCATCTTTCACTTTAAGGACCCTTGTGAGTATATTCTGGTTATAATCCAGGGTAATGTCTTTGCTGTGTGTTAGCGCTCTTAATTCCATCTGCAATTTTCACTTGCTTTTCCCATGTAACCTAACATATTCATGAGCTCCAGGGATCAGAATATGGTCATGTTTGGGGACCGCTATTCTGCCTTCCACACATATTTTTTCACATTTTATGATCTCTACAATCAAAATATGTCTTACAATCAGGGTGAGAAGAAAACATTGTTTTACGGTTTAATTGGCAATGCTTTTCTTTGTTATTAGAACATAAAATAATGGTACTTCTTACAATTGATGGCTTTTAGACTTAATAAGATAGCTTATAACTTCAAAACAATAAGGCAAATAAGATCCAATCCTTTCTCTTCTGGGTGAGTCATAAATCATACTCCCAAAATGATGTCAGAGTGATTTCCAGAGAAAGATTAGTTAATTCTGTGATAGTCTCTGGACTTCAATAACTAAATCTTAAGATAATGTATTTTTAAAATTCAGGTTGACTATTCATCTGTCCTTAGAGATGATAGCTGATTCAATTGACAACTTTCTTTTTTAAATATTTTAAGATAGCAGACCCTTAAAGATTCTTCCTTGCCCTTATATTTTTTCTTTCCTTGTTATAGTCTTTATCTTTGGGTGATAGTTTGTAACCCCTCTCATCCATAAGAATACTTGTTATGGTCAATTTTACAATTGAGCCTGTGTGTCTGAGACACTCCAAAGAATATGAGGTGTGTGCTACAAACCAAGTGTTGAATGAGCCTTTCTGTGTTTGAATCAAGGCATCACCTGTTGTCAGTATGCACTGTGCATCATTTCCCCAGCAATCAGAGACAGCCCCTCCATAAAGACTCAGCTCTTTAAAAGAAAGTTCTAGGAAGAAGCAGAGGATTTCCTGCAGGAACTTAGGAGAATGGACATTTGAAACTTGATATATCTTGGGATGCTGATAAATACTGCAAGAGTACTTAAAGCTCATCTTATTTTCATTAATAAAATCATATCATAAATATGAAATAAAAGTATAAGGCATTTTTCAAGATTATTTTTTATTCTGAGTTTTGTTTTGTTTATTTTTACTCTAAATATAGTAAAATGACAAGTTTTCTCCATCAATGTCAGGAATGAGGTATGGGGCTTATACATATGATGTACCAATAAAGTGATACGACCTGCTGAACCCTAACTCTCAACAATTAGAGAGTCATAGGCAATGTCTGTGTCTTGAGTCAAGAATAAGGGATGAAGAGGAACTTGCTTAAGTAATAAGCTCTGAGTACATTGTGGCAGCAGCTAAACTGAATGTCATAGAACCTTGGCAACTTCTGTGCCTACATCAGAACTCTTATTTTGAAACCAAGGGCTCATATCAGTGAAGAATGATGATATGTAAGATCAACTGTGCTGTTTCAGGCAATCAGAATCACTGTCTTCTTTCCATTCAAAATTAAATTTGTGGGGATTACACAAATACAAGTTAAATGTCTCTAATAGCAATGATAGATAGTCAGAAATAAATAGTGCTAAAGGAAGAGGCTGTTGATGATCAAATTTAATTCCCAAGAGAAAAGGAATTTCATCAACACAATAGGAGGTAAAAAGCTTTTGAAGAGTCGTTATTAAGTAAAAAGAAATTCCTAATATTGTTCACAGATCTTGGCTCTTCTGTTATTTTTAAAGGGGCTCCTTAAGTGTTAGGGACTGGTAGTTTGCTTTACAACATTTATAAGTCTTTTTATTTTTTACCATTGTAAAAATATGTATTGAGAGAATTAATTTAATGACAAGTCAGATAAGGATATTAATAGAATTCAGTAGCTGACTCATTGTGCCTGTCATATAAAAGACCTTAAGGATGGTTTGCTAGAATGTTCCATCTTTTTCTTTGGGGAGCCCACATTTATACCTCAGTAACCATCCAAGTTTAGGATGACTTAGCTATTTGCATTCGTACTCCTCTGCTAATTACACCTACACTAGCAAGTTATGTGAATGCATCTCTTCCTAGATGCTTTGTATAAAAATCTCCATTTGTAATTTCAGTGTGCAGCAGAGGCCTGCCTTTACCTCACTCGCTCCAAATTCCTCTTCAATCTTTTCTCCACAGTGGTAGGGTGACTAGGAGAATCACAGATCCTCCAAGTGGCCTTGGGCAGAGCAAGAAGTAGGAAATGAGATTAAGTGAGAGGAAGAAAGGGAGCAACAATGAGTAGGGTGGGAGAAAGAGAGCTAGAGACAGAGCAAGAATGGAAGAGATGAGGTAAATAGGAGGAATGAAAAAAGATGAATAAATTTTTCAGGGACAAAGAAGGTTACAAAGAGGGTTTCCTGTGGTTATCTGCTATGATACATTTTTTTTGTAACTGGTAAATTAGAGAATATCAATTCCTTACTAAAAACTCTCCAATGATACTTCTCTCATACTTAGAATTAAATCCAAGATCCTTACCATGACCTACAAAGCTTAATATGATCTAGCTCCTAGACATGACTTAGAGGCTAAAAACAATTCATTATCTCTCACAGTTTCTGTGGGGCAGGAATCAGGAGTGGCTTGGCTTGGTGGTTCATGAGGTTGCAGTCAGGTATTAGCTGGTGCCCAAGTCACCTGAAAGCTTGGAGAAGAAGGCTTGATTGTAGAATGCATTTTCAAGGAGCCTCATTCAAATGTTTGGCAAGGTGGTGCTGGCTGTTTTCAGGAAGCCTCAGCTCCTCTGTATGTCAGCCTCTCCAAGTGGTCTGGGCTTCCTCACAACCTGGCAACTGGTTATGGAGAAAAAGAGTGAAGGAGAGAGAGGAGGAGAGAGGGAGGAAAGGAGACAGAGATTGGAAGCCAGGTAGAAACTTTATCTTTTTTACTACCTGGCCTTGGAAGACACATAGAATCACTAATGTCATACTCCATTGGTTGGGACAGTCTCAAGCCCCTCTCCATATGTAAGGAGAGGGAACACAAAACCCTTCTATTGGTGGGTCACATTGTTAGAAGTACATCTAGAAAGAGATAAGTATCTAGATATGGCCATATTTGGAGAACACAATCTTCTGCAGGAAGGGTTTCCTGTAGATATATGTTATAATAACTCTTTTACATAACAGGTAAACCAGTTACATCAATCTGTCCAATGGCTTCCTATCAATTACGTTATCTAGCCCTTCACTCTGAACTGTTTTTCTATTACTCTTGACCCACCCATGCCCCTCTCTAGGCACATTCATCTTTTTGACACTTCTTACACATACCACGCTCATTCCCTCTTGCCTGGATTGATTTTCTCCCAAATATTCACATGATTTGTTTCCTTGCTTCATTTGGGTCTCTGTTGAAAAGGTACTCTCTGAGAAATGTTTTCCCTGTGACCCCACACTAGGGTGCCCATGCACACACTCACTTTCTCTCTCTTCCTCTCCCCTTACCCGCTCTATTTTTGTTCAAGGCAGTTGTCACTACTTGACATTATGGATGGATAGATAGATAGATAGATAGATAGATAGATAGATAGATAGATAGACAGACAGACATATTTATCTATATAATTTTACATATATGTACATAATGTCTATATCTACATCCATATCCATATCTCTACCTCTATCTATATCTTTGTTCTTTTGCCTCCCAGAAGAATGTGAGCTCATTTGGTCACCACCCTATCTCCAATGCATGGGACAATGTCTACCCCAGAGTGGGTGCTCGTGTGTGTGTGTGTGTGTGTGTGTGTGTGTGTGTGTGTGTGTACTGAATGAGTAAAGGAAAAAACAAATGGATGGTAACCCTTGGTGAAGGTCATTTCCAAGTTGCTCTGACTAGTTGTGTTTGGGAGGAATGGGAATAATAGAACTTCACTGCATATACAGATTCCGGCTCCAAAGAAGCATTCACATTAGCACAAGTCACAATGAGACCCAGTATAATCTTTTCAGTCTTAAAGAAAAAAATGAAAGCCCAGAATGGTGCTTACACTAAGCTATATCAATGTAAAGAAGACTAAGCTGTAATGACTTTTAATTTGTGCATTCAGAATTTAACCCAGCCATTTACTTCTAAATTTGTTGATTGCTCTTGCTGAAGTCAATCATCTCTCAGGCTTTTTGAAATAGAGTAGTGCTATCTTAATGATGATATGCCAAAAGATTAAAACCTCAGGGTAAATAGAACTTTATAATGGTTTTTAAAAGCATATCACTGGGTCTTGTCTTGCATATCACTGAGTCCAAGGTAAATTGTGCTGCTAATGGGATGATAGTTCAGACCTTTTCCAAAAGCTAGCAGAATAAAGCCAAGCAGAATGTCCATGCCTGCTAATTTAAAAAATTTAGCAACAGCTTGATCAGTGATGGCTACGCTTACTACAGGAAACAGAGAAAGTGTCAGGAAACCTCTGGACCATGTCTCCTTACTGCCCTGATGCAGCCATGCTGAACTGCTCACAAAGCCCAGCCAAGCTGGTTCATCTCACACACCCAATGCTATGCTTGCTCTGTTCCTTCTGGGAATGACCTTTCTCTACAACTCTGGAGCTTCACCTCCTCTCTAAGGCCTCTCTCAGTGTCTACCCACCCTGGGTGCTTCCTTCTGTTAACTCCATGGTACCCTATACACATACCTGTCAGCACAGTAACACTTTTTTGCACTTATTTAACAGTTTGCATGCCTGCCCTCTCCTGGATCACCAGCTTCTCAAAGGCAGAGTCTGGGTAATGTGGTAACACTCAGTGGAATAATTTGATGAATGAACAGGCAGACAGACAAATGCATGAACTTTCATAACAGTGCTCTACCAACAAGAGCTCTAGAAAGTGTAAGGGATGATGCTAAGTAATCAGCATCCTGATAGCATACTCGGGAAAAGGCTTGGTGGCTCTCTTCCTAGGCTGTCACATTGAATATGGCTCCTGTGTGTAAGGTCTGTGAGATAAGAATTCTCAAGACTGGACTTCAGGGAGAGAACTGTGTGATATTCAGTCTGGCCTCCACAGTTTGTACAGTTAAGCATTCACAAGGCAGAGATTGCTCATGAAATGATTCTTTCCTAAGTTGCCAGGCAAACATTTTAACCCTGAAAACTTTTGCACTGCAAAAGAATTGGGGGATTTAATTTGGTTTAGCTGGATATTTATTGGGGAATTTAATTTGGTTTAGCTGGATATTTATTATTCTGATGTTAACCATAGAGTCTTTAATGAGTAAAATTAGTAAATGGCATCTTGGAGCAAGCTATTACCAGGAAAGAAAATGTTACTTTTTGATGCCTGAATCAGGGCATGTATTGTACAATTATAAGATTTGCTAAGAGGATTTTTAAAAGAATAAATTATATAAGAATATAAATACTTAAAATAGATTGTTCTTTGAGGTGTTTTTAAAATTAGAATTAAATATGTTTTTGTTAAAAGCTATATATTTTCATTGAAAGTTTTTTCTTGTTCTCTAAGATGTGTTGCATTATTCTTACTTGGAAAAATAAAAAGAATCTCTCAGATCACCCATAGCAATTTGTTGGTACCTTTCTTTAGTCATTTTTCTTACCAGTCATTTTTCATATGTGTGAGTCTTTCCTATAGTAGGACATTATGTCCCTTATCCTGTTTGTCTTTGTACAGCAAGGTCTGGACCAGTGCCTTGCACGTGTTAGGTACATCATGAATATTTTAATTAATTAACAATCACATAACTTGCTACAGAGGGTTAACTGTCCTCTTTTGCTTCCTAACTTTGCAACACCTCTGGTAACAAATCAGTCTCATGATTCTATCATCCTACAGAATGGCTTTCTATGCATAATCTTTCCTCAGTAGTCAACCATTGCATAATGCAGCTGCCCTTGCCATCAAAAAGCTCCAGTGAGAAACACAGCCATGGAAGAATGAGTGCTGGTAGATGGAAGGGCTGTCCAAGAGGGACAGTCAAGAACTACATCTCAGAGGAGGTGATACTTTAGCCACAGGACTTGAGAAAATAATACACTGTGCACACAAATGCTACTCCCTCTGTGCCTTTCCCCAAGAACATTCCCTTCCTCATTATCAGAGGTAGTTCTGTCCTGAATTTGTATTTATTACCTTCATGTATTTCTTTTTAGTCTTACTCTACACATATAAACCCCTATTCTATTATCACCTATTTTCAAACTTTGTATCAGTGATATCATAGTGTTTATACAATAAGAATCAACAATTTACTGAGCACTTGAGATGTGCCAACACCATTGTAAACATCGTACTTATATTGAGCCAAGTAGTCATTGCAACAACTCAGTGACGTGGGCAATATTGTTATCCCATTTTACTAAGAAAGAAACTAAGTCTCAGAGTTCTGACTTTGTCCAAGGTTTCACAGATAATAAGTGGGAGAGCCAGGATTCAGTTGCAGGCAGTCTGGTTCCAAAGTCTGAATTTTTTCCTTGGCTTTCAAAGTAAGTTTATTAATGAGAATCATCTTGTTTTTCTGTGAGAGTAAAAAAATTTTTAATTTCTATCATAGTACAGAAGATCAAGAATATATTCCAGGTTTTTCACATTTGAATTGGTGTTTCCTTCTTCCTTTTTTAAATGAGATGACTTTAGATTCATATACAATTGTAAGAAATAGTATAGAGCAATCCTTTCAAAACTTTTCTCAGTTTCCCTAGTGGTAACATTTTGCACAACTAGAGTACAGTATCACAATATCACATTGATATATGACATTGATACAGTCCACTGATTTTATTCACATCTCCTAATTATACTTTTACTCATGTGTGTGTGTGTGTGTGTGTGTGAAGTTCTGTAAAATTTTAGCATTTGTGTAAGTTTTTTAGACAGAACCACAGTCAAGATGATCAATAGGTTCAGCGCCACAAGGATTCTTTTTAAATCCCACCTTCTCTCTCATTCCCCCACCACCAACCTGCTTCAATCCCCAACCTCAACCCCATTCCTAACCCCTGGCAACCACTAAATTGTCCTCCATTTCTAAAATGTTATCATTCCAAAGCCTGAATTTCTATTACATTACAATTTGCTTTTTCCCAATGAACATTATATTTTCAAGATTGATACATTATGTTGATGTATGTTGCTCTAGTTCATTCACTGTAACTGCTGTGTGGGTATTCCTAGAAGTATTTATCTTTTCTTCTGCTGATGTACATTGGTGCCAGGGCTTTTTATCACCACTATGCACAATCCATGAACATGTGTCCTTGTGCATACTATTACTTCTTCACACATGAATTGTGAATTTGGCCTCTAATGACTAAAGAAAGATAAATGAGAAAAATTATTTAGTACAGATAATGGACCTATTTGTTATAATCGAGCTCACTAGAAGGGTCTTATCTGGGCCATTCACTGTCCTCTTGCTAATGAATATTCAGATTATTAGATCTACCCTGTCACTTTTAATGAAGGTATTTGGGTAAAGGCAAACAATGCCACAACATAACAAAAATAACATCCCATGTCCTATATTCTAATGGAAATTTATGTTACATTGCTCCTTGAATCACAGGATTTCTAGTTGCAAGGGACCCTCCAGCGAACCCAAACCATTTGAATATACTCTATAGTGTTCCAATATAAACTTGACATTCTACACCTAACTTCCAAGGTCAGGTAATTCACCCCCTCTCCAGGCAGCACATCACTCCTCCTGAGAGCTGAGAGTTGAAAGTTCTATTATATATTAAAATGAAATCTAATTAGCACTCATTAGCTAATATCACAAGCAGAGTAGTTTCTCCACGCCCACCTGCCAATAGGACTAGGCCTCCAATGGTCTCAGAGAGCTGCTCTTACCCTAAGGAGGAAGATGCCCAAAGGGATGGGAGAAGAGAAACTTTATCTTAAAAAGATAACATCAGGTTTGCCTTTGTGGCCAGCAAGGTAAAACTATATAATTTCAACTTCCCCTTTCCTCACCCATACTGTCTTTACTTCTCTCAATGTTAGCCAAAATTCCCTTACCTTTAAAGTCTTTCTTTTGACAACTTGAAATGAAAGCTTTAAAAGGGAAATCTTTGGTTTAGATAAAAATTTAATGTGAGTGAATTTCAATGAAAGGACAATGGATGGGGTATTTGGCAGATCTTTTAAAATGACTGGTGTCAAATCATTCCTAAAATTTGAGAGAAGGAAGAGAGTTGGCATTGAGGACAGGCTGAGGGGACAAAGAAAGTGTATAACAGTACCATATTTGGCCATGATTATCTTCTGCTGGATGTGGACAAAGACAGGCTGTGTACTGAAGGATTGCTGTCAAATACTTGCAATGGCTTTAAAAAACCAGCTCACTTAGCATAATGTATCACAAGCTGGGGTGGGAGCGAGTTGATTTCACTATGAAGTTTGCTTTTTGCAGAGGGTCTTCATCCCAATCTTGTACGTTTTCATCCTTACTCAAGGCTGCACACTCATTTCCATCCTCAGATTTCTGCTGAGGACACAACCTCACTCCAACAGGAAGTCCCACGGTTCAGAAGGAAATGTGGCCTAATGGATTCAGGAATGGAATTAATGAAATTTGTTAATTATCCACCACTAGATTGATAGCAATTTTTTCCTTACAAATTGGAGTTTACCATCATGATTTATATAAATGTTATTAGGAAAATATATTACAAAGCATTATTTGAAACAACACCATGTTAGGTTTTAAAATGAAATAAAAAACCTGAATATGTTTCTATGTAATTTTTGGTTAGTAAAATAAGACCGATTACTAAGAAGGGGAAATGATGGTAAAGAGGTACAATAGTAGCACCTAATTTTAACAGAGAAATAGATAATAAGCAATTAAATTCATACCATACTGAATGCACTAAGAACAGCTCCGGGAATCTCATCTTTTCAAGGAACTAATAGTTTCTGGAAATAAGAAGAAAGACATTTGGGGGTGAGCACTTGTCATTTGCTATGAGGTGCTCTAAAATCTATTCCCTCCACCTCAGATTAAAACATCATTGAAATTCAAAGGAGGGCCAGGCTGTGCAGCCCACATTTGGCAGGTGCAGAACAGAGCAAACTGCAGATCAAAACAAGCATTTTCCTGCACATTGCTCTATCTGTGTGATGTTAATGTCAGATTCAGTAGTCACCTCACATAACCTACCTTTGCTCGTGCAAGCTTATAACAGCCTTTTCTTTGGAAATGATTGCACAGTTTATTTAGTCATTTACAAAATCAACCCACTCCCATGGTGAGATTTGTTTCTGTGGGAGTCAAATCTCAGATTCTAACTAGCAGAGCAAAAATCTGTTGTCATGGAAACCATTCCCATTTCACTAGGCTGGAGCTGCAATTCACTTGCATGGAGACGGATTGACAAAGATGCAGAGGGAAAGGGTGAAAAGAAATCAGACATGGCTTAAATCCATTTTCCTGAATAATAGTGATTATCATTATTAATTTTACTTAGGATGAAAATTAACCTAAAATACGGATCCTAATAAAACCTTTCCAGACCGGGGAGGAGAGAGGAAACCTAAATGTGTTTTCGAAGCTATTTAAGATATCACAAAAGGTTTCTCTTTTGCTAGTGAAGATCATGTATTAGAATAATAAGATTGTGTTTTAGTTGGTTTTCAGAATAATTAAAGCCATGGTAGTGAGAGGGATAGTTATGCGAAAGATAATTTAATTTCCTTATATTTAGGCTCTATAAATTAAATATTAGGACTCTCAGAGAAGGAATATGTGAATTTATCATCAATGTGAAAGGATCACATGCCTCTCAAACTTATAGTCCAAGTAAAGGAACCAACCATATCTGCACACAAGTTCTTTCTACAAACTTATGACATCATACGTTGGCCAGGAAAGACACGTGTATAGTAAGAGCCTTATGGTATTTGTGCCTTCCGAAAGGATGGAACATTTCTGAGGGTGGGCAAAGGTACTGGCAGAGGTGGTGTCTGTCATCTCATTTCTTACTCCATGGCCCCAATCATTCCTGCTCTGTCTGAGAAATAACTGCTTATCAAATTAGGCAGCCATTTTCTCCAGCTGGACACATCTTTAAATTTAAAATTATATTGTTGTGAAAGAGCACACAGAGCAGAGTTGGCAGTTGCCGTGTAACTGGATTTCAGATGCTGCTGGGTATCTGCAACAGAAGAAAAATGACAACATGACTAGGGGAAGGGTGTGAGAGATGATGGTCTTCATCCAAGGCAGCAACGACCTCTGGGCGGAGAGTTCCCAATATTAAGTATTAAAGAAGAGAGAGAGATATATTTCTTTTGGTCAATTATAAGATACTTGAGGGCATGTGGGTATCTATTTAAATCTGAGGGTCAATTGGAAAAAAAGAACAACATCTGAAAAAATACTTTTTCCTACATAGTATGAAATTCTTAGTAAACAGAGATTAATTATGTAAGGAGTATTTATCCTTGGAGAAGAAAAAAATCATTCTTTTTAAAAAGCATACATCATCTACAGTAAAATATACAAATAAAATATATACAGTAAAATATACAAATAAAATGTGTAAAATATACAGGTCAATAAATTTTCATGTATATTTATATGTATGTGTATATAGAGACATACAACTACCACCCAGGTCAAGATATAGAACATGTAACCACCTCAGAGAATTTCCTCACGACACTTTCCAGTTAATCTCCCCACCTCTAAATGTTACCAGTTTTTTTTTGCCTCTATCATCATAAGTTAGTTCTGCCTGTTCTTGATCTTTACATAAATATAATATGTACTTTTCTTGTCCGGATTCTTTTTCTCAACATAATGTTTTAAAAATTCATTTATGTTTCACATATATCGTTAGCTTATACTTTTTTATCACTAAGCAGTAGTCCCTTGTATGAATATATGCAATTTATTTATTCATGTTTTTGATAGACATTTGGGCTATTATAAAGTTGCTGTGAACATTTTATCAAGTCTTTTGTAGACCTATGCTGTCATGTAGGGTGGGTGCATATTTAACTTTACTAGAAAGTGCCAATTTTCCCAGTGGTTTTACCATTTTAATTCCTTCTAGCAATGTGTGATTCTCCCCATTCTCACCAGCACTCAGGCTTGTCAGTCTAGCTGGTGTGTAGTGGTCGCCCTTTGCGTGCCCTCTGTTTTTAAAGAAGTTGTGTGTGGACGTCAGCATCAACATTGCAGTGTGGTCCTGAGGTCAGAATTAAAATTCAAAATTGTGATTAACATTTCCCACCCTCTTAATGACTCCATGCCTTTGAAAAAATGTAGATTTTCTAAGATAAATAAAAGTTCAAGTGAGCTGAAATTTCAGGGTAACCATAAGCTAATAACCAAAACAGATTTAAGTAGGAAAAGAACTCTTTGCTACCCAAAACACACTTTAGTTTAATCTTCTAAAATGAGCAATAGCCATTTACTTTGAAGAGATGGAAAATCTCTTCCCTGTCCCTATTTTAGAGAAGTCATTGAAATTCAATAGCTTACTGGAGCCTGATAGGGAAGCTTCACTCTCTCGGGATTAGCTACAGGGCTGTTGAGCTTAATCTCACAACATTTCTAGTTTATCAGGAGTTCAGGTGCCTTAAATACTTCACATGTATATGAAAAAGAGCTGAATAGCCAATTCTTGTTCTTTCACTTAACCTTGAAATGTGTCCACAGACTGTATTCTGTCAGATTCTTTTTATTCTTTGGAAACATCTTACTATCTTTTTAAAGCTCCTGAACTTCAAACGAAGAGTAGAAGATGCATATTCTAAACAGATTTACAAAATGTAAGGTGAAGCCATCTGGCCATTGCCAAAGGAAGTAAACATCCAGCTCTTACTGACTGCCTTCTCAAATGTACTAAGTTTCTCTTACCAAATATTTTGTGACTTAAAACAACAGATTTTTTATCTTATAGTTCTATAGGATAGGAGCCAAACACACAGGGTTGAGTCCCTTTTGAATGTTCTAGGAGAGAATTCATTTCCTTGCCTTCCCCATCTTCTAGGGGCTTCCTGCATTCATTGGCTTATGGCCAAATTCAGAGCCAGCAATGTGACTTCTCTAATCCTTCTATAGTCACATCTCTCTCTCACTGACTACAGCCCAGAAGGTCCTCTACTTTTAAGAATGCATTTGATTAGAATGGTTTTATCCTGATAATCCAGGATAATGTTCTCATCTCAAGGTCCATAACCTTAATCACATCTGCAAAGTTTCTTTCGCCATGTGAGGTAACATATTCACAGGCTCCAGGGACTAGGGTATGGACATCTTTGGGGTCCATTATCTTGCCTACTATATCAAGAAACAGAATCTATACCCAGGATTGAACCTGGTCACTCTGATTCTAGTGGCTCTCTGTGATGCTGCCAAGGCATAGGTACTCCCTCGACTTGAACATTCTTTAATGCTGCTTGATAGTGTAGGTGCCACAAGTGTGGCTTTTATCCCTCCCAAGGCTGTCTCAAAGGCTGAGGAATAGATAGTAATAGCACAAGTTGCATTTGCCTCCCAGTAAAATGTAAAGGAGACTTGTGACTTCAATCTAAGATGCAGAGTTCTTTGATATTACGAAAAATATTTTTAAAAGAGAGAGACTATTGTATCTTGCCATGAAATTTATAACTTAATACTGAAAAAAAGACACTCTGAAATTACTGAATGTCAGGAATATGAGAACAGTCTGTCAGAGCCATCCTAAATATAAGCACTTAAGTACGAAAAAGCCACCATTTTCATTTTTGATCTGGTCACCATTGTGATTTAGCTTTGAAAGTATATGAGGGGTAGGAAGATTTCTATTCTGGGTCTAGTTGGTACAGGATAGGGAGAAGGGAAAAAATGTTCCTGGCTTTTCAGGTTTCACCTCAGAACAGTATTTCTAGTGGGAACAATGTTATAAAGAATATTTGGATTTCCTAGCTAGCCAAATATATATTTTAAAAAGCAATATATATTTTCTAATATATTTTCATAAACTGTTTCTCCTCATTAATATCTAGGTAACTTAAAACTCAGTTTTAATTTTCAGTTTGATCTAGGGGTTACTTAGAATGGCATTTCTTAATTTATAAAAGATATTAAACATTAAGTGAAGCATATGAAGAATGTGGTGAAGTAGGAGAATCAAAATCATTAGTTAACTTTGACTTAGTAATGGACAAATTTAGGTTCACATGTGATGAAAGATGGGAAGGTAACAGCTTGCAAAATGGAAAAGCATAACAAAAATTCAAATTACTTATTGAGTGGGATTAAGATATTAAAAGAAATGTGATAAAGCCACAAAAATTTAAAAAACAAGAAAAATGGATTTTAACAAATAGATATGTAAATAATATTGATGAAATAAAGCCAACGATGTCAGTTAACACAATAAATGTAAGTAGCCCAAATTCCTCTATGATAAAAAAAAACAAGCGAGTTAAAAATGTAGTTTTAAAATAAAAGATGAGCAAAGTTATACTAGAAAGAGAGAGCAAGGTATACATAATGGTATCAAGTGAAATGGAGTTCAAAGCCAAAAGAAGTGAAATATAGAAGGATATGATCTAATGTTAAAACAATGAATACACAAAGAAGATATATGAACAACAAAGGCACAGATTACATAAACCAAAATTCCTAGAAATAATGGAGAACATGATTAAAGTACAATCCTTGTGGGAAATTGGAAATTGAATATTATAAATCTAGTAGACAAATAATAAAGAAAAATACAGGGATTCTGAATAACCCAAATAACAAGTTTAATTGTTTACAAATTTATTACATAATATTATGAATATTATTTTTATATTATCTATCTCTTCTCCTTTTAGAAGAAGAAGCTATTATGTACAAAATGATTATATCATAAATTTTAAAGAGTAGAGATATTTGTGAACCAGACTTTCTGACCATAATCTTCTAAAACTAGTAATCTATTTGACTTTTCACTTCCTCTCCAACAGACAACCTGAATTTTCCAGATCATTTTCCTATTTTGAGATCCTAAGACTTTCTTGGTAAACAACACATAGTGAGACCAGCCTTGCCCACAGCCATCAACCATGAGAAGAAACTAATTCCTTTAACGAACACTATGAGCTAGGATCATTTTCAAGTGCTTTACAAATAATGCCAATGAGAACTTATACCTTAACCAGGAAAAGATCAACAAGAATCTTAAAAAATCCCCACCACCCTCATAATTTTAAAATGTAGATTTAAAAAACAAGATTTCATTTATTGCCTATCAAATTATAAAAGCAAATACAGATCATAATATTTGGAAGGAGATATACAGGCAGGTATTCACTTCAGCAGAAGTGTAAATTGAATGACCATTCACAGGGACATTTTGATAACATGATTTTAAAAATCCTCTAAATCTTAAAAGTTTGTTGATCAAGAAATTTCACTTCTGGAAATGGGAATAATCAAGAATGTGTTCGGATATTTACTACACGAATTTCATTTCCACTCTTTGCAGTAAGATAGAAACTAAATGTCCTAAAATAAGAGATTAGTTAAATAAATTATGCTGTACCTACACAGTGGGTTACTCTACAGTTTAGCAGTTAATAGCATAGATTCTGGCCACAGACTTCCTGATTTGAATCTTTGCTCTGCTTTTTTACAGCTTTATGACTTTGGACCACTTAACCTCCCTTGCCTTAATTCTATCCCCTATAAAAACTTGAAAAATAATAATACTCACCTTTGCTGGTTTATTTTGTGAGAAAAGATGAGTTAACATGTATAAAACAGTGTAAATAGTGCCTACCACATAGCAAATTTTATTAGTATTAGATAGCTATTAAAAAGAAAGTACTAGTATATTTAGCCAGATGGAAAAATATTTATAACATATTAAGTAAAAAGAGTAGATTTTAAGAAAGCAATGAGTATATATCATGATCTGTTTTGTTGAGATACATTATATAGAGACATACATATCTGCCTATAAATTTATACAAGGTTTTCAGGTTCATTATCAAGGTTATAAATAGTGTATCCCTAGTGAGATTGAGGGTTTTATTTTCCTCTTCTTTTAAGTCTTTTTTTTTTTCCTGATTTTTCTAAAAGGAACATGTTTTGCTTTTAAAATAAAGGGTAGAAGTTATTTCTGAAAAACAAATAGAAAGTCTTGCTCACACTAGCTACTTAGTTCTCATCACCGGAAATTTGAGGGGATGAATAAGAAGTCATTTTTGATTTGGAATTAACACTCAAGTCTCAAAAGAGCACAGTAAAAGTATTAGTATATGAAAAAAATAGTTCAGTGATTTTTTTCACTTTATCACATAATTTTCTAAGAGCGTATTTCTAGTTCTTTTGTGAAAAGCTCTTTTTTGTAGAACTTAGAGTTTCTATCTGAGGTGCTTACATATTTTAGAGAAATGACAATGTATAGATATCATATCTGTTTTGCATATCTTAAAACTGTTCTCTGGTAGTAGCAGACAAAGCAGAATTCTACACCACCTGGAAGAACATGGTGGACCATGAAGTGTGAATGTAAAAGGCAGCCAGAGGGACTTGTAGAGAAACAGCCTTCTGGAAAAGGACTCGGAGACTTCTGGTTGGGGCCCTAAAATTCTCCAGTGAAAAGGCAGCATTTGCACAAAGGAAATCTAACCAGTAGTCCATCTCCAGGATGTGAAATCCAATATTTACATAAAAGCTTAGCTCAAGGAAGGCATATTTTTGATCCTCAGCTGTAAATACTTAGTAACTGCCTAACAACACACATATCATGGTTCAGAATATCTATAGAAAATCATGCTCTCTTGACAGAGCCTTGAGTAGAGTGGTGTTGACCTTACAGCCTGTAGGCCTGCCACTTTATTAAAGTTTCATGCCTTCAATCACAATCGCTGCATGAATTCTTTTACAGCCTCCAGCACTCTAAGCAAAAGCCATAGAGACATGGCAAATCAATTTTCTCCTAAGAAACTATGAACTTTGGGTGAGGGCAACAGTTTTATTTTCCTATGCTGTGAGGCAAAAAGTGGCTCCTCTCTCTCATTGCTGAAAAATACCTGCCATGGTGATTTGCATCTCCAGTTTAAGAGTTTCCCATCTAAGACAGAGAAATAAATATCTTAAGTTTGGTGGACTTTAAAGGCTGCTTAGAATATCTCGGATACTGGCCCAAACTAGCTATGCCTTGCTAGGAAAGCAGATACTTCTCATTTTCCCCAAGAGGTAGGGAAGCTGAATTTTTTGTTGCTGGTTGTTATAATATTCTAGACTTCTTCTGCTTCATTAGAGAAACCCCATGAATTTATTAAATTAATAAGTCATGAAGGGAAAAATTATCATCGTTACCTGTAGTAGTTTTGCTGCATAACAACCCCAGTATCTCAGTGGCTTATAAAGCAAAGGTTTATTTCTTGTTCATATTTATTAAAGGAGGTAGTCTGAAGGTCTGTCCTACATGTCTACTTTCTGAGGCTCATAAACACGGCATGGGATATGCTGACCTGGCTCATTCCAGCTCACAGCTCAAAAAAGTTGATGGTGCACATCTCTTCCCAACTCCATATTCAGTCATGTTATTTTGGTAGCCTAAAATCAATTATGGATTTATATCATGGAAATTGGCAAACACTACAAATCAGAGAGCTAGTTTATTTTGTTTTTGTTTTTTTATTTGTTTGTTTGTTTTTTGAGAGCCAGTTTATCAACACACCACTAGATTCATGTGACAAAGAGGAGGAGAAAAAGAGCTAGCAGAAAAATCACAGTGCCTCTTTAGGCCAAAGCAAATCACATGGCCAAGGATGACAATGGAGCAGGGACACACACTCCAGCTACAGAAGGCCCTGCAAGTCATGTGGCAAAATGGGGAGCAAGTAGTTGTGAAAAATACTACAATCTGCCCATTGTCTGAGTATTTGTAATAAACCAAATTTCAATTTGGGACATGTGGTATGACAAAAGTGTTTTAATGATATATGTGTAACTTTATAATAAAGTTTTTATTATAAAAATACTACTACTTATTAAATGCTTACAACGTGCCAGGTGTTATGTAGAAGAACTTTACATATATGATTTTATAGAATCCTCACCGTGGCCCTGTGATATAGGTACTATTATTATCCCCATGTTGCAGATGAGGAAACCAAAGCCTAGAAACCTTAGTATTTTAGATTGGATTTCCTGGACACAGACTCAGAGAGTTGTGCAGGGATGATTAGTTGCTGAATGATCCCAGTAGATCCACATGTAAGGAAATGAGAAGGCCAGGACTGATAGAAGAAAAGCAGTGGCCTGTGGTGGCCTCAGCCAATCCTCCAGGGAATTCTGGAATAATCATGTAAGGTTATTCTCAAATTCAGGCAAGGGGCACCCAGCAGTCACTCATAGGACACCCTGGAAGGAGGCACAGCAAAAGCAATTTCTAATGTAATCTGTTAACAGCAACATTCCCAGCAGCTGGAAGAAGGATGTATCTGCCTTTAGAGGGGCTCTGGGCAGAGCCCCGCAGTATCCACTACAGTTAGGTAACAAGTCCATGGTAAAAGGCTAGTAAAAGGCTAGAGTTTAAACCTAAGTCCATCTGACCTTAAAGTCTGTCCTCTTAACCTCAGTGCTATATTGGTCCCAGAGCACTATCTATCTCATTCATTTGCTACTATCTGATGAAATAATGGCATTTCTGGAACATGTTTATGGTTTCAACAAATGACTGAAACAGAACGTTTGGATTTGAATTGTTAATTTTAAATGAAGGTAAATGGCATTATGCATTAGCTGTGGGTGTGAATGTGTGCTTCTGTATATAGGCCTAGCACTGAGGAGAAAGAAAGAGAATTAAGTGTAACAGTATTAGATTTAAAATGCAGAGTGTCTTCCTTCTTCCCATCTTCCACACAACTTACAGGGTCAAGTTCACAGTGAAAATGCTGAGATTTGTTTCGTATATGAGAGATGTGCCAGCTTAGGCAGTGGAACTTGGATCTGCTAGTGATGTACTTTCTTACTTACCTTTTTAGTTAACCTGGGCCTGCCGCACAGTCCCCTCATTGCCTGGGGATTCCCCCAGCTCTTGCTAGGTCAGAGCCAGGGTTTGCCACTGTCAAAGATAAACAAAGCAGACACTAAAGTGGTAAGGACAGATTTTTATCCACAATATACTACTGTAATAGGGAATAGATTCCAGCATGAACTGAAATCAACTTCAATTTGTACAGAGGTGACCAGGTGTTTTAAAGGGAGAGTGAAGAAGTAGGGAGAGTGGGCAAGAACTCAGTGGAGTCAGAGAAGGGAAAAATTAGAAAAAATGGGAGGAAGGGGTTGGCCTATGTGACACTCATCTGGATTTATTAAGTGGCACTTATCAATGCTGGGCTTCTGCCCTCCCACTGAGACTGGGAGACAGGGGCCCTATCTTTAGGCAATGGCTGGAACAAACAGTACATTCTTTTGGCAGCCTTGAGTTTTCTCAGACGGGCACGTTAAGCGGGGCTAATGTCATCCCAGGGATGTGGCCTTGAGCGGTTAGAAACTATGGTAATGTTTTGTGCACATTTTTATAGGCCAAAGTTGAGGCCTCATTGAGAAGACAGCTCAGAGGAGCCTGGCTAGAGTTTGGCCACAGAGAGAATCTTTGTCACGACCAATGAGAAACAAATAGCAGTTTAGTGGACTAAATCCCTACCCTGAGACCTCTCTCATATCAGCCTTATCCAAAGCCAGGAGCTTCCCCGGACTTCCCTGATGAGCAGTCTCATGCACACACATTCACGTAGTCTCACATATGCTTACACACTTAGACACTCTATACTCATATTCACACTCGCACACATAGAAACACATGTGCAGTTTCACACACTCTCAGACACAGAGCCACACACACACACACACCTTGGTCCCTAGACTGTGTGTTTTATTTCCCAGGCTCGGGTACTCAGTTGGCAGGTCACAACCTATTCACTACCCCAGCCCTGCTGCTGGGCTTCATGACAGGGCGGCATCTCCAGGCAGCCTCCGAGGCTTCCTTCCCATCTAACTACAGTGAGCTGGGGTAGATCCAGGAACTTCCACCACTAGATAAACCCGAGCAGTGATAGCTTTGTGGGGGCAGGAAGGGTGCAGCAGGAAGAATAGAAGTTTCGGCTAGGAGAATCAAGCCCTTGGGCAGCTCAGCTCAAAGCTTCCTCAAGTAATAGTCAGTCAGTGAATTCTCATTCTTTACCTCATTCCATACTCAGCCCAAGTTCCTCCCAGGCTCTCAGGTCAGTAGGTGATAAATCCAGCATTAGACCCCAATCCAAAGCTTCTCACCTTTCCCATGAGATCCCTTTCTTTAACAGAGATCCTTTTTAAATTTACCAAAAAACTTCATGCAGAAAAAAGAGGTTAAACATTACATAGGTTAACTAGCCATGTTATGGTTTCTATATTGTCTGATTATTAAGTATAATCAAATTCTCTCATTATCAATCATAATCCCCTCATCAACTCTCCTTCTTTGGTTTACATGCTCTTACCATGGGTTGTTTTTGTTCCTTTGTGCATGGTGGGGGAAGAGTTCACTTCTTTGGGAGGCTGCAGCAAAGAGCATGACTTTGTGCTCCAGCTCCTCCACATATGAGTGGTCAAACCTGAACTCCAGTGTATCCTTCCTAAGCCTCTGCAAAATGTCAGGGCTGCCATTGGGATTAATAGGATACACATTCAAAGCACCCATCAGAGTTCCTGGCTTATAAGAAATAGCCAATATATTTTAACTATTAGAATTTCTTGCTTTTAATTTTTAATTATGTAATGTCGATAAAGTAGTGACTCAAAAATCAGTATTTCTTCAAAAAAAATTATTTTTCTCCTGGAGAGGCAGGCAGATCTTCCTTCAGAATCACATTACATGGGTTGTCACTTTGCTCCTGTGTTTTGTTGGTACCTGGGCAGAAAATGGGATGGGCTGCAGTCCTGAGCAGCATGCATTGTGACAGAGCTGCCCAGGGAAGCAGCAAGGTTGTGCCTATAACTCGAGATCTCAGACAGCTAGGAGGCTTTCTTCCATTTGCCCCAATTTGTCTCCATCTATTAGTAGTAAATTGGGATGAGGGAAATGATGTATGAATCATGTTCACAGCAGGGGAAGGAAAGGAGACCTGTCTTCTGTCAGGCATACTCGTCAGCTGGGTGAACGCATGGGTTAGAATGCATAAAATTCCATTACTTGTTTGCCGAGCCTAAATAATATTAAGTTCTGAAATATCCTCCACAGGCGCTCCCAGGTTGAGCTCCTAATCCCCTGTAACATTTTGTCCTTTGGGAGATGAGGGGAGCCAGTTCAGGTGGAAGTTGGAGGGGGAAAGCAGGAGATGAGGGGTGGAGGAAGCAGAGTTCTCATTTCCCTTTTTTCAAGCTCCCAATAACTTGGCATCTTTCTGGAAAGTCTTGGTTATTTGGAGCATGCACTGAGCTCTTGACAGGAAATTTGTCAGTGCTTCTCTGACCACATCATTTCCGACTCTCATTCTCTTTCTGATCATGACACCTTTTCAGTAAATTTGAAAAAAAAATATCCAAGATATCAGACTGTCATTGCTGAGGCATCATAAACAGCTTTTAATGACATGTACAGCCAAGATGCCATAATGAAAACACACACTAAGCATCTTCAATGTTCTGAATTTACAGGGCTGCTCTGCGGTTCTGAATATAGAATATCTCTGTTAGCACAGAACGGGAATTTAAACACTTCTGGGAAACAAAATAAATCAATAATAATGTCCTTCTGCATTAGATGTAGTTTATAAATGTGATCAAAAGATTATCCTATAAAAGCAACACACATATTTGTGCATTTTCTAGTGATAAATAGTCTCCAGGATTTTTCAATTTCTGCAAGTTAGCAAGCTTAAGAAAAAGGTTTCTAGATCTTTATCTTATAATGCAGTTGTGTATCCAATACCAGAACAGTCATTTGCCAAGTAGAAGGCATTCTTGGGACTGAACATAGACACAAGGAGAAAAATCTGCAAATAAATAGATTTCTGCAGTTCAGTTATTGCTTTGCCATATAAAATCTTAAGAGGTAGATAAGGCCAGACTCTGTCAACTATGGAATAATTTTTTTCCGAGTATATGAAAGCACATGGCCAACAATTCTCTGTGGGGTTCAGTCTGACTTACATTATACAGACAATTAGTTGAAAGGCTACAATACAAGAAATCAGGTAGCTTCAGTTCTGTGTAGCCGAATGAATTTGGCTTCTGTACTCCAAATACTACTAAAGCGTAGGTTATAATAGAAGAAAACTGGTAGCCAAACCAGGTTTTGCTCATTCAGAAAAAGAAGGGCTATGAATTCTAAAGTAACAATGAAAGGACTTCTCCTTCAGAATATGTCTCACATCTTATTTCCCGCTCTTCCAAGTGAGACTCTCTTTCCTTCGTCCCCAGATCTCCTGGGAAAAGTTCTTGAGGAGAAAACGTTTACCCCAAATTATAGTGCAGCTAGGAACTAGAAATGAATGAGTAACCCTTTCAGCAAGTGTAGGCCCACTTTGTGCTTTGTCTTAGCTGCGTTGGTCCAGCCTCCCAGAGTCTTGAGTACATAGATCAGAGCACAAGTGGTACAGGATATTCTCCAACAGATCCTGTTCCAGGAATCTCCCCTTCAAATGACCCCAGTCAGCAGGTATTTGTGAGCAGGAAGGAGGAGGGTAAATAAGAGTTAAAATAACAGCCAACATTTATTAAGCATGCACCATGCACCCACAGAATTCTAGGCTTTAGATATGGTATATCATGCAGTGCCCACGACACCCAAGAATAGCAGTGTTCTTCTCATTTTGTAGATGAGTAAAACTACATGTAAAAGGTTGAACAGCTGGTAACTGGCAGCATTTATGAATCCAGAATAATTCCCTTAACCACTGCCCTTATCCATCAGGAGCTTTCACATTGATGAATATGTTAAACCCTCACAGTGACCCAACTATAAAATATTATTATTATTATTATTATTATTATTATTATTATTATTATTATCATTACCATTTTGTCCATTACAGTAATTCAGGCAGAGGGTAACTTTCTCAAGGTCAACTTAGAAAAGGACAACCAACATTTGAATGCTTCCAAGCCTGTGTTCTTTCTACCAGCCCACATTGCTTACAACAAGCATTAGCATGCAAATGCTAAAACTCTCTAAAGAGACTGAGTGTCTAACTTTGTTGTTATTAAAGCAAATATGAAAGAAAAACATTCATAGGATCAAGAGGTATAATTTTAAGAGGCTGTCTTTTTATTGAAAGGAAAGAGTAAATGCAGCATTGTGTTGGCAAGGAGGAGTGTGGGCTTTAGTTTTCAAAGAAAGCATGTGGGAAAGGGAGTCTGTCTCTGTAGTTTGCATCTACAGTGTTCTGGTGTAAGTTTACAGAGCTGATCTGTGGCCCTGATGGAAGGATATGCCCAGACTGCCTGGCATGCAGTTTTGTATCAAGTACAATGATGTGCCTGCAAGTAATGGAAGACTCCAGTACAGGGACTTACCAAGAACTTAGTTTACCCCTCATCATGAGAAGCCAAGTGGTAGGAGACTTCAAGTGTTTGTTCAGCTTCTCAAAAATGCCATTGGAACTCAGGACCTTTCTCTTTCCACCCCTGCTCCCTTATCACGTTGTCCTTCTCCTCGTGGGAGTCACAAGACATTTGCCATAAAGTTGGGAACAAAAGAGAAGAGGAATGCACCAGCCATGCTGGTCCTATGTTAGCAAAAAAAAAAAAAAAAAAACAGAGGCTTTCTCAGACTCAGTCCCCACCCCACCCCCCGAAAGCCCCAGCCACCTTCCATTTAGGTCTTTTCAATCAGCAACGTGTCCTGTGGCTGACGCAACAGACAGGGAGGCTGAGAATGCAAGCATTTCCCGACATGTGGCCCACCCAGCAGAAGTGCATTTTCATATGGAAGGTGCAGGTAGAAAATCTCAAAAAAGTACACCTTCATTTGGGGTGCTAGTGTGGAAAAGGGTTAGGGCAATAGGGCTGTACTTGGGAGAAGGATGATATTGATGAGGAAGAATGTCGTGGTACCCTTTGTATCTTTCACTTAAATGGACACCTGTGATGCTTCCTTTCCTCCTTCATCCTGTTCTTGAATCTTTATTCTTTCTGCTCAACCCCAAACCAATTATTTAGCCTTTGAGCTAAATAATGTTGCTAATTATCCAATCTTTGACTGTGTGTTATTGTTTTTTTTTCAATTCTTGGCAAATAATATGCATTGAATAAATTATTGCTGAATTATTTAATGAGATGAGGAAATTCTAAGCAAATTTCAGCTGATGAGAGCCTTTGACTACAATGGCCAGAAGTCTTCACTGCTCCAGGGGAGAAACTACTCAGGAGCCTGTGGAAGGCATCTAGACACCCATGTTACCAGAATCTAGATGTATGAATGTCAGCTAAGTGGCCCAACCCAGATCAAAGGAAGCTGAAGACTCTCAGGTCTTAGGTCAACACGGCCCTGTGTGGTCTTGTTGCCTCTTCATATGATGAGAGCTCCATGGTTTTCTTCTTCTTTTGCAGAGCCAGCTCTCCCAGGCACTGAACGGGCTGTCAGACAGGGCCAAAGAAGCCAAGGAGTTTCTGGTGCAGCTACGCAACATGGTCCAGCAGATCCAGGTACTGAAAGCACCTGAAGCAGAAAGCAAATCCCACGGTTAAGATGAAACTGTGTGGTGGAGAGTTTGTCTGTTTCTTCTCTTTTACTTTTATGTGTTGTGGGGAATTTCCTATTTATTTTTTTCTGCTCTGTCTTTTCTAATACATACAAATACACATATGGACCCACTTGGAACATACCTGCTCTTGAGATGGTTACATATGCCAACAAGCCAGGAAAAAACCTGTTTTTCCAAGTGGTTTGTATCTTCCACACAGAGGTCCTAATTCTCCACTACTGTGTATTTATAAAAAGGCCTATTTCTTTGTGAATTCAGAGTCATTATTGGTGAGTGGTTTTTTGAAAAATATATAGATTTCCAAAGCACCTTGAAATAATTATATCTTATCTAATGGTAACAAACAGGTCACGCTTTCTCTTTTTTTAATTCCTTCCTTCCTTCCTTCCTTCCTTCCTTTCTTCCTTCCTTCCTTCCTTCCTTCCTCTTTTTTTCCTTTCCTCTTTCCTTCTCCCTCCTTCCTTCCTTTTCTTATATCCTCCTTCCTTCTTGCCTACCCCATAGTAATGCTTCTCCTCTACTTAGATACTTAAATATTTTTCATCCATAATCTCCTGGTGACTACAATTTCAGATTGCTTAATCTGGACACAATGATCAAGAGACCAGTCAGTATTTGGAAGCTTGTGAATTTTCCACTATAGCTAAAGAGGAGAATCCATAAACTGCATAAGATGCTAAAAGAATGACTTTTTTGCACTCTACCGTTCTTATGTTTTATGCTTTGCATCACAGAAATCTTAGCTCTGGCCTCCCAGTAAAGTGTCTCTCTGAGTTAATATTTAACCCATGTCAAGGCAGAAATGGCTTTTTAAATGTAAAGCAGTCTTTCAAAGCACCTCACACCGATTTTTTTCCCTTTTTTTGTTGTTGTCATGCATGCCCATGTTAAAATTTTGATACCATTATAGCTAACAGTTGTACACTTCCTTCGGTCTTCCATAGAGGTTATCAGTCAGTCCCTTCTTTGCCCCAGGCTTGCCTCTGTGCCTCTTCTCTTCATCAGAGCAAAGCATTCTTTCTGGTCTAAATTAGAGCCTCTGAGGAGAAGGCTCCCTGCTCCCTCTCAAAATTGCCTTGCATGAGACAGAGAGAGCTCTTAAATAATGTTTTTCAGGAGATTTCTCTGAGAACGCAAAGAAATTGTCATGAAAGTCAAAACTTAACATTTGTAGAAGTCATTGCTGAAGCGATTTCTAATGCATGTCTTACAGGAAGAAGACCTGGCATTTGAAAAGTTACCAAATACTTATCAGTAGATCCTTTTCTTAAGAGAGACACACAATTCTTTATGACTTTGCGAATAAATTAAAATTTAATAGGCTAAGCTCTTTCTTCCTTGCCAGCCCCCAGAAGTTTACAATTTACTCAGTTGGGTGCTATTTTTTTTTGTTAGTGCTATATGAGTATTTAGCTTTCACTTGATGTAAATTACAAGTTTTTCAGATTATGGTTTGAGAGTCAAAATTATATGTGTAACTTACTGAAAGGATTACCTTTACTGGATGCTTATAATTTAGTGAGAAAATCACTTAAATTCTGTGGTTAGTACAGATTTAGATCAATTTAAAAATTTAGATTCAGCATTCAATTTAAACATCACAGAGAAGCTATCATTCATTTAGAAAATGATTACCCTTCCCCCTCAAGTTATTGGTTCATGTCTGACTTTTACAGCCCACTTGCGTTCACTTTGCTTTCCTTAATGAAACGAGCGAGTGCTTTTGCCTGTGATTATTCTTATAAACTTCCATTGTCATTGGATTATCATTTACTATTAAAGACCGTTGCCATCTTTCTTTTTCTTTCTTCCCCTGAATTTACTGATTTTTTTTATCTCTTATACTTCAACAATACCTTGCTCCCTTGGGCAACCAGCATTTCTCTGAATGCCACCTTCCACCATACACAGCTGGATGTATGCCGGCTTTCAGAAGGATTCATGTCCAACTGTGCAAACAAGGCTTTATTTTATTTACTCTAAATCAAACTTTGGAGATAATTTCCTTTTGATAGAAATAAGTTTGTTGAGTAATATTCATCCTTTCCAATCTAAATTTAAAGCAAAACACTATCACTATAGAATGAAATTTATCCAGTTATTTTTCAGATGCCGAATATGCATTGTGCACGGAGTTCCTCTTCATCCCCTTCAGCAGGGGTCTCCACCCCACAAATGAGTGGGGCAGCTCTGTTTTCTCTGGCAGCCCGAGGTGCCCAGGCACCTTAAGGCTGAGAAGTGTGCTCTGTCATGCAGGAGAACAGTGTGGAGTTTGAGGCCTGCCTGGTGGCCCAGTGTGACGCCCTCATCGATGCCCTCAACAGAAGGAAAGCCCAGCTGCTTGCACGCGTCAACAAGGAGCATGAGCACAAGCTAAAGGTGAGTGCTGTGCCATATGGGGAGCAGAAAGCCAATAAGCCTGGCTCCTAGGGCTGTGATGAAATGGCTAGATAAGGGGCAGGATGCCTATAGCCTAAAGTAGCTAGTGGCTTCCCTGGCAAGGAGTGGGCATACCCCTTCCTTCAGCACTCAGTCCATCATTTACCATATTTGTTGGGTGACTCTTGTGGGGCAGGAATTTGGGGGGGGGGGCTAGATATAATAAAATAAATCAAAATCCCTGCCCTCAGGAGGGATAAACAATAAGCAAAATAAGTAAGTAAACCATCCAGCATATTAGTAAAAAGTGCTAAGAAAAAAACCAAATAATAAAAAGGGGTGGGGAGTACTAGAGTTGGGGGGTAAAATTTTAGACAAGGTGGTCAGAGAGGCCATACAGAAGCATAATGTATTATTTAATTGGGGGATAGAATCTGTACCTTCCAGAAAGCAAACAAGATTTGCCTCAACTTTCCAAGTGAACTGTGCAATTGGACAGTTGTACGGACTTTCATCATCACACAATAAAAATCTATTGAATACAAGTCTTGGTCCCCAGTGGCAAAAGGACTGGTCCTCCTGGAGACATCTGGTATCCCATGCACTGCCTCACTGAAGTGAGGCATCGACATCTGAGAGCAGGCTGGATGCATGAGAAGAGCCCAGCCAACAGAAGCTCAGAAGCAGGCAGTCAGCAGAGGTCCACGTTTGTGGCCAGTAAGCTCACGGTAGCTACCAGTGGGTGGCAGATGGGTAGTATGCATTGTTGGCCTGGGACTGGGGTGGGAGAAGTGAGTTCTGACCATAGGGTCTCTGTTAGAGTTGGGCAGTCCACATCAGGGAGCTTTAATAGTGGGCAGTAGTGGGTGGATACTACCTTGAGGGAGCTGGTGGCTGGCAAACAATCCAGTTAGCGTCAAATATCCCCAGCAGCTTTGGAACAGGCTCTAGTCCCTGAAGGACAAGAGAAGGTCCCATTTCTAAAAGAATAGAATTCCAGTAGGAGAACCAAGGACAAAATAAGAGAACACAGCTTACAAGACTTGAGACCAAAGCTCAGTGGCAGGGAAGCTTTGAGCAGGGCCAGTACCCACTTCACGGTTATCAGAAATAAGGCAAGAAACCAGTTGCTAAGGGGAGCACGAGACCTGGGCAAGATCTGCAATAAGACTGGCAATGCTGAGCGCTGAGCAGCAGAGTTACCAGTCCTTTCTCTGTGCCCATCCACACACCAGTGCCCAGAGCCCAGGAGGACAGGGAACCAGGCAGCACAACAAAGAGCAACATTTCCCTGGGGAAATTCTCTCCAAAAGTGAAGAAAACCCCCACGCTAACTGCATCCTCTGAAGCAAGGATCCCCAACCCCTGGGCCTTGGACTGGTATCAGTCTGTGGCCTGTTAGGAACCAGGCCGCACAGCAGAGGTAAGCAGCGGGTGAGGCAGCCAAGACTTCATCTATATTTGCAGTTGCTCCCCAGCACTAGTACCACCACTTCAGCTCCACCTCAGACCATCAGGCATTAGATTCTCACAGGAGCACCAGACCCTGGTGCCAAAAAGGTTGGGGACCACTGCTCTAAGGCACCCTTCTCCACTACCCATCTGCTGTTCCTCAAAACACATCCAGAGCCACACACCTGCTTCTTCCTTCTCCAAAGCCAGGACAATAATATGGCTGGAATATAAACCTTTCTCCCTGCCTTTGTGACTTGCCCAGCCATTGCTCTGAAGGGGCCTGTAAAATGGAGGCAGGCGGAAGGCTGACAATGAGGTCCAATTGCTTGTGAGGGCTGTGCCCCATGACGCAGTTTGCCAGCAAGGCCTCCTCTGGCTCTGTATCAAGGCCATGTCTCCTGATGAGACAGCAGTAGTGCAATTTTATCAAGGAGGGGCACTGCAGATTCCTTGACAAAGAAAATTGCGTATCTTGATATTGAATATGAACCAGAGTTTGGAAAGAAAAGTGCCTCAGCCTGTTGATGTAGATAGTGAACCCAGGCTGGGGACTGTAACACTCCTTCCAGAGAGGCCAATAATGTTTCCTAACTAGAAGACCCTCTAAGTTTATATTAGAGTGAACTCAAGCTCCTGGGGGCCACCATACTGACTCCCACCTCATGGAGCCTTCAAACTGGAACTGAATGCAATCAGGAAGACACCAAGCTTTCAAAGGAGGCACCCTGAGTGGCCTGTGTCGTGCATAATTCACAAAGTACTGAATAATGGCAAGCTTTATTTACATGGTTTTTTCTAGCTCACAGATTTCCAGACTCCAGTCTCCTTATGTCTGTGATCAAATTGTTTGCTTTTGAATTCCCTGAAGACCACTGGAGTGTGTCCCATGGCAACCTATGTAGTAATTCCTAAAACATGGAGGAGGAAAGTGGGGGTAGTATTAAATACACTGCTTTTTACCCAAAAAGTTCCCTGAAAGTTTTACCATGTGGATATCCACCTTATACATTTAGTTGCAACGATCTGGGAAATGTTTCTACTCTGTAAATATATTCATCCAAGATAATCACACGTTAGGTCTCAATGAAAAATTCTTCTAGAGTCACCTTTTTTTTTTTAATCTGAATTAAAATCCAGATATGCTCGGAGATGTGATTCTGTAGTTGCCTAGTGAGCAACACAGAATGAGCATCCTTGGCAACCGAGCCCTGGCTTTTATAACAGCAATAGATAACACTTCAGGACACTTTCTTTGAGGCAGCACTGTACAAACTGTGTTACAGGGATCAACTCCTCTATTCTTCACAACACATTTGTGAGGCCATTATTACTATTATCCCCATTCTAAAGGTGAGGAAACCATGGCATCATGATATTAAAAACCAGTCCAAGGATCCAGAATTTCAGTCCTGGTAACCTGGCACTAGCTAGAGCCCAGAATCTGGACCACAGCACTCTACCACCTCTGGCCAGTAGAGTTAGAATGCAGGGAGAAGGCTTGTCCCCACCACTCTCATCCTTTTATCAGTCAGCCAATACCTAATGCACACCTGCTCAGGGCTGAGTGCTGGGCAGGGAAGCACGGGAAGAGGGAGTCATGAAGGTGACTCAAGATGAGTTCTGCCCTTTCTGAGCTTTACATTTCAGTGGGTGAGATAAGTCATATCCACAAAGGACTCCAACACAGGTAGAAAGCGAACCTCCAGGAGAGAGATAGACAATGCCATAAAAGTTGGGAGGAGGGTAAAATTATGTCCAGCTGAAAGAATTACAGAGATGTCATGGAAGAGCTGGCATTGGAGTCACGTAAACTATGGGATGTGTGTGTGTTGATGGCGACCTACATTCTTGCCTGCAGGATTTGCAACTGAGGGATGAAGACAGTGATTACCACAGTGCACCCTGGTCTTGCTCCATGCAGTTAGCCATGAGGGCTTAACGGATGTTTTCTGTTTCTGTCTTCTGTTCTAACATTACTAAAAGACCGTCCCTAGAGCCCTTCATTGTAGCATGCTTCAGAAACCTGGAACTTTTATTGTTACAGTGGATCTCAAAATACCATTTGGGTCACATAGAATAATCTAAAATAAAAACACATTTGTCTTTAGGAAATGAGCCGGCCAGCTGGGATGTTCCCTCTAAATAGTGGGCCAAACATTTTAGTATGTAGCTATAAAATTTTAACTTTTTCTCAATGGAAGTCTCTTTTTTAAAATATTGCAGACACTTTCCTGGCATCTTTAAACAGAACGTGGTGAACAGTTTGTGATAAGTCGCATGGATGTGGCTGCAGAGGCAACTCCAATTATCCTGTATGAGAAAGACATAAGGGCAGGAATCTGGATGGAAGAGAGAATTAAATATTGAGAAAGCATTATTTATTGGTATCAAAAAATGGCAGAGGGGCATGAAATCCCCCCAGTCTCCCTCATTAGTGTTGCCTCTGCAGAATGGGACTGTATGGCAATCAGCAGTGAGCTGTGCTGTGGACAGGAAAGGTTTTAACGCATCACCGGGACTCCATATGCCATGACTGTGCATTGGTCCTGGTGGCCTGCCCCGCAGAGTGCACAGATGCGCTTGGGGGATGCTGAGCAGAGGTGCTGCCTGCCTCGTTCTACCCTGCCAAGAGTGCAGTTTCCTGCTGCAGACCTCAAAGGGCCACAGAAACCAGACACAGGTGGCTGGTTGTCCCCCATAGCAGCAAACCTGTTCTATCTTCTGTCTCGAGCAATTTGTTTCTCTGCTGTTTCAGCTGATTGTATCTGACACTACTTCTAAAAACAGCCAGCAAAGCTGATGCTGTGACTACTGATGCCAGCCTCCCTGTCTCCCTCCCTCTGCCTTTCTCCTCCTGCCTTATCCCTTCTTGTCACTTCTGTTGCTACTCAGATTTGTGAGAAAAGGCTGGCATTTTATAGACATCACTTGCCAAGCACAGTCCTTTCTCTTTGTTGGCTAACCCATCATTCACAGTCCGGCAGGGATAATCTTATGGTCTTCCACTTCCTTTTGGCTGAATTCTCTGAGGGCCTGCTTTTGCTGACAAAGAGGAGAGTTGTGTGTGTGTGTGTTTCTGGCAACTTTCCCTTCTTGAGCAATCCAAAAGGCTAGGGATGCTGGAAAGTGAATGTTTATAAAGATAGTCTTTACAATCTACTCATGCCCCTTTCTGAAACCACTGATTACTTGAACAGATTGAATAGTTCTGGTTCTGAGGCAAGATGGAGCTAAGTGGTGAAGAGCTCAGACTCTGTATCATAGAGTAAAGTGAGGACATACTTTTTCACTGACTAGGTCTCTAACTGTGGACAGTGTAGATCTTGATCTCTTTCACCTGTGTGTAAATTAAGGCTAAAAGTAGTTGTCACCTCACAGAGCATTGTAAAGCGCTGAGCACAGTACTCAAATATTAACAATTATTATTGATGTTATTGCTGAGAGATGATGACGGAAATATGGTTTTATTCAGCACAGTAAAGAAGGGCTCCTTAGGGCTTATCTTCCATAATACCAGAGTTCATAGTGTAGAATTAGCTTATAAATGGGTGTCATTGTCTTAGTGGACTGAGTTTATCATTGACAGCCTACAAAATAGTTTACAAAATTTGGCAAGCTATTTTTAAAGGCTAAAAAAAGGCTTTGAGACATATGCAGATGTGACTGTATTTTAGGAACACTGTTGGAAATGTAAATTACAGTTAATACTATTCTGTGGTTTAAAAAAAAAAAAAAACACTGGGAGCCAAATATCTATTTTTAGGATATGGTGAACTAAAGCAAATGTCAGAAAGCTACTGGAGATAAAAAATTCTTTTGCGATTTCAAGAAACATTACTAAGTCATATTTGGAACTACTGGGCAATATCCCAATGACCAACAAAGCATATTGGTTTCTTGTCCTATCCATATGTTTTATTAACCTCCTTTCCAGGTCTTCCTTAAATAAGTAAGGTTCTAAATCATCCTCTCTGTCTGTGATCCTCACAGGGAATCTGTGACATTAATGAGATCTATGTTTTTTTCAGAAACTTTACAAATGTCATTTTTTTTGGTAAGTCTAAAGAAACACCTGAGAATTATTTTTATTTATGTAATATTCAGAATTTTAAATAATCCTGTAGTCATCTTAAATGTGTTCTCTCTCCAATATTTTAGAATGAATTCATATGTTGAATAGTATCTGATAGATGTCTTTTTGGTTACCTTTCAACTCCAAGATCCTCTAGAAAAAGAAAGTTATAGTTATCCAAAAATATTCTTAATCTTTAATTTCTATGTGTGGTTGGTAAATAACATACCAACAAAATTACTCAGTGAGAATACTGAGGGATAATAATAAAGCTTACTGTTCTATAGAGCTTTTCATATTTACAGAGGGTTTCCATGTCTCAATTGTAGTTATCTATAGTATGCTTGATTTTGAACCCAATTGTACTGTTGGGTTTCATTAGAATCATTATTTTTATTGTCATAATCATGTTTGTTATTATTTACTATGTATTGCCTGTTATGTTCCCATTATGTTTGCAAAAAAATTAATTATATGGCCATATCATTGAGTACAAACTTACACTAGGAATGTTATTGGCTTGTCTAACTGCTTACTTCAACTATCTTGCCATTGCTTCATAATAGGTAAGTAATCAAGCCAGGAGGGGAGAAGGCATGAGAAGGAGGGAGGGAGGAAGTAAAAGAATACCTGCCCAAGTTCACAAAGAATTTTTTAAAAAATAAATAGTATTTGACTGGCTACAGCCATTACTAGAAAAACAAAAAAAGCAACAAGCCAATAATCAGCTTAATTCCAATAAAACTACTAGCGAGGAATTTAGTTAGTATATTACGATAAGGACATTTGGGAAAATTAAGCACACTGAGGTAACTCAAAACCTTCAACTGCCCTCAGCAGAACTCTAGAGGGCCAATTCTAATCATTTAGCCACAATTTTTATCAATGAGGAATTCCTCAGTTTCGTTTGGCAAATTCTGTGGTCCTCTGCTTCCCATCATGTAGGAGCAAAGTCACAGAAGGTCTGTATGGAATAGAGTGCCCAGGGTGCCCATGACTCACCAAGATGCCATTGCATGCAGCTGGAGCTCAACGAGGTTAGGGGACACACCTCTGAATACTCCCTATCCACCTTAGCAATGCTAGTGAAGAGCAGTCACAAAGCTTCTTTAATGCCCTTTGCCTAAACCCAGACATGAGTGACACTATGTACCTCTGGAAGACTTCACGTGTATTTTGAAGATGATGGAGTAATCTACTGTACCTCACTACACCTCATATTCTACATAACATCATATTGCATACATTGCTTTTACCACAGCCCACTATAAGTGGTAAATGTTCTCTTGTGTGGGTGGGACTGCACTAACATGCTTATCACTCCAAATGGCTTGTATCTCTTCCTTCCTTGTACCCTTTTTCGTACAAGGGTACAGTATTCTATACATTAAAGAGCATGCTTTGCATATTCCACTCAATGTTTATTGATGAGACTGTTGGTGGCATTCACACTTCTAGGATAGAAAGTTCACAGCTTTACTGTTAAAATCTCAAACCTTTCTCTAAATAGGTACTTCTTTATTTATTTACTAGGCCTAAATGATCTTTTCCTTAATTAAAAACTCAAAGCCCAGACATGTCTTCGAAACAATTAGTTGCCAATGTGGATGAATGAATAACACAAGTACAGAGGGTGATATCAAGAGAATGGGGAAAATATTTGCCTAAAACTATGTGAGAGGATGGTGGCATGTGAGAAAATAAAGATGTTCTTTCTTAATTTAAATAACTAAGTTTCAATGAATGTGATGATAATATAAGATATAACATTCTACTCTAGGAAAAAAAAAAAAAAACAGGAGAATTCTTTATCTTATTAGATGAATCTGATGGCCTAAGCACTTCACCTGTAACTCACAGATGAGTCAATTCCAAACATTATTGGTCATCTTGCCTCAAGATTTGATGGAACACATAGAAACTCCCTCTACTGACCAAAAAGGACCTGGGATGAATAAATTCTTCAAGCTTGCGTCTTAAAAGTACTTTTACCTCAAACAGAAAAAAATATATTACTTGAAAGTACTTATACCTCAAACAGAAAAAAATATATATATTACCTTATACTTAGGGGAAATTGTTTTCAACTGTGATTGGAAGGTATAGATTATATTTTAAAAGAATTTCTTGAAATAGAGAGACAATGTTATTTACTTAGCCTAAAATTTCATTAGAGGTATTCCTTCAGATACCATGATGAGAGAGAATGCTATGAGAAAAAGTATTTGCTAAAAAAAAGAAATAAAGAAAAATTTAAAGAGCCACATGTATGATGGAGAGGTGAACGGAGGAAGGTTGTCAAGGTCAAATTAGATAAAATAATGAAATTCCCCTCAATTAACCTTAGTTCATGCTATTGGATATATTATTTGAGATGTGTGGAAGGAGATTGGTCTGCTAGAGGTAGAATGGAAAAATGTAGTTATACATAGGCAAAACTAAATTTTGTATTTGTATTGTATAACCTATCATAGGTTGCTCTATGATACTGAAAAAGTCTAAGCATTCAAAGGGACACAACAGTCCATTCTCAGATTCTCCTTTTACAAATAGGAGTTAGTGTCTCTCATATCCTGACCCAAGAAATGACCTTTATAAATTTTCCACTTAACAAAATAAAACTGTTCAAATGATTAATAGGCATTTGCCATCCAGAACAGATGGTGAGTACTGATAAAACAGTAAAAGCCTTTTCTGAAACTGTGGAACACAAATCAATTCTTTGTCCCAGAAGAGATAGTTTAGGCGTTAATGCAGATGAAAGCAGGAAGATTGTTTCTCAGTCCCTATTTGTGTCATTCCTGTCCCTATTGTATCATTCCTGCAACTTGCATGTTTCCTAAGGAAAGGCACTCTCAAGACTAGTCAGCTGCTGCAAACAGGGTGCCAACGGTTTCTCTAGAGCATCAGAACTATGGCACAGAAATGTGGAACTCAAAGAAAAAGTAACAAGGCCTGGCTTCCTAGGAATTGTTTTCCATTAAAAAAAAATGTAGAAATAAATAATAATAATGAGTAGAAATAACAGGGTGAAGAAAGTAGTAACAGAACTTTAAAAAACACTCAATTAGAGAAAAAATATTCATACTCTTAAAAGTTCTAATTATTTGGCTAATTTCCATAAGATAAGAAATCTCACTAAATTAATTCAGGAACTAGAAGTCAGATGCAACACGCCCAAAAATGCTGCTTCTGAGACCCTGTAGTTTAATTTTTAGCAGTGATTTTATCACAGGCTATGGTGATTATTGTGAAATGGTTGATTCAAATGTAAAAAGATAAACAAGAATCCATTGTTGCAACAATGGGAATTGAGAGCCAGAAACTCAGGCATATTGAGTACTTCCAAGAAGCTTGAACTGTGGAGTCTGATCAGGAGCCAATGGCAAACCTCCACTGAAACTCTGACACTTTGGCAGTGCAATAATTAAGCTTTTTAAAAGTAGCCAGAGAGCCCTGACACTTAGACAGCTCTTTTTTGCACTACGTAAACCTTGCTTGAGAAGGAAATTTGTAGAAACAGACATAGAATTTTATGAGGCCTGAGTATTGTATTTATTTCACTACATTTATGTCATAAAATTAACATGGAGCTGAATGCTCTGGAAATTAGACACAACAATTTAGTCTATTTTGCCTCAAAAGCAGACTCACTTTGGGTTACTGTGCTCAGATCCAGTTTGCACTTGTTAGTTCAAACTTCCAGGACCAAAATGTTAGGCAGAGTGCCAGGGCAGATGCCATTTGGATAGAGCATGGTGACTGCTGAGGTTTCTGCTACATTGTTGATGCACTGGCTACCAAAATATAGAAACACCTTCTGAGAACAATTCAGTTAAGCCTTCTACAGCAGAGAGGAGTACCATATTAGCTATAGGCCACTTGCTTTGCATTTTTAAATGCTTCCTTGTAGGTGGTTCTCTCTCCTGCCCAAGAAGCAGAAACCTAACCTTCCTGTTTATTTTCTGGTTGAGAAATAAAATAAATTGCATTCCTTAAGCCCAGACCAGCAGATTTGACAGAAACATGCCAGATATAAGAAGAAAATAAATCAACCAGTGAATCGTAAATTTGATCTCCTCCACACTCCCCACCAAAACAACAAAACAGATAATCTTCACATCAAAGTTGGTTTCTTTCATCAATTCTGATAGAGATTTTATATCCTACATTTGTTTTTTTATTTTAATTACATAAAAGTTTAAAAGCAATAACAAGTCATCTGTCAAAATATTGAGAGACTCCAATAGCCAAAATTATCTTGAAAAAGAATACAATAAGAGTTCTCAGATTTCCTGATTACAAAACTTACTACAAAACTACAATAATCAAAACAGCATAGCACTAGCATAAAGACAGACATAAAGACAACTGGAATTGAATAGAGAGCCAGGAAATAAACTCTCACATATATGGTCAAATTATTTTTGACAAGGGTTCCAGGACAGTTTTTTTTTTTTTTTGCCCTTCCAGAAAAGGCAGTTTTTCAACAAATGATACTGAGAAAACTGGCTATCCACATGCAAAAAAAAAAAAAAATGAAGTTGGACTTGACACTATGTGTAAAAATTAACTCAAAATGGACCAAAGACTTAAATGTAAGAACTAAAACTATAAAACTCGTAGACAAAAACATAGGGCAAACACTTTACAACACTGGATTTGGCAATAATGTCTTGGCTATGACACCAAAGGCACAGGCAGCAAAAGGAATAGTAGACAAATTGGATTTCATGAAAATTTACTAATTTTGTGCATTAAAAGACAGTGAAAACAAACAACCCTACTTAAAAATGGGCAAAAGAGTTAAATAGATATATCTCCAAATATATATATATATACATATACATACATATGTGTGTGTATACACACACACACACACACACACACACACACACACACAAACTAATGGCCAATAGCACATGAGAAGATGCTCGACATCATTCATCATTAGGGAAATGCAAATTAAAACCACAGTGAGATACCACCCATTAAGATGGCTAGTATTAAAAAAAAAAAAAAAAAACAGAAAATATAAGTGTTGTGAGGCTTTGGAGAAACTGGAACCCTTGTGCATTGCTAATGGGAATGTAAAATGGTAAGGTCGCTGTGGAAAAGAGTGTGATGATTTCTCAAAAAAATTAAAATAGAATTACCATATGACCCAGCAATTCTACCTCAGAGTATATACTCAGAAGAAGTGAAACAAAGATTCTCACAGATATGTGTATGCTCATGTTCATAACAGTTTCAGTGGAAGCAACCCAAGTGTCCATCAATGGATGGATGGATAAATAAAACATGGTATATACGTTCAATGGAATATTATCCAGTCTTGGAAGAAAATTTTGACACAAGCTACAACATGGATAAACCTTGAAAACATGCTAAGCAAAATAAGCCAGTCACAAAAGGACAAATATTATATGATTCCACTTGTATCAAGGTCCTAGAGCAGTCAAATCCACAGAGACAGAAAATAGATGGTATTTGCCTGGGGCTGGGAGAGAGGAGAATGAAGAGTTGTTGCCTAATGGGTATAAAGTTGCAGTTTGGGAAGATGAAAAAGTTGTGGAGATGGATGGTGATAATGTCTGCACAACAATATGAATATATTTAATGCCACAGAACTATCCAAATAAAAATAGTTAAAATGGCAAGTTTTATGTTATGTATATTTTATCACAATAAAAAATTAGACCCTCACATTAAAAATAAAAAAATGAAACAAAGACCAGCAATATTGAATGGATAGATTGTCAAAAACTTAGGAAGAACTTAAATGTCCAAAAATAGGGAAATAGAAACAGTTAAATAAATTATGATAACTCACTCGATGGGATATTTATGTAGCCATTAATGTTTACTGATGGTGGAAATGTAGAACATGACTATGATATAGTGTTAAATGAGAAGGGGGTAAAATTGTCACATACTATGATTGCAGCTGTAAATAAATCTAGCTCAAGGAAAAGAACTAAAAGGAAATAAATATCAAAGGCTTTAAAAATTTGCTTTAGAGAGGTGAAATGATTTGCTTCTTTCCCATCTATTTTCCAATTGTTTTGGAAAGTGTATGTAATAATTGTTAAAGAAAAAATAAGTTTATGATAAACAAGAAAAAGTTGTTTAATTATTATTATTATTATTAAAACTTTGAGTTATTATCCATAAAATCTGGAATGCTGGATGTTGTTGAGGCTTTTGCAAAGTAGCATAAATATCTAGGATATGAGGGATTGAAATTCCTAGATAACTCTCATTCAACTCTATGCTTCAAAAATAACTTCAGGATTTGGGTCACTGAGCAGAGGACACAGAAGACTAACATCTCTGAAGAAAGAAACTTTTCAAGGACTGTCATGCTTTTGACACTGGGCAAAGACAACTTCCCAGAGGCAGAAACTGCCTTTCTAGGTTGAAGCTGACTCACAGCTTGGCAAATAGAACAGCCATTAAAACTGTTTTCCAAAATGAGTTGATTCTAAGTGGGTTATTCCTAAAATGTAATTCTTCATCCACCTTTCTCTGGCTTACTTGTCATTAGCTCATTACCTTTCAGCAAGCCCCACTCCATCACCCACCTGAAGAAAGAGAATCAGAATGAGAAATGAACTGGATTCAGATGGTGATGTCTTGTTGAAAGGGACAGGTAGTGGGTCGGTAGTGGGCTACTGTGTAGAAGAAGCTGCAGAGCAGAAGCTGCAGCCACATATCATTGCTCAGCTCCTTTTAAGACTCTCCATGACCTCCCAGTTTGAGAACTTAGGGTCATTAGCTCCCTAGAAGAGGGGAGCCAGGGGAACTTGTAGAAGATGTCCCATGAGGCACCAAGGTAACCATCTTCCCATGGTTCCCACGCCTTTCTGATGGGTCCTTTTGTTACAAGTTCCTGTAAGAACCATGATCCAATCTGTCCTCTAGAGCCATTGTCCACAGCAGACATTGTCACAAAATCACCTCATAAATTTAATTCCATTCCACGATGCTCTTGGATTCTGGTTTGAAGAAGCTCTTCGAAGTCCCAGTTTGCTTCTTTTCTACTTTCTGCCATTTTGGACCATTTTGTTCTCTCATCATTCCTAGGTGGTTCGAGATCAGATCTCTCACTGCACAGTGAAACTGCGCCAGACCACAGGTCTCATGGAATACTGCCTGGAGGTGATTAAGGAAAATGATCCTAGTGGCTTTTTGCAGGTAAGTATTAATTAGTGTCTGCTTCATTCTCAATGTCCCATGAGACTGAGTGTACCAAGGCCAGACTCCCAATGGCCCTGGCCCCCTTTATAACAGAACCTGCCTTCACTCTGCGGTGTGTATGTGGGTGTCTGCTAAACTTCACTGACTTCCTGGAAGTCTCTGTCACCATGTGCTACAAGATTGGGAAGCACATAGACTTATTCTTTTGTTTGGTTTTGTTCTTGCGTTTAATCATGAAAACATAATTCTGTATAAGTTCCTCCAAACCAGACTTACTGCCTTGCCTAAAAATTGGGTTCCTTTCCCTTAATATATCCTGGACAGTTTTATCAGCTAGAATGTCTAAGTATGCAAGGTTTCTACCTTCTTGATACCTCTCACTGCCTGTAAGTCAGTGATTTCTCAAATAAAGTGAAGTTTTTTTATTCCTTGAATGTCTCATGACTTCTTCAATGTTATTTGTTTGCGTGAGATGGTATGATGTCAACTGAATTTTACTTAAGTTTCTACCTAAATTATTAAGGGACCTTTTATTAAAGAATATGTAGATCCCTTGCAACTCACTTTCTACCAAACTGTTTAAGAATGATGGAGACTAAATATAAGAAATGAAAGGGTTCTCCACCAAAGAGTAGAATGATACTTGAAGATGATGGCTTAAAGTATAAGAAACTTCATTTTACAGATTATCATATGCGGCCTCTCTAAACTCTTCTGTAAAACTCTTTTCCAAGTCTTGACAGGATACCTACACCTCATATTAGAATCAGGGTGGTTGGTTCTGTAGGATTAGTTAATCACCAACACGTCATTACTTAATGTTGTTGGCTCTTAGCTGATCAATCATAAACAGTATGATCACATATCCAGGTTTGTCTGTTAGAGCAATTAACAGCTGCTAATTATTTATAGCTCCCCCTGTGACTCACATAAGTGTCCAGATTTTTGTGATAAATCGTGAGTCATCTCCATCCTAATAGGCTCCTCACCAGAGAAGGGATATTGTGAGTCCCACGGTAGTTTGGTGGTCACACTCCAGCAAAATCAAGGAGCAGATCTCTGCGTCCAGCATGGTGTTGTATTTCTTAGGCTGTGGTCTTTGATGTGATTAGATTTCTGACGCCCTCATAAGGAGAGTGCACCTGACTGAGGATCAGTGGGGGAAGGGCACGCTCACTCCCAGGATGACCACGGACTTCGACTTGAGTCTGGACAACAGCCCTCTGCTGCAGTCCATTCACCAGCTCGACTTCGTGCAGATGAAAGGTACGTCCCCACATCCCCCCAGTCATAGCAACATCTCCAGTGGAGATTGATGCTTGAAGCAGGATAAAGGCAAAAAGGCAGCTGCCAGGTTTATAAATCACCTGAGAGGTGGGGAAGTAAATACACACAGGCTTCTGGTTAGTGTTACAAAGACATGGAGTGTCTCCTATCTTACCAGGTAGTGGAAGCATACCCATGTAGCTATGTAACCTACATCTTGGAAAGTCAGATAAATTCAGATAAACTCAAGCTTGCCACTTTAAGAGTCTTAGAGATTTCACGTGCTTACAGGGAACAGCTGGCATAAAAAGAGAGAGGAAAAGATAGAGAACGAGCATCACTGTATATTAATATAACCTTGTTATATTAATATAAATAATCCAGAAATAATGATATAAATCAAGAGAGTTCAGAACTGAAACAGCTGATTCCACCCAGATAGAGATAGTGAGCAAAAGGCTGAGTGTGGATTTAGTGGGAGGATTTGGTGGGAGTGTGGATTTAGAGGATCAGAGTCAGTTTGCCAGTACTGGTCAGGAAAATGCCACCCTGCATACAGAAAGAAAATGACAGTTTAAAATAAACTTTTTAACTTTTTTAACTTTTTGCTTTATGTGATTGAAAAAATGGCAAGATCTCTTTGCGTTGTGATAGTGGCTGAGGGGAAGTTCAAGTCCTTAAAAATATCTTAAGGAAAATAACTTTTTCAAAGAAAAATAAAAACTCAAGCCATCCATGCAATGATATTTTAATGGCAGTATAAGTGGTATTCATTTAAAAAATATTTCTCATAGTTTTTTTGACAATTTATTAATTGATATAATCATACATTCATAGGAAAATGTAACAATAGTAAGGAGAGATCTCATATACCCTTTGTCCAATTTCCATCAATAGTTACATCTTGCATAACCATCATTAATGTCCAAACCAGGAAATCAACATTGGCACAGTGTATGTGTCAAGTTCTATGCAATTTTGTCATGTGTGTAACCACCACTGCAATCAGGATACAGAACTATTACATCACCACATAGACCTCCTTTGTGCTGCCTGTTTATAGTCACACCCACACCCCTCTTCCCCTCCACCATCTCCAATCCCTAACAACCGTGAATCTGTTCTCCATCTCTAAATAACTTTGTCATTTTCTGATCTTTTTTAAAACCAAAGAAACTAATTTGTTCTTTGCATCTCCCAATTTAAGCATTCATAACTAATGACTTAGAAGTCAGTACTTTAAAATTTTTGTTTCTTAAGAAAAATGTACACATTTCCTTTTATCAGACAGAGAACCATATAACCCAGCAAGTTTTAAGGCTATTGACTGCCGGCTCATATCATATATTAACACTCACCCTGTACCTGGTACATGTACTTCTCTCATCCTTTTAATTGATTTTTGCCCTATTTTATTATCAGTTTTCTCACTTTCTGTTTAACATGTATTGCTTTGGGGTGATACCTTAATTCATTTTTCAAGTAAATAAAAACGCTTCGTTGTGATAACAAAAACGTTAACATTATTGACTGCTTGCTTACCCAGCTAGATACTCTCCTAAGTGCTTTATAGAGATTAACTCATTCTTACAGCTCTAGGAAGCATCCAAGGAAACTGGGGCACAGGAAAACTAAGTTACTAGCCTGAGCTCCAAAGTTAGTGAGTGCCAGGCCTGGTATTCAAACCCAGGGAGCATAGCTCCAGAACCCAGACCTACAACTTCTAGTTTATACTATAAAGTTAGATCCTCACTAAGCAGCTTCTTCAAAGGATAACTAAATTCCTCTTTTAAACTTGAGAAATTTAATTTTTTGCTGCAGCAATTCCTTCTCTCTATTTAAAATTCTCTCTTTAACATCTAGTAGCCTGCGAAATGTAGCCGTCTGAATAGTGTATAGAGCCCCAGGTAAATCTCCCTCTATCAGCCTTGCTCTGTACTCAATTCTTTCAATGAGGTAAAATCATTGAAAGATTATGTCACAAGTAGCTCAAAGGAGAAAGTATGTCACAAAAGGGCAATGTAAGGGCTTTGGGGCTTTGGTGGAAGATAAAAAAAAATGAGCCAACCCAATTAGCCTTGGTGATGGGGCAGGAGGAAGGGCAGGTAGAGGGTAAAAGCCTCAGGACTTTGAAATGCTTTCATCAGCTGGTGGAGTCCACTCCTCCCCCACTCGCTGTCATTCTGAGTCATGTCCATCTGCCCACAATTGAGTCCAGACCTGTTGGCAGGATGGTAAAATTGTGTTGGAGCGAGCAGGCCCTTCATCTGGTATGGGAACTGCAGCTTCCTGCGCTGTGCATCCCAGACTGCATTCCTAAAGCTTTGTCACTTGGTTGTTGAGGGCTGCACACATAAATAAGCATGGACACAGCTGTGTGTACCATCCATTAAGGTCTGTGCACACAGCAGAGAATGCCAAGCACTCTCACAGCAAAACTCTCTTGGAACATAAAATTAGCCAGGACAGTTATTTATGAAGGTAATATAACAGGCCATTTGGTATTATTCCATTTTTCTTTTCTTTTTAACACTTCATCTTAATTTAATTTACTTCTGATTGGTATCCCTCTGCAGAGTTAATTTATATGCTTTGTCTTGTGCTCATTAAGTTTAATTAATTCAGTGAGAGCCTAGTCCTCTTTAGAATCTGAATAATTTTTATCTGTCAGGTGTTTTTGATGGAAAGAAAAAGGCAAAAGTTAATGACACAGTACAACTTGATTGGCTGTAGTTAAGACTTCTACTGGCCTCTTTGATATGTTAACACATATATGACTGAGCCAGTGTAGTGATAGACTTTTTTTTTATAGAATATTCATAGTCAGTTTAATAAATTTCACTTTCACAGCTTCTCACTAAAACTATTTCAAGAAACTGCTCTCCAAGATTCCTGTATAAACCGACAAAATTTAAGTAGCATTTGGAATGGTGTTAAAGGAATTTGACCACTGTAAAACTAATAATATGTATAATGCAATATTTTCTAACTGTTCTAATTATTTTCTAATTGTGGATAATAGTAGAAAGTTAAAATATTTTCAAAATTACTTAAAATATGCATTTAAAGTTATGACTCAAATTGACAACCTAAAATATCTGCTTACATCTTGCATCAAAATTTTAACATCTCCCTGGTTTTATAATTTCATCTTCGATGTCTTTTTTTTTTTAACATCAAAGAAGATAGCTCTGTTGTTAGTTTTTAAATATTTCCTCTTAGACCAGCAAGAATGCACTGCCTAAAATTATTCTATCAGCTAAGGATTTAACTAATCTGTTCTTTCCGATTCCATATCACCCCCTAAGCAATTGAGATCTAAGTGAAGAATGCCGGTACTTCCTTAGTTCAAACATCCCTAAATTGTAATGACATGTTTTCTGGTTACATTTTTATTAGAAAATCATATTGCCCTCTTTTCAGACTATTGGGAGTGGTATTTGATTTCTCACACTATTTTTTCTTTTATAGAAAATAACAGATTAAATTTTTTTCCTGTTTTTATTAGAGAATAATGGAAACTTTTTCCTTAATTTTAAGTTTGTATTGTCAAGTCTTTCCCAGGTCATTGGAAGGAAATTTTAAGATTTTTTCCCTAGTCCATTAAGGGCTCTGCTGCTTGGCTCAGAATAGATTTCCAATACATACTCCCTCCCAGAAAAATATTACCCCAGAATTGTCTAAGTACATAAAGTATCCCAAGATTCATGAGTCGTGGTCCTAAAATGAAACACCATTGTATTCATTCAGAATCAGAATGAAATAGTGACCTAACACTCCACCAAACCTTTTTAGCACATAGACCAATAGCTGTTACTCCTCCTCTTAAGTGCCTCTACTCACCTTAGGACACATTTATCTTCACTAACTCATGGTGAATGTTAAGAGCCCTGAGTATGCACCAGGGTCATGAGCAAGGACAGTGTAATCTGAACAGACTCCCTTTAAATCATGGAGAAAGAGGGCCCAGAGGTTTGAAAGTGATGGGCATGAGGACACACACTGATGTGCTTGCCACCTGTTTGTGAATGTAATCTGTTCGTGGTTTGGGGGCCTGAAAGGCTGGTCCTCAAAACCTGTGTTCACGTTTATCCTTAACAGTGTGCTAGTGGTAGCTTTCCAGAAACAACTTGTTGGTCTTCTAAAGTCTAAACTTTCCTTTGTATTGTTTGGCCACCATAAAAAGGAATGACAGTTCACAAAGGAATCTCTGGAGATGACTCAGTGAAATTGCATTCTCAACCCCCTTAGCTCCTGCAGTGAACTATTTCATCAATCCACACCAGCAACTTTTGAGTAGCTTGATTGTTCACATGTAGGAACCAAAAAGAAACATTCCCCTTGGAGTTAGGTGTGGTGACGTTCCCTCTAGTCACTGTTGCTAAACAGCAGACTAGAGAGGCAGTATAATGCAGTTTAAGCACACAGCCCCTGGAGCCAGGCGTGGCTTCATATCCCATCTCTGCCACTTATTAGCCATGAAAACTTTCTGTATTTTAGTTTCCTCATCTACAAAATTGAGATAGTAACAATACTGGTGGTTATTGTGGGTTGTTGTAAAAATTAAATGAGTGAATAGATGTAAAACCCCTCACCACATTGTCAGGCATTCAGTAAGTGCTCAAAAGTATCAGCTATCATTATTTTTCATGTTGAGGATGAGAGGCCAACTTCCCTTCCTCACATGTCCTCACCATACTCCTGGTATCTCTCACAGAGGAATTCTGGATGGCCATGAGTGTTCATAGTCTGAAAGATTTGGGGAAGGAGGAATTAAATGAATGCTAAAAATGTGAGGTATGATTAGAACTAGAATGGCCTTAAAAAGGTAAAACATTTGAAAACTTTGGTATAAGAAGACACTGTTGCAAAATTTAATTTTGAGCAATAGCTCCACCAGGCCCCTTCAAGGAAGTCCATAAGAAAGGCTGCCTCCTGTATCAAAGAGGAGAGTTCTAGCCCTAAGCTTGATTGTATAGATTAAAAGATGCTAAGTACTAAAATTTTTATGATAGGAGAAACTAGTTCTTTAGAAAAAACAACGATATCTAAGAGAGATCATGAAAGTGTTAAGATTAAGGTAGATATGGCAGCTTTAGTAACAAGAATTGCAATAAAACATTCTTTCTTAAAGTTCAGCCCAGCAACTGTAATGCTATTCGTTTCCAAAACATAAAAGATAAATTAATTTGGAAATACTTTGGATTCTTATGGACCATTTATTTTATACATAATAAAGTGAAATGGGATAACATAATACCCACTATAAAATGTGTTTCTAAAATGTTAGCCTTAATGTTGTCACATTTGCCTTTTATATGCAATATCACTTTGGGGTAAATAAGGAAAATGAAAAAATAATTCGGAACACATTGAGAAATAGATTTAGACATGCAAATGTCTCTGTTCCTTCGTTTAGTTTTCTCTCTCCTCCCCTCTCTCTCTCTCACTCTCTCTCTCTTTTTCTTTGTTTCTTTTTTGTTTGTTTATTTGTTTGTTTGCTTATTTATTTAAACTTGGAACAATATAAAGATATGAAGATCAGTAAGTGGTGAGACTTTTCCCACTCACTTATCTTCATATCTAAATATTGTCTTTTAAAATATATCCACTGTGGTCTATGGCCATGCTACCCTGAACAAGCCCAATCCCATCTGATCTTGGAAGCTGAGCAGGGTCAGGCCTGGTTAGTACTTGGATGGGAGACCACCTAGGAGGACCAGGTGCTGTAGGTGTAAAAAATAGAAAAATAAAAGATAGTAAACTGACAAGGTCCTTGAAATCAGTGAGATCAACCAAAGGTTGCTTTGCCTAAGAAAGAAAAGGAAGGAAGGAAGGAAGGAAGGAAGGAAGGAAGGAAGGAAGGAAGGAAGGAAGGAAGGAAGGAAGGAAGGAAGACCGAAATTTATAAGTGAAGTTCACGTTTTAATTACACATGACACCATATTTTTCAATTAATCTTTTAATTATACTATGTCTATACAGAGAAATTTGAGTTTCTTATGAAAGACATTGCAAGCATCTGTATGATTCAAGTTGAAACCATCTTATTGATTTCTTATTGTAACTTTATTCTTTGATTTTAAAATTGATGAAATATAGAGTTGCCTGAAACGTGAACAAAGGGAAAATGAAGACTGATATGGGAGCTAAAGAGATAAAGAGAGTTCTAGGAATTGTTGTTTTGTGGTAGCTCTAACTAATAAGGCCAGTTAAGAGCAAATATCCCCATGGAGAATCATTCTGTGTCTCTAGAAGCCCTCTAAAGAATAATTTGCTTAAACTTGTCATATTTATTCCACAGTTACTATGTTAAAATGTATTATTTTTATAAGGAAAAAGTATTTAAATGACAAAGTAAGTTTCTAATATGTTTAATGACCTAAAATTAACTGTCTAATTACAACTCCTAGGTGATGCCCATTTATGTATGGATGATCATTAGAAATCATTAGAAGGAATTATCTCTTCTCTCTCTTCCTTCCTCCATCCAGTCCTGTAGTCTTTCTATTGAACAAGGCAATGAATTTATCTCCTTTCCTCTGAATCCAGATGTTCTGGGACCTCTAATGGCAGAAGCCATTGTTCCGTGATGAGATTCCACCTGAACTCTGTGCCATTAAAACTTGAAACATGTTGTCCCTTCCTAAACTTATCACCTTCAATTAATTGGTTATAATTTTAATTAATTAGGCTTGATCTAGTATCTCAGGTATGGTTTTCCTCTAATGTATCACAGTCTTTTCTTAAGTGTAAGATGATTAACCTACTTCACCTTCACATTTGTCATGGCATAGTGGCTGCTTTTGTTTGGTAGGTTATCTACCATAGAACCTGTTAATGAAACTGCTGTTAAATTAACCATCTTTTTGGTTGGGGTAACAGGCAAGGAGCAGATTTATCTCAATGCATGACACTCAGAGTCCAATTTTGGTACAGCATATCAGGTGTTCCACAATTAGCATTTGTTCATCTGAATATCCCTGGATGTGGTCCAAACTGTTCTCTCTATTGTTAAAGTGCTACAAAAATAAATTAATGCTTTGGCTGAAAAAAATATTTTTAAGCAGTTGGTAAAAATATTGTTCCAGATATATATATTGAGTTTATATATTAGGAACTTGGATTATGCATTACCTAACATTTCTATACCTGTGTGTCTGAAGGCTTAACTAATCTGCAGTTTTAAGTAATACAGAAGACTCTTGGCACGAAATGGGGAAAGGGAGATGTTGTGACTAGTGATATAACAGATTCTCGCAAGGTCACAAGTACACCTTAACTCCCTGCCAGGCCCCATCTGCTCCCATACTACTGTCTAGGCTCACAGTTGACTATTCTATACCTACAGAAAGAATGAACTTGAGCTAGAGCTATTTTCAAGGTACAGCTGGCTACCTTGAAAAAATGATGTCAAGTTCCTCAGAAGTTTCAAAATGGAAAAATCACTGTTTGTGTCACTTGGTACCAATTTTTAAAAATCCACTGTGATAGCTACTTATGTACATAGGCCTAGAGTAGAATTATTAGTAAAAAATAAAATAAAATAAATTTTAAAAAAATAATAGAAAAAAAACATAACAGGACCTTAGCAACAAGGTGATTTCAGAGCTGTTTCTTAGAATAGGCAGTTCCAAGTTTATAAAATTGGGGTTTAAGGCTTATACTAAATTTTATGATAAATTTATCATCTATGTTTTGGATGAAATAGGCTTTAGTGGGCTGGACTAGAAATCTATCCCCCATGTAAAATATTTCCCTAAGGGATGTTGTCTTTGATGCTCAAAGGGGGTGACAACAGAGCACTTGTCTCCCCTCCAATTAAAGGTAGGAAAAGACACCAAGGGCTTAGAGAAAGGCAGCCCAGTAGCTCAGGAACCAGCCCCTCTCCAGGAGACTGGGAGGGATCCTCTTCGGGTCCTCCATGCACCTCAGGCTAGCTACCTAGTCTAGCCGCATGTTTATCAGCCCAAGATGCTGAAATATTTGCAACTTCACAGAAGCCAGGGTTACACTAATTTCTGTTTAGCTTCCTCTCCAGTCCCAGCAACCCCCATCCTACAGCTGGAGGAGTGTTGCACCCACAACAACAGTGCTACGCTGTCCTGGAAACAGCCACCTCTGTCCACCGTGCTCGCTGAAGGATACATTCTGGAGCTGGATGATGGCAATGGTGGTCAGTTTCGGGTAAGCAGAGATCCTACTGCTTGTTAACCAAAACCAGTGATCACCTCAGAGGATCCACTATGGAATCTCAGGCCCAGCTATCCCACTTCTCCTGGGGACAGGCCATCCAGCAGGGCCCACCTGCCTTTCAAATGAGGCTTGCTTTCTCCTTGTACCATCAAAGATGGACAAAGGAGTCTGAATAGAAACTGCCCTACCTTTTTAAGAGAAAGTACATGTAGTATTGAGAGCTCTGGAGTCAGAATGCCTGCACTCAAGTCCAAACTCTACCACTTAGCTGTGTGACCGTGCCCATTTCTCAGCTCTCTGAGCCTTCAGGTTTTCATCTGTAAAAAGGGGATGATAATTATATGTACCTCATGCATCGTTAAGAGTCAATTAGATAATTCATATAGAATTCTTAGCATGCTGCCATCCCAGACTCTGGTCTTCTTGGTATCCAACTGGAGAGTTGTCATTTTAAGGCCATGCTTTGAATGCAAATTATTTTTACTCATTACATCAGCATAATGCTACAAAGTATATAGCTAAAGAGGGAGGCATATGCCTAACCTATGCTAAAGATGGATTATGCTAGGATTTATTTTAAGGCTTTGAAATGTCATTCTTCCTCCCTTCCCTGTTTCCTCCCCCTTCCTTCTGTACTGTGATGAAAACCTATGCTCCATGGCTTTAAGTGTAGTCTTTGTGACAGTTCCTGAGCTATTAGTGGTGTTACAAACACAGCGTAGAGACCACCCTCATGTTTCCAAACCTGTTTTTTACCAATCATACAGATGGATAAAGAGCTCAATAGGTATTATACACTATATAAATGCCATATTAATAATAAGTAAAATGCTAACTATAATGCCTAATTTTAATTTTTTAGCCCTGCTACTAATAACTACTATTCATTAAGCTGCCAGGCCCATAGTAAATACAAGGCACTAAGCTATTCAGTTTGCACATATGACCCTATATAATCCTCACATCAACCTCATAGGTGGGTATCACTGTCCCCATTTTTCAGATGAGGAACCTGAGACTAAACGGGGTCAATTAAATGGCCCAGTATCTCCTAGGATTCAAATCCAGATTAGGCCCATGCCAAAGTATTTGCTCCTAACCACTGGGCAACCTCACCTTCCTAACCCCTCACAAGGATTCGCGTTAAATGGTGGCCTGTTAATTTTTTGACCCTCAGGAAGTATATGTCGGAAAGGAGACAATGTGCACTGTGGATGGTCTTCACTTCAACAGCACGTACAACGCGCGCGTCAAGGCCTTCAACAAAACAGGAGTCAGCCAGTACAGCAAGACCCTGATCCTCCAAACGTCCGAGGGTAAGGCCCTTCAGCAGTACCCCTCAGAGCGAGAGCTGCGCGGCGTCTAAAACGGCTGGCGAGCCGGAGGTAACCCCACCACTGCCCACATTCTGAAGTGTTTCGGTGACTTGCCCTGCGTCATGGCGCAGAGCCACTGTTCCTCTCCCGCCGCTAGCGAGCCCATGCTATGTGGATGCGATCAAACCAAAGAGTCCACAGCCGCAGTGCAAATGGCTTGGGCCGCCGGCTTCCTTTGATAACGTTCTAAATAAGCTACAATTGAAGAAGCTGAAAAACGAAGGCCTGAATGTCCCCCCCGGTGTGTGAGACCTATCTTTCTAGGCTCTAGGTCAGGCTCCCATTCTCCACCATACACATCATTTGCCACTTTTGCCCACATGATTCTCAATTGTTTTGTAGTGCTTGCTAGATCCTGAGGGTGGGGCGAGGTTCTTTCCAGCTGTGGATTTGTCTCACTGACTGTGTTTCCGTTGGGTGTGGGGTGCTAGAGCCATTCAGAGTGGGCCTGTCGGCCACTCCTGGCTTAACCAGCGTGGACGGCTTCCTTTCACACCCAAAGCCCAGGCCAGCGGCACCAGGACTGAGGCTTCCTGTGGGCACCAGAAGGAAGAGACCGGCAACTCCGCATTACCTCGCCATTTTCACCTTTTCCAGGCCCTCTAGGCTCGATTAGGCTGCCTAAGGTCACCAAACAAGGTCACTCTCTAGAGAATGTTTGCTTCTTGACTATACTGTAAATCTTTTGGTCATCAAAGGCAAGCCATCCATCTCAGAAGAAGGGCTCGCATTTGATGGCCAGATGTAACCGCCAAGGCTTTCAACATTTTCATTTTAAAAGCAATTGCAATATATGAAGTTAAACCTATGAAGAGATATTTGTGGTCAATGCCAAAGCATTTCAGACCTTCTGGGTGTCATTTTAATCACAGAAGTTAACCCACCCCACAGGCATTCTCCATAACTTCCCTCTGCAGAACTAATTATGTTGATTTTGGTCAAATTCAAGGCATTAGCTAAAAGAACTGTGGTGGTGTTTTTTTTTCCCCACTTCCCACAAACCTCAGCATGTGCCAATCACCCCTAAAATGGTTCACATGGTTACAAACAAGCACAACTTCAAATCCCACAGCAAGGTTGATAGGCCCCTGGCCATGAAAACCATATGTGGGGAGCAGTCCTAAGTCTGTGAGGGAGGCTGTTCGAAGAGCAGGATTTGCTGAAGGGAAAATGCCCACATGGCCCATTCCCATTAGGGTTACAAGAATGTGATAACGAGAGCCTCCCCTCGTCTTAGCACCTTCTTTCTGGGATGACCTATTACCTTCAAAGCAGTTGCCTCATTTCCCAAACACTAACACCTTCCCAGAGTTTTTCCTAAATGCAATGCAGAAGGCCCTTCATGGTGATGGCCTCACCTGTAAAGGATGTGTATAAAGAATATTTGATTGAAGAGTGAGGTGCATGTCATTAGTGCAGTGAGACCATTTGCAGCAGTGTTGCTAATTAGTCATCAGACTTACAAGAACACTATTTCTATTCATGATACATCATGGAAATAATACTATTCTGCAAAAATCAGTTATTAGCATAGCAGCCTGAGCACTTATGTCTCTCCTTTCATCCTGCAGGAGGATGTAGTTTCTAGCTTTCACTTAATGTTCATAAGATTATGGTGTCTAATAAACTTCAGAATTGGAGCTGCGATCCTTGATACCACAGTCACAGAACTGGGGGTCGTTTTCTAAGAGAAACTAACGAAACAAGTCCTCTTCCAACAAAGAAACTGTACTGTAGAAATTAATTCCCTCCATAAATTTTATATATTGTGTACAAATATAAGGTATGTATCTAAATACAAAGAAAACCTTATCATCGTGTAGATATCAGTATTCTCTGTTACTGCACAGAAGTGATTTTCTCATGATGAAATAAAGTTCACACACGTACTTTCTCCATAACTTTGGTTTGTTCTATTTGTTTCTCCCTTATTCTAATTCATTCAAAGAGTGAGCAAGAAAGAATGTAATGAATAGCTTATTTTTTAATAAAAAAATTTGATCAATCTGTAACAGTCAAGAAAGCCTATAAAATTTTAAAAATTATATCTTTTTTTATTGTTTAGAACTCAATGATAAAAATGCCATTAATAGAGTGTTGATGTATTCACTGAACTTATACTCTATTAATCATTTCCTACAATTTTTGGAAAGATTTACTTGCGAGATTTTTTTTTTCCTGCTCTTGGGGGTGATGTGTGGTTGATTTTGGCTTTCTACTGTAACAAAATCTTTTGCTTCCTTCTTAGCAAGAGTTAACTCCTTTCCAAAGTTTAAAACAAAAATCTGTATCACAGAAGGGTGATAGCAAGTCTAACTCATATTTACATGCGTTTAGTCTGTAATCGCTTATCACTTATACTCTTCAAATTATCACAAAACCTTCTGCTACCCAAAAGGTAATGTTATACAGTGGAGATCAAATGTACACATTATTATGAATTCTAATTTTTTTTTCAAAAGCAAGTTTGTTTATTTATCTGTTTGTTGGTCGGTGTTTGAAAGTGCGAACTTCCTAGGCTGTGGATATAGAGTATGGAGCAGACATCACCCTTGCCATCGTAGAGTTGGCAGCCTAGGAAGGGAGACAGGCCTTAAAGTAATAGACACATGAATAGTTACATGCTTATAAATTATAATAAATACTGTGAAAAAAAGGATAGGGGACCAGCAGAAAGATATAAGGGGAATCAGTCAGGAAAACAATGAAAAATATTTTAATTGAATGGAGTTATTAAGAATGTGTTAGTAAAAGAAAAAAGGAAAGGAAAATGCATTATTATATGAGTTCAGATTTGGTTAGTTCCCTGACAGCAACATTCTTGGTGATGTACCCAAGACAATCATGCGAATAAGGCTAGTTATAGTCTTAACCAAATTACACTGACAAGAAAAAAAATAATGGTAAGCAATTAATTTTAGTGAAATTTTAAAATAAGGCACATAATCTTGGCTGTATATATCTTTAAAGCAACTCATTTAATAGCCATTATGGCTGTTTCACAGTCCTTGACCATCTGCAAAAGGGTAGCCATTAAAATTATTATGTAACAAGACCTTCTTAATACTTGGAGTTCTAGGCTCATTCTGTGTCTGGGAGACTACTCCTTAAAAAAATAGACAAGGCTGAGAACAAGATAGGAAATTTTTCTGTTTATTTTTCTCTATTTTCCCTCTGCTTATCTAAACGGACTATACCTTCTCTTTTTCTTTAATCTGGAGCGAAAATGAAAAGACCAAGGGTAATATTCCTGGGGTCACATAACTCGTGAAGACTGTTAACCATCTGAAAATAGAAGGTCTCTTTCCCAGCCGCCTCAGCTCTCAGAGTCAGGGAATTGCTTCCCTCAGCCTTCTCAGCAGACGTGGAGCTCTGCTCACCAAGCCTGCAGGGAATTAGAACATAGAGGGTTGCGCTTTTTATGCAATAAATACTCTTTAGCACAATCTTTGTGTAAAAAAAATACTATTTTCCTTGGACAAATTTTTAGAAATAGAATTACTGGACCAAGGAGTATGAACATTTTAAAATTGCTTTTCAGATAGATTTTACACCAGAAATGTATGAACCATTTTTTTTATCACTTTAATTCTACTATTTAGGGTTTAATTTTGACCTGCAAGCTGCCTTTTCTGAAAGTAAAAATGTTCCTGAAAGAGAGTTTTTTAATTTATATTTTCATAGGAATAATATTCTGGTTGTTTTATATTTAAGAGCTACATGGAATAAGTTACAACATAGTGCATGTAAAATGACCATAAACTAAAGAAGGAAGACTTCCCAGAGAGGACAGGGGGTAAGGGGGTGGATCAAAACAAGGAATAACTGTTTGCAAGGCAAAAATTTCAAAATTGGCCTTGATTTAAATATGAAAAGGAACTCAGAGATGCATAAAGCATGGTCCCACCAGGTTCTAGAGCATGTGGACTTTACTCCTCCTTCCTGAACTTTATGGTGCCTGACTCCAAGCGCCTAAAAACTATGGTACCATTTCACCTCTCTAGAACTACAATATCTAGCCTACAATCTAGATAGTCTTCTTACAATTAAGAAGTAAGCCACAGTGACCTCTGATGGGAAGAAGAGAAAAAAAGACAAAGTTCAGGCATAGAAGCTCCTGTGCTGTCCTCACAGCGGAGCCCTTGGTCTCACTTAGCTCAGTTTACACACACACACAGTTCCACTGAGCTTGCAAAGAGCAAAGAGCACAGCAGACTAAATGCATCACATTAGAAGAGAAAAGAAGGATTGTGTACAGAAGTGAGTTGAGGCTACTGGCAGCATTGAACAGGGAAGGTAACTGGAAAAACTGAACAGACAAAAGAAATCAAAAAAAGAACATTCTGTGACATATGTTCTGATTAAGAAAGCTAGAAAATATATAATGCATTTTAATAAATTTTTCACCTAACACATTTAAAAGTCAGTATGTTATCTGGAACCGTTGGTAATGGGGATTTTAGGCATATCTAAGGCTTTATGGAATCACAATATGAAATAAGCCAAAAAACTATGATAATAAACCCTAATCCATTTTGCATCAAGCTTCTAACTTTCTTCGTTGTCCACTAAAATAGTCCATGAAAAATGACAGCTATATAGACTTTAGATTAGACCACTGTACACATTGTTCACGTCTAAACCCCTTTCTGTTCTGTTGCTGCAGCACGCCAGATTTATCCCATGTATTAGTTTCCCATCTCTGCTTTAACGAGTTACCACAAGCTTAGCATCTTAAATAACACAAATTTATCACTTTACAGTGCTCGAGGTCAGAATCCTAAAAGGGTTTAAAATGAGGTGTCAGCAGGGCTGTACTCCTTCAGGCAGTTCTAAGGAAGGATCCAATCTCTTTTCTTTTCCAGCTTCTGGAAGCCACCATACTAAAGCCAGAAGCATAGCATCTTCCAATCTCTGACTCTGACCTTCCTGTTTCCCTTTTATAAGGACACAGGTCATTACCTTGGGCCCACCTGGATAGTTTAAAATAATCTTCCCAAATGAAGGTCCTTAACTTAGTCACATCTGCAAAGGCCCTTTTGCCCTGTAAGGGGACATAGTCACAGATTCTAGGGGTGATGATGTGGACATTTTGGGGCAAGCCATTATTCCACCTACCACACTCTATGAGAAAAGTATTATATTATTATTATTATTATTATTATTATTATTATTATTAATCATTGTCCCACTCTACATATGGGAAAACTGAGCCTTTGAGAGGTTAAGTAACACATCAGACCAGGCCTTTCATCCTCCAATGCCCAATGCAGTGCACTTTGGTGCTGATATTAGAACAGTGCGATTTGCACTCAACCAAAAGGAGGGAAAGAGGGAAAACTACCCTAAGTCTGTCTGCTAGGTGTCTGAAACATCTTGTCAAAATGAAGCAGTAGTATGTAGTTGCCTCATGAGGTTATCCAGAAAACCCGGCCAGATATAGAAATTTAGCACTTTGAAAAAGTCATGTTAAAGTTCTGTAGAAAAGAATTGCATTCTGCATTTAAAAAGGAGGCGTGGGAGTAGCTGTCATTTCCAGGATAATATCTAAGCTCCTCCTAAGGTCCTGTCCTTTTTTCAAGTGTCTGCACTTCCTCTAGCTCCCCACCTCTACCCTTGCATGAATGCTCACCTAGAGAGCCCCTTCTCCCCATTTGATACCAGTGGGTGCTCTGGCTGGCAGTGACAGGTTGCCGCCTGGAAAAGGAATGTGGGAGTCACATCTTCAAGGTCCTTGAAAGACCATGCCAAATGAGGTCTGGGACTCGGAGCTCTTGTTTGGGTTGAAACCACAGAGCTCTTTATTCACAAAAGCTCTTAGCCCTTCAGATCTCAACTGTGAGAAAAATCAGGAAGAAAATCTAGTGATAATTAGCAAATCCAGCTTTAGATAAGGCTGCAAATTCCAGCATTCCCACTGAAAAAAAGCATGCTCTCACACATCCTCTTCTTTGATTGTTCACTGGTGCCATCACCCCAGCATTTTCCAGGACTGTTTATCTAATGACAATAAAAGGGTTGGGATTCCTGAAGTTATGTCTTAGAAATTGCTTTCTAAAAGGGGGGAGAAAAGGCACTATTCATAAAGATTAAAATACCTTCTTTCTACCCATTAGACTCTCAGCATCACACTACCCCTTCTAATGTGATAGCTCCTCCCACACATCAAAGGAAATAACCCAGAGAATATTAACTGGTGCAGACAAAATATAGCCCCAGAATGGCCCCAGATGCTCCATCCAAAATCTCTGCATATATTTCATGATGATTTGGGACCAGCATAAGTACTATACTCTTAAACCCTGATGTACTGAGACCCTCCCCTAGAGAAGCTGTAACCTTGTGAGGGGAAAAAAGAAACTCATCTGATCTCAGAGAAAACAACAGGGAATATGCCTCAACTCACCCTCTTCCTACGGCCAAAACCCCAAAGGGGAGGGTGACGTGTTTGCCTTTTAATCCCTGACTAACATAGTCCATATAACTGCTCTATCTAGAGAAGAAAGATTAATTTTCATTATAGAAATAGAATTTAGAAAATGATATTAGGTCACCTACATAAAACTTGGTCACCCCTGAGACCACTAAAATGTGCTCTGTGGCCTGTAGCATGCACTTTACCTTTTGTACATTTCCAAGGCACAAAAGAGCAGTGATGACCTTGTCACCACCAAAATTTTATGCACCAGGAATTGATCCTGCCAAGGTTCCTATCCAGCCCCACCTCAGCTGGCAGTTGAGATCAGATGTGTCCCTTAACCTCTCAGGACTGCAGAGTTTGTTTGGGGGGTTTTTTGGTCCCTAATACTTAGAACAAATGATCTTTAAGTTCTTTACAGTTGTACTCCCTCGTTTTCTTTTGCTGCTTTTCCAAAATTACTGCTGAAAGCTGTTAACTATTTCAGAAAAAGCTACTATGAACAGATATAGATACTTCCTGCATCCTCCAAGGGTCTTAATGGGTCTTAGAGATCTTTCATGACACAAAAATTCAACACTAGCAGGAAATAGTTGATAGGGAATCAGATCAGAAAAAGTATATGGTCCACTGGAGATATTTCGCTTATGCCTCTCACTTTGCTTTTCCTGATCCAGAGAATCACACCCTCCCCAAAAATAATTTAGTTAGAAAAAATATGCATTTCCAGAACAAAAATCCTTCGAGGGAGGTAAATCATACCTGAACAAATTTGGGTCGATTTTTTAAAAATCCAAGGTGAAAGGCATGATGGTAATTCTCAGAGCCCAGAAAAGAGAGAGACTTTGTTCCTTTTAATTTTGACAACATGCATAATAACCCAGGGAACTTCCTGAATTCTTCCAGAGGACCGAATTGGATCCAGACCCTATTTTTTTGTTCTGGGGAATGCGCTTTGCAATTGACACTCTGGGGAGCAGTTTAGTCCTTTGGAATCTCCTGTATCTATTTGAAATATAGGAATTTTCAGCTCTTCTGATAATAGTTCTGCTAAATAATGCCATGGTATTCTAAATTAGAGTGGAGGACATTGTGACAGAATATGCAACTGTCCCAAGGGTGGTAAGAGGCTGTTTCATTTCTTCTTTTAAAAGGAGGTTTTCTAAACAGATTTGTTTCTTACTTCTCAACTGCAATTAATGCCGCATTTAAGAAAGCTTAAAATACCACCTTTCATTGTAGATTATGTACCAGTTGGACATAATTGTGACTTTAGATGCTTATTAGATCACTGAAGGAAACTGAGCCTCCTCCATTCATTTCTTTGTCTCTTTTAAAATCTTCCCAACAAAAGGAAATTCCTTTATAGCTGGTTTATAATTAAACTGAAACTCATATTTAGTGCTGCACATGTAGCCCTTAGTGACATATCTTGCTTTACTACACTTGGAAATACAACCATCTTGTTGGACCAGTGTCCAAGGGCTGCTTAAGTTATGATGCTGTTCACTACCAGACAGGAAGGCAACCGAGACTTCTACCAGGGCACAAAGGAAGCTGGATTAGTGTACACTGTCATAAGGAGCCCCCGTCACTTTGCTTTTCCTCTTTGAACTCAAAAATAACACCTCAAAGACCATACTTTACATTTCCAAAATACTCTACAACATTCATAGAAATATTCAGTACTTTGTGCATGTTAGAATCAGTTAAAAAAAACTTCTACTTCCAGGAGTGTAAAAATCAGTCAGTAAGACACAGGTTTTCTCTAAATTATTTTCCTTATGATCAACTCTCCTATGAACATGTTTCCCAGCTGCTCAGTTCTCATATAATGAATGTCTGGCATGTGGTAGGTGTTCAATAAATGTTACCTAGCAAACAAACAAAAGAAGTATACAGTAAACCAAACCAGAGTACACCACCTAGATATTCTTTTTTCTCATCAAACCCAAAAGTCAGTAAATGGTAAGTGAGATCCCCCAACTGATCTTTGCTTTGATAATTCTTGATTGTGTCTTTCAAATAGAGGCCCCAACTCCAGAATCCAGCAATCCCAGGTGGGAAAGGAAAGCAGCCCAGACTAGGGCAAAGAGAAAATGATGGTTATTGACAGAGTTGATGGAAAGTGTGTCTTGACCCATCCCCATTATGAAGACAGTCCCCATCCCAGAGCTACAGATATATCTAGAGTGGCCATACCAGTATTCAGCTGGCATGCTGTTTCCATTGCTCTTTCCTGCTAAACTGTTTTACTTAGCAATCCCTTCAACAAATGGGATCACTGCACGTGATGAAACATGACAAGAAATTTAAAATCTTTTAAGGAGGTACTTGTCTTTCTCTAATGATCTATACATTAAAAACTAATGATAATCATCCTGGATATTAGCTATGAACTGAAACATAACTTCACATCATGTATTCTGAAGAAAATAATAACCTCATTCCTATTTGATTAATAGACTATTAATAGCTGAGAAGCCTTCTCCAAATCTCAACAGTTGTACTTTGGCGGGGAGGAAGTGGGATATGGATCCTGCATCCCATAAGTACAACACAGATACACACTTGGGTAGCTATGTGTGTGCTCAGTGTGAGTCTGTGTCATTTGGCTAAACCAGATAGTGGCAGTAATATTTCTGATATTATCTTATCATTTTTTTGTTCATATCTATGAGCATGTCCAGAGGGGAATAACAAAAGTAAAGATTCAAAATCCATACCATAGAAGAAAGGGTGGAAATAGATTCTATTTATCCCAGAAAAGGGAAGATTCAAAGGGGATTGGTGACTTCCCTCAAATACCTTAAGAAATAGCAATCTGTTTTGTGTGGCCCCAGCTGATGAGTTGAGCTCCCAAAGAGGTATATCTAGACCAATATAAGAAATAACTGTAAACTCTGAGTTCCTCAATCCAGGAGATTTCAAAGGGAAACTTGATGATTGCTCCTTAGATGTTATTGAGATAAGTGTCTTCTAAGACTCCTACAATCTAACATAATATCAAATGGCATAGATGACCCATAGGCTGACCAAATATTTGCACTATGTGCCTTGAGGATGAGCATAAAAGGCATAGTTTGTATAGTCTGGCCGGGATTAAGTGGACATGCCCTCTCTTTTGCAATTCATTTGGAAAGTTTTCATGACGAAGTAGGAAATTTTGGGGGGAGCTGATTAGAGAAAATGGGGTAAGAGCCCAGCTGGTAGGGTATGGGAAGCCATAGGTGGGAAAAACTCAAAGACAGAGATGGAATGGTTGAATAATGTAGATATTAAATAACCTCGCCTGAATAGAGGGCATAGTTCAAGAGTGAGAGGACTCAAGGAAAATTGGCTCATCCATCCACAATGGAGCCACATAAAAGGATAAAAAAACAGTAACTGTTTTAGTGGCAAGTTATTAGCCCCATGAATAAACATAGCTACCCTCAGCCCCACCCCACAAAGTGATATCATTACTGACTTTAAGTTCTTCTTCCTGGTGCCGAGAGACTAGAAAAGGTAAGTACAACCCCTAATGGGCTCGTATGTGCTCCCCAAGGTCTGGATTCAGTACACAGCTCTTCATCGGATTTCAGATGATTACTTGGGGTTTCAGGATACTCTGAAAGTCCTTTTACTATATGTCCTTTCTCTTAATTTTAAAACAGCAAGTATTTTCAATATAATTAATTATTACCACTTGATGAAAAAAAAATATTTCCAAGCCAATTTTTGTTAATAAAAAAATATTTTATTGACATAAATATCACTGTAAATGCCTTTTCTCTCTAAAAGAAGCTCATGTCAGTTTGTGTTGCTATATTGTTGTATTTTAGATTTTTCCATTAAACTAAAAGACTAATTTCCCCTTGAGACAGTTATAATGGAAATTATTTCTGATTTACTGTTTATGAACAAAGAAATGATCACATATGTCAAGTCATCCAAGCTATACAAAGTTTAGGCAAAAGAAAATTTACATGTATTATTGGGGCCACAATCTCTTAACTCCATAAATACAATTCCTTTTCTCTGAGATCTGGTTTATACTTTTCTTAAAAAAAAAAAAAAAAAAAAGTCCAAAACTTGAAACGCCAACTTTAGCATTCTAAGTTCAGAAATGAAGATGAGGCAAACTTTAGCATATTAAATTTAAAATTTGCCAATGCCCTTGTTCTAAGCTTTTCAAGTAGGATCACGTTCCACACACATGCACTCCAGGTTTTTTTGCTTAAATGTGCCCATAATAGCATTTTCAAAGGATAAAGTGTGGATTCAACACAGAGAGGCATACTAACAGACTCAAACCAGAAAAATATTCCCAGGAACACCCTCTGGCTACCAACGTAATTTTTTTTTTTTCAATGAAAAGAAAGTTCCTTGGAGGTTTTGGACATGCCATCCGTATTTCCTAAATTATGACTATCAAACTGAGTTCTGAGAAGGCCTCAATTAGTAAAACATCTATCTCTGATCAGGCCACACTACTGCAAAGAACCAGTTACTGAATAATAAAAGAGAAAGGAGTAATTTTAGTAATTTAGAGAAACTACCTAACAGGCCTTCCTAAAACTGGATCAAGTAATTGATAAGTTGTTATTCTGGTACAATAGTGATCTTCATGCCAGACCCAAATATCAGAAAATACTTTGTTTTTTTTTGCCGCCAACATACCTCACTGCTACCCATGGTTGTTAATTATGAGAGAACCAAAGATGCACAAGTGGTGTCCCTAGGGCCTGGTCATAATTCAGAAATAGAAGAAGTGCTCCTTCCCTAATTACTTACTCAGCCCTCTCTCCCTCTCTTATTCGAAAAGCAAGTCTTGAGTGTGCTGGTATAGAAAAATCATCTCACCCATTTAGAAATGGGAAATATATCAAGAGAGAAAGGGAAAAATATGGAACAGTACAGGATTGATAAAAATCATCATCTCCTAAATAGACAACACCCTTTGAGAGGCCATTGTGGGACAGGTAGTAACTTCCCAGACAGCTGAAGGGAATGAAGTGTTAATTTCCTCTTGGTCATCAATGGGTAAAGTTTCCCTCTAGAGTTTCCAAATTCAATTTTAAAGACTTTTAATTAAAAGGAAACATTACAGAATGGCTTCCCTACTATGAAAAATTGAGAGGAATTGAAAACAATTGTCTGTGATGTTCAAAGTGTCCTCTGGTCTTGGGTTCTGACCTGCTGAGAATTCCCTCCCAGTCCCAAGTCACTTGGATTAGTAGTAAATGCCTGTGTCACCTGTGGGCTGGATGAGGCTTTGTACAGATGCATCGGTGAGGCAGGTCTTGGGAGACCGCGCACAGGCAAGTGGCAGATTTCTGATCTCCAGTTTGCATTGATCTTACGTTTAGACACAGATTCAGAAGAACAGACACCCCCTTTTCCAGTGCCTTCGGAAAGAATGCCGCTTCGTAGAATGAGTCCTTTCTCCTCCACCCTTAATCTACAACCCAGCTTCCCCGGGAGATCCTACTTTGATTTCCGATCCTCACCCCACCAGATGAGCTTGCATTCCTCCTTACAGTCTCTCAATGCACCGGGTGAGCTGAGCTCCTCTGACATTTCTTCTTGATCTCTGTGCCTTGAGGGCATCTCTGAAATACCTGTTTTGTTCTTGCCATTCATGTGTGTGGAGAGGGTGATGAGCTGGTCTCTGTGTCTGTGGCCTGCGTCTGGTATGAGGGGCATTTGGATGACGGAGCTTTGTGGCATTCTTGTTTGTGTGGTGTGAGGACCCACCACTGAGTTGTGGTCAATGTGTAATGGCATTGGAAAGTGGTGAGTGAAGTTGTTCTTTTTGCACAAGCTTGAACCACCATGGATAGCCTGTTCTGTCATTACATGCAGTGGTATAGCATGGCACAGGCGCTGGCTAAGTGGAGGCCTTAGTTTGGAGGTTTGCAACCCTGCTGTATCCAGGAAACCAGCTGTAGCTGGGAGACTGGATCAGTGCATCCAGCCTGGAGTGGTCTGATTAAACATAGACTCAAGAGATCTTTATTGAAAAAATAAAAGTCAAAACCCACCAACAGCAGAATGCATCACACAAAGCAGAAAAACCAGAGAGTGGAAAATGAGTTTTTTTCTGCAAAAGCCTGTGCTCACTGGTAGGACAATCTGGCTCTCGGCTGTTTTTCCCCAAGCAAAAGGGCAGGACCACCACTAGCTGAATTAGATACCTTTAACTAGCCTAAGGCCCAAAGATCAGCATCATAGAAAAGTCTGGCCTCCCCAAAGTTTTCCACAGCCAAATGGGTTGTGACAGGGCACTAGGCTGATTTCAGGGAAGCTAGACTCGTGTTACCATGCAGTGAACTGTCTAGCAAACAGAATATTTAAATAGCTACAATGCAAACCTATTTGATCTCTTCAGGACTATATTGTAATCATGGATACACGTGATGCACATTTCACATTTCCAAAGGTTTCTTTTGTTTTTTATTTTGTTCTTTTTGCTCATCCCACATCCTGGAATGAAGAAGGCCACAGCATGGCAGTGCAAAAAGGATGCAGGGACTTCAAGCTCTCTTTAAAATGACATTTTTCTTTGTGCTTTATGTTTCTTATTGTTTTTCTGTGCACTACTGGCTTTTAAACATGCTTTGTTATGGAATCCTTTTCACTTGTGTCTAATGTACTAAAATATTGTAATAGTCTTTGTAATGTATATTGTCTCAAGAATAAAATAAAATGTGAGTTTGGGGATATTTATGGCTGCATTTGACAGCACTGTTATAGTTGTATCGTTGAATCTTGAATGTATGATGGTGTGTTTAAAGTAATGTAAAAAGATTTTTAAAAATTTGTTTTGAAAAAGACTTGCACAAGGCATGATTCATTTAAACTTTTAAAAGCCCTATTCAAATTCTACAAATTTATTTTCAAAGGTGGATATGAGATTCAGTTTTAAAACTCATTCCATTTTTAAACTTCTGTACTCGCTAAGCTCTAACTCAAGAACAGGAATTGAAGTAATAATAGAAACTAAATATAAAATTTAGCCATGGAGTTGGGAGAAAATAATTCTTTCGCATGTGAGTACATCTCAGAGTAAAAGCAAGTAGCCAGAAGTAAGATAATAATCTTTAAATTTTGTTTTTTGACTCAATCTTTAGTCCTTTTTAAATTGCTTTTTTAATTCTTCTCAAATTCTTTTAAATCGGTATATTATCCTTTAATTGTTTTAGAAATTAGCATATAAGGGCCTTACCAAGTTGAAAAAAAATGTACGATCTTTTCCAGGGAATACCCTAGTTAGCTCAACAAAAACACATTTTCTAGATCAGTTCCTGACACCACTTGAAACGGTGGTTTACACACCTTTGAACATTTTAAGGCAAGACTGTTTCTTCCACCCCAGTGCAACCTTTCATGGGGTAGATAGGGGTACCCAGATCTTAAGGCAGTGGGGAGAGTGGTTGAAAAGTTCTACAGATGATTCTAATATATCTCTGGGACCACTCCCAACCCCACCATCCACCATCTCACCTCCCCTCTCTTAAATGAGGATTGATGTAGGAAATCTAAGAAGATGAGGTAATTTTTGTTATTACTACATTTACTTCATGTCATTATTAATAATTATTAGATGTATTTATTGACATAAGTATTACATTCACTTTTAGCTAAATATGTATCATTTAACTTGGGCCCACATCACAACAAAGGCCTTGGCATAACTCGAGTTAGAAGTTCATGGACTAGTGATGTAGAATGGAGTTTTATCAAGATCCAGTGTTTTCTCCATTTCAGTTGGATGAATTTTTCTCATTTTTAAACAGTAAGCCTTCTTGATGTGGAAACTTTAGTGGAAAATATTGAACTTGATGATGATAAAAATTTAAGCTGTACAGTTTAGAATCAATTGGAGAAGAATTTGATAATAGAAAAAAAGATATACTTTTTATTTCAAAAGGCAGAGAAACAATTTTTACCCAGCAAAGTAAACTAACATAGGAAGGGCTTTGGTTTTTCATGAATCAGGCCTCTGGTGACTCTGTTCAGCTGGTGCTTTTAAGTGTATACAAAAATTTTTATCAACCCAGTTGTTGTTTCATAGCTTTGATGTGTAGTATCTCTTTATAGGATGCAATTTTGAGACACAATCTGCACCTTACTCTCAACTAGGCAAGTATACCTATTGTAATTGTTATCTTTTACTTATGTGATTGGTATGCTCACCAATTTCCTTCACAAAATAAATGGTACTAGCTTATTTTATGTCAATAAAATTGTCTAATTGTCATTCAAATCTCATTATAACAGCTTCTCGAATACTTAGAAAACACAGAGATACTTGTATTTTTAAATTTTATACCTTAAGATTACTTTCCTCCCAGTTTTCTTATACGTCAATGCAAAGCACTCTTTATGAGCGCTAAATGTGGTGAAGGTACAGTCAGACCACCTGTTGTAGTGTTTTCAGTGTTTTAAATTAAACTCGTTTTTTATATTAGCCTATCAAAAGAGCTGTTTTCTTATCAATGTCAATTTTGCTCCCTATTTCTCTTTCCTATGCCTTTCACTTGGAATGACAACAGTTGACATTAAAAAGCTATTGGCAGGTATGGAATAACCTTATTCTGTTACAAATAGCAAAGACCTATGTGCACGTGAGGTGATTCACAGGTTCAATAAATCGGCAGTGACATCTTTTCAGAGCATGTTATTCGTAGGCAGCATTTAGAATTCGGGGCATAACAATGTATACAAAGACATCATTCTCTCTGCACCTAATGTCCAAAATACTGACTGTGCTAGCAAAATATTTTACATGTTAGTGTTAGGAGTAACATACAAACTGTATTTTCAAGTTACAAAGCAATCTATTTTATGTCCAAGACAACAATCACTCATGAAAATTCGTTTATGTTGCTGATAGCTTTATGGCTTTTGAGCTTTCACTAACAGTGAGGACGTTTTCACAATGACTAGATTTTAGCATCCTGCTGAGGGATATTTTCTGGTTTCACAGTGTGTTTTATCCCTCCTCCATCTAGGACTCTAGATCCTAGCCTCCCCTCCCCAAGGTTACACAAGCATCTTAAGCACATCCCTCTCTATGTCTCTGGTGTACTGTTCTGCCCTTCACCAGGTGAAGGGACTTGCATTTTCCAAAATCAATGCCACTTCACTTCCGGATCCCCTGGTTGGGAGTGCAGTCTGAGCCACGTAACCACTGCTGAATCGGTTGTTGTGTTCTCCATCTGCTTCTGGGCGCAGAGAGTATCAACTCCTAGGACGTGACCCCTGTCTGTACACTCACAGCCCCTTCTAGCCCTCGACACCTCCTTCCTGCATGGCAGCATGAAAATAGGACACAACACTCCTCCCCCACCCAGGAGCCTGTTATGGTGTTGAGTTCATTGGGTCCATCTCAGTAACCCACTCCCTTCTCTTGTTCCCAGTGGCCTGGTTTGCTTTTGACCCTGGCTCAGCACACTCTGACATCATCTTCTCCAATGACAACCTGACTGTGACCTGCAGTAGCTATGATGACCGGGTGGTGCTGGGAAAGACCGGCTTCTCCAAGGGTGTCCACTACTGGGAATTAACTGTGGATCGCTATGACAACCACCCCGACCCTGCTTTTGGCGTGGCTCGCATGGATGTGATGAAGGATGTGATGTTAGGCAAGGACGACAAAGCTTGGGCAATGTACGTGGACAATAACCGGAGCTGGTTCATGCACAACAACTCGCACACCAACAGGTACCCTACAGCCCCCAAACCGAGCCTTCTTCACGTTGGCTTCTGGTCAAAAATGAGAGCCCAAGTTTAAAGACCTATCAAATAGACAACACTAAGGAAGTCAGGCAGGTGGTCTCACTTAGTAGCACAGATGTCTACTAGTCTTAACTGAGTCCATCTTAGTAGGGGGTTTTTTGTTTGTTTATTTGGTTGGGGTTTTTTAAATTTGTTTGAGGGGGTTGTTTTTTTGTTTATTTTGTTTTGTTTTGGGGTGGGTTTTTTTGCATAATGACAGAGACATGAGCACTTTCCTAGGATATCCATTGCTATATTCCACCCATGGCTGGAAACTAAGAATCGCCATGCTTATCTATTATAGAAAAACGTTCCAGGATTCTAATATCCAGTCCTATAACTTCTCAGAAAAGCACTTTTGGAAAAGTTATTGAGTTTTCCTAAACCTGGATTTTCAAATCCACCAAATTAGGATAATAATATTTTTCCATGCAGGAGTATTCCCAAGAATAAACGGGAGATGCAAAAATGCCTCACAGCAGAAGCACCTAAAAATAGAAGCTATTGTTATTATGATGATGATTATTATCAATACCACTGCTCAGAATAGAAGCCATTTAATAGATTAAATCTTATGGGTGCCAATTTGGGTAGTTTCGTACTTGACGAGCTATCTTATGATTGTATGGATTCAGTTGACTGGGGAAAGAGAACATAGTAATCTCCTTAGGTTTTTCTCTAACATCAAAATATAGGCAATTATAATTTAACCCATACTGTAATATTTTCCTTAGACTTCCTTTTTTTATTTGGTTTTCTACCTCAAATGTATTTTTCACAAACTTCCTAGCTAGATAAGTGGATACTGGTTCTTCTTATTCTCAAAGATTTCCTTAGGGTACATTCTCATTGGTGTCTGAAAAAAATTCAGTTTTATTCAGCCAAATCAAAGGAAAGTGAGTCAGGCAATGGTAAGATAGTGAATTCAACTGTTTCCGCTTTTTCTTTATGCTCGTCGCTGCCCCTTCTCCAGCTAGTAGGACTCCTAGGTCCTCCACTTTCCATCCCTGAGGAGATTTTTTATATACCTCCATTCTGGTGTGTCTTATTCACTATCACTCTAAGTGAACACACATACCATTTTAGCCTGATATCAATCCTACTAGGTGTAGATAAGCCATTATCTTCAGCGATTTACATTTTTGGGGAACCCTCTGTCACTAGGTCTCTGATGCCATCACCCATGCACCATGTATCTTTTCCCTTTTAGCTTCTTTATTTTGGAGTGATGGAGTGAATAATAACAAAACTGTCACACTACAAAGAGAAACACATTCTTAAACCTGAACGCATCTGCTTGCATGCAAACTGCATGACAATTGTGCTGTCACTGAAGCTGTGAATTAACAAAATGCAATTTATAAACCTATTTTTTAACAACTATGTACAGTCTGTATTCTGCATGCCAGGAGAACAGAACAACACTCTTAAATTTCTGTGCTCTGCTGAGATGAGGATGAAATTCAATATTACTAGGTCACAAAGAGGAGAAAAAAGACAAATCTGATCATCATGCTTAATAGCTTTTGTGAAACCATCAACTGAAGTATAAGACATAATTCATTGTAAAATGACATTTGAATGTAGCTTCTTTAAAAATCACTCCATCTCCTACAGCATAATTACTTTATAAAGGAAAATCCTCTTCTTCGATGATGTCATTTTATAGAGAGCCTTCCATTTCCCAATTCAAACTCAGCATGTCAAAAAATACTATCTTTCTGGAATGAGTGTCTCTATTTAATGGGTAGCGTAAACCCCCAAATCCAATTTTTCATGCATATGTTTTAGGTTCAGCTGAAGTGCTTATTTATTTTGATTTTTAAATTAAATCATTTTGTATTAAATGATGTTTAATTCACACCTTTTGTGCAAGGGGTATGACATAGCTATGGACAGAACTCTGACAGCCCATCTCTTGGTCTGTAATGTTTTGTTCTCTGAGCTGTGTCTCAGTGGCAGAGACCCTATGTGAATGAATTCCCTCTCAGCAATAGCACAGCAACGTGGTTGAACCTATATATTCTCAACTCAGGCTGACACTTCTTCCCCAAGGGAGTGAAATTTGTTTGTGGAGAGTGAGCAAAAAAAAAAAAAAAAAAAAACCACACAACTTATCTTTCTTATATATATAAAGCACAGATATACATACAGCACATAAACAGATACAGAGTATATCTGTGGTATTAAAATTTTATATGAAGAGGAGAGATTAGGAAAAAATATGTTCTAAAAGGCTCCTGGAATTGGGGGATGATGCTTTTAAACAGGTTGAGAAACACTGGTTTAACCATACAGAAGGTAAGCTTCTAGAAGGATGACAGGCAAGTGAAACTTAATTATTTTCTTTTCCCACAGAACTGAGGGAGGGATCACAAAAGGGGCCACAGTAGGGGTCCTCCTTGACTTAAATAGAAAAACTTTGACATTTTTTATCAACGATGAGCAGCAAGGGCCCATAGCGTTCGAGAACGTGGAGGGCCTGTTCTTCCCAGCCGTCAGCCTGAACAGGAACGTGCAGGTAAGCGCCGTGCCTCTGAAGAGGCTTCTGCTGGCTGGGTCTCAGAGGCTGCTCCTGGTAGGTAAATAAATCCATCCCTAGGAGAGGGGAAGCCAACCATGTTAGACATGCAGGATAGGAGGCTGGAGAGGGATCAACATTGACAACAGACATGGTTCCAAACCAGCAAGAGCCCCTTCCTTATACTTGGTCACAGTCTAGATAACAGCAAGTGGGAAACTGGAATCATATTCATGGTTTGCTAATGATTGTCCCTCTGAGCCCTGATTTTATCTCTAGTAGAAATGGAACTCTGAAACCAACTGGCATAAAAACAAAAGACTTATGCAAAGTTCCATGAGTGCCTGAGGGAGGTGGGAAAGCTGAGGTGTAGGACTGAAGTATCAGAAATTTTGAGCATCTTCTCTGTACTCTTACTTGGTTCTATGGGATAAAAAACACAGTTCCTGCCTAAAAGTTAGTTACTTATTTACTGAGAATAGAAAACCACAGGTTCTTCTTATCCATTCATTCATTCAACAATTATTTATTGAGTGCCTTTAATATGTAAGCCACTGTTATAAATATTGTTGTTTATCAGTGAAAGCAAAACAGGTAAAAATCTCGCCCTCATAGGGCTCATATTCTGGTTGTACGAGACAGACAGCAAATAAGAAGCACAATTGCCACATTGATTATATAGTGTGTTAGAAGGCAATAGTGCAATAAAGGAAAGACCAGGAGGAGGGTATGGGGATCAAGAATGCTGGGGTTGGGAGGGCATTGTATTCTTGGGTGGTCAGTGTGGGTGGGCCTTATTGTAGTCACCGGTGAGTTGCGCCTTGAAGGTGGTGAGGGAGTGAGCTGTGTGGAACTTTCCAGGTAGAAGGAACAGCAGGGCAAAGCTTCCAAGCCATGATGGGCCTTACATGGGCACGGAAGGACCAAAAGGCTGTGGGCTAGAGCAATGGCGGTGGCAGGCAGTGGCAAAGCAGATGGGAGCCAGGTGGGGAAGGGTGTTCCCTGCCAGCCTCTGCTTTCATTTCCCTCTTGAGCTGGAACTTTCACTGTCAGCAATTAAGTCAGTTAAGGCTTGAGAATCAGTATTTACAGTAATCAGCCCAGTGACCTCTGCTCTCTTCTCTTCCTGCAACTAGTTGGGGTTTTCTGGGAGGCTGAAATCTAGTCTATCAGGTTTAGCCCTCACATTGAAGGAAAGAAAACCATAAATCACTCTAGAAGTGAATCTTAGAAAAAGCTCATTCAAAGTTTTCCACATTTTCAACTGTTCTGAGTAGCTTTAGATAAAGACAGGCTGGGGAAGAAAGGGAGAGATGACAGTAGTTTCATGGTTCTAGCCTTGTCCACTGAGGTCAGACAGAAATCAGTGAAACAGGATAAGTGCCCATGTTTCTTCACAGCTGGCAATCATCTACGCAATTGCAAAATAAAAGGTTTATCCTAATTGGAATAACGAGCGGGCAAGTAATAAAGAAAGGGATGTCTGCTCATCTCTTCTCTAACTACGGATTTGGCAGTAATCACTACCATGTGGCCAATAGGCTTTGCTACCTGCAGATCAATGTCTGAGTCTACAGTCATAAGATATACTGTCTCCTCCAGAATCTTAAAAGATAAGAACCATGTTATCTCCAGGATCTGGGAGCCTACCATGGTGGCCAGGTTCTTAGCACAAGCTGAATTCTACTAGACTTCCCTTTAATGTCTTCTAGAATAGATAGATGTTAAAGTGAGCAGACCCCCTTTTGAAGTAGGAACATACCCACCGAGCCCTGGGGAGGAGGATGCAGGGGGTTTTCTAGGGTGCCTCCAGGACTCACAGTCTCTCCCCCCAGGTCACACTTCACACCGGGCTCCCAGTCCCTGACTTCTACTCCAGCAGAGCATCAATCGCCTAAGGATATGCGGTGGAGGTGCCAGCTGCCTGTTCGGACCTCCACCTGAAAAGCAACAGCAAGGATCTCAGCCAGAGAGTTGAGGGACACCAGAGAGCTGGAAGGAAAGGGAGAGGAGGAGAGAAAAGCTGGTCCTCTACAGTCGTTACACCCCACAGCTCCACCCCTTTTTCTTCCAACCTCTGTACTGCTGTAATGCCTGCGTTTGCTTCCAAGTTCAGCTATTCCAACCAATATAAGACCTAGACAGCCCACCACGCCACTGTGTTTCCACGTCCAGATTTTGCTTTTATTTAACTTAATTTTTTACATGGGTGAGTTATATTTTGTTCTTTTCTGATCATGTTATTGATGACTTACTGAAATGGCACTATCAAGAGGAAATTCTCCTGATAACTTTTTTCTTGAGCTTCCTGTCAAAGAGGTTGTAGGGAGAGGAAGGAAAGAATGAGCTGAATTTGGAGCTTGCCGTTTACTTCCTAGAATGTTCTTGCCCTGTTACCTTCCATGCAGTGTTAATAACTCTGCACAAGTAATCTTTGGGAGGTGGGCAGAGTGAATGTAGCATTGAAAAGTCTTAACTATCCATCAAAGCACAAAAGTATCAGCTACCCAGCTACTCCAAAGGTTCACAGTGGGTAGGATCATTAGGGCGGACCAGGAACTCTGGTCACTCAGTGCAAGTGGAAAATCTCTAGACATAGGTAGACCAGGGGACTTAACAATTTGGTTCATTTACTTAATCCCAGTTTTTAACTAAAAGCCTACTATGGACCATGCAGTGGATACTGGAGAAACAGCGGTGAATACACAGGTGTGGTTTCTGCCCTCCTGGAGCTTATATTCTGGGAGAACAAACAAAAATAAAATAATTACAAATTGTTATAACTAGAAAGGAAACATAGAGCAAAGAGGCTCATTGGCAAGATCTTTTAAATCTCCTAGAATGATGATAAAAATCCATGTATTCTGGCCATGGCACCAGAAATATACCAACTTGATGCCTTTTCAACTGTGCTGTTTTAATTCTGGTACTTGCTTCCATCCATCACAGAGCCTTTCTTTGCTAGAAATGACGTCAGCATTATTGTTAATGCTACCATGATACTAAGCCTTAAAAATAAATGTGAAAAAAAAAGATACTGGCCAGAAGGAGGAGTACCCATCGTCAGTAATGGGGGATCTTAAGTTGCAGTCCACAGCATTCACATTCTCAGGATAAACACACCTGTCTCCATGTATACTCTCTGTGCCTGTTACAAATGAGAAATCCATCTACTCAGCTGCCATTTACAAACTAACCTTCTGGAGTACTTCAAATAATGTTGGGGGGAAATGGAACTGTATGTCATTGCTAAGACTGAGAACAGAATAATAATGCTTATTACTTCTCTATAGAGATAGACTTATATTAGTTACCCTTCAGTTTCTTTAGTTTGACATGAAATTTTAGAAAATGTAGGATCTGAAAAAAAGTTCTGATTAGTTATCTAAATATTTTCCAGTGAGCCAAGAAATTCACTGGGGGGAAAAAAAACAAGAATTGCAAATAGAAGGGAAGACATAGAATGGGAAAGCTAACAAATTAAAGCTTTGGCAAAAAGTAATATATGTAAATAGCTAATTATTTACTTTTGTGCTTACTTGGTTTAGATTATTTTCTAGTTATGTGTACCTAATTTATTGAATGGGTGCTATCCTGTTGATGTTCATCTTGGTTTTTCTCAGCTGTAGAAGAACTCTGTTGCAGGGCAACACTAGTTTGATATTTGATTTACTCTCCAATGAGACTCGATGGCTGGGCCGCTGTAGACCTGTTCTTTATTAAATTCATCCTGCTAATTAGATTTCTAGTGACTTGTAACATGTAGTTTACACACAATTACAATTAGAGATGCATACAGCTACTGTACTAGAAAAGAAAATGATATTTCTGGTGTGCCAATAAATAGTTTTTATGAGAGAACATCGTTTGTCTCTTTAGAATTTCTTTAGACTTTTTGCCTATTTGGGATGACAATTTACCTTTGTCAGAGCAATATTTCTTTAGTAAAGTGTAATTGCCCATCTATTCAACTCACTGGTAAGAAAGGAAGGCTTACCGTTGAATCAAGACCTCTGCTTGTGAGTCAGGAGAATTGTAGTAATTAAACAAAAACGTTCTTGGATCACACTACCGTATAATTTATATGAGTATGCTAAAGACACCCATATATATTCTTCAAATATATATACCAGCTACTTCCACCGAGACTGGTGTTTAGGGAAACTTGGGTCTGACATTACGCATAACTGAAGCTACCTAACTCTTGTCTTTGTCTGAAGAACCAGCTTTTTGGATACACACAGAATTTGGGGTGCTGAATAAAAGCAAACAATAGAAACACCTAATTAAATACACAGAAACATCACTCTGATCCTTGGAATTTATTATCTGCTCCACTTTGCCACAGCCGTGCTAAGAAAACTTGCAGGTACAGAATTAGCTATAACAGAATTAAATAATGGTGATGATTGCATGACCCAACGAATATACTAAAAATCACTGAATTGTACACTTTAAAAAAGATCATGTTCGATATGACCAGGATTCTCCTTACAGCTTCCCTCACACTGTACCTAGGAGTCTGTACCTATTTTACCTTACCTATAAGCTGAGGCGAAGCCCGAGGCAGAATTGCTGACCACCTGACCCGACCTATTCTTTCCCTTCCCACCTTCCCTCAATCTGTAGAAGGGTTTTGGCTTGCTCACTCTTCCTGAATGGTGAAGATCGCATCTACACATCCTTCTAAGCCTTCCTTTCATACACTTTCACCTGCCCCTTTCCTGAAGGTTGTCGTGGTAGAGAGCATCAAAACCTGGCTACCATTAAGGAAACAATTCAAAATACTTCTTACAACCTCCAGTGGTTGTAAATCTTGTTCACATCTTTTTTCCTTCTCTCACCAGGCAAAAATAAACATTCACCATGAAGTCTAAAAGGATTAATATTTTGGTTGGTAATCTTGCTTTTCTCCTCCAATATTTTTTCTAAAATTCTCTGAAATTAATGAAGATAAAAAGATAATTTCATTAATAAGCATGGCTTGCATGTTAAATTTTAGTTACCTGATAACAATTGACAAACAAACCATCTTTTGAGTTGACCATGATTTTCAATGCATAGAGTCACAAGAAATCACCTCAATGAGAGAAGCTTCATAAAAATATAAATCAATGGTTCTCAACCCTGGCTAAAATTCTCTAATGAGGACAATATGTTCAATATGCATTTGCACATGTTATGCACAAAGAAAGTGATATAAAGCATGTAGAATTGCTTTGTACAATAGAGATGAAAGTTAAATGTAAGTATTAATTATTAAGTAGCCTCTACACTCTGCATTGTCACAAAACACTGAGAGTAATAGAGTGGCTGAGAGCACAGCATCTGATTGTGAATGAATTCTGGTCCCAGCTTCAAGGTGTGCCACCTGTGTGCCCTGGAGCAAGCAATGAAAATTCACCCACAGTTTCCACATCTCTAAAGTGGAGATAAAAATAGCATCAAGGATCAAATCAAATAATATTCATGAAACACTCAGAAGAGAACTGACCCATAATGAGTGATTTGAAGTGTTAGGTATTATCTGTTTCTGTGCAATCTGTTAATGATGCCACAGGTCCATCCCCTCCCTTTTTTATTACTGAGATCCCATTTGAGTGTCCATAATGATTCTTACTGTCATCTTCTTGGTAGACAATACCTATTTTTTTTAATTGACAAAATGTTTATTAAATCCTTCTGAAAAAAATTAATGGAAAAATATAGGCAAGGAAATTCTGAAAAAAAAAACAATAAGTTGACTTATATGACATATTAAAATCTATTTCAAAGCCACAATAATCAAAATGGTATGGTATTACTAAAATCAGCTACAAGATAACTCAGAAATAGAGATTTCAATAGATGTTGAACAGACTCACAAAAGAAGAAATAAAAACTATTCAAAAATGTTGAAAAATGTTTGAAAATTGGTTAACTATTTGGAAAGCAAATTATATTCTTAATCATATTACTTTCCAGATGTCAAGGTGTTAAACATAAAATATTTAAAACTTTAATATACCAAAAGACAATACAAATATTCATCTGATCTTTCTCAGGAAGGCTGAAGTCTCTGTAATACTTTATGCCATTGGCTTATCAGTTTGCTAAAACTCCTGTCCAACTTATAGTTTCTATTGTAAACCCTACTTTGTTATCTTGGCCTATATATCGTCCTTGTTTTCTTCTTTAATTAACTGGGACCATCTTTATTCTGTCTAAACTCACTTCTAGTACTATAGATTTATTGAATATATTGATTTATTGTTATGCTGCCATTTAACAAACTACTTTTAAGAAAAGATTGAGGTGTTAAATATGAATTACTGTGCATTCTGTTTCTGGACTGTGTTTTCAACCTCGCAGTTAATGAGTTTATAACGAAATAGTCATCTGAGGTAAATGAGGACCCTAATGGTTCCTTCTGTAATGCCAATTTCCACATGTGATCTGTGAGAAGACCAGTCAATATATTTTCCTGATTGCCTGGTAGTCTGCGTGGCTGTCAGATGTGAAGAAATAAGTATCCAGTCTTATCATTTAGGCAGGCTTAAAATGATGAGCAGGTGAGGGTTAATTGCAGCTTCTCAAGAGGTGGGTTTCATAGTTGGCAATACCAGAGACGCTGCAGAATATGCAAACCTTAACTATCTAGGTATAGTGATGTACTCAGACCTGATGTACCCTCATAAAATATTACAAATATCTATCAGAAAGAAATTAGTCAGTCTTAGAAACTTCTGAGGATCAGACAAAACTTTACGGCACTACTAAATTCCATGTCTTCAAGATTTCAAGACCAAGAATTAAGATGTAGTATGGTTACCACCTATAATACACTATGTGTAAGCTAGTTGCCCATCAAATTAAAGGCACACTTGATATTAAGAAATTTGAGCATCTGTACTCCATGCCTTGAGGATGGATAGAGAATCTCACTGGATCATAGGCAATGGGGATGTCAAATTAGGGCATCAAAGAAAACAAGAACGAAAAGTACACAAGGGCCGACTCAGTAACAAGATATTCAGATGTATTTCACACCTGCTTCTTTTCTTTAAGAAGCTTCATCCTTAAGCCTCTTGCGGGTCTTTGGGAGTAACTAAAGAAAACTTAATAACCCCTGGGGCACATTACTAGTGGAAACTTTCAAAGACGCAGTAAAAGAAGATAACTAAGGAACATCGTTCTTCCGCGAAATGAGTCTGACCTAATATGATATTTTTCAAGTACCCAATATGATATTTTTCAAGTTCTGAATCTTCCTGGGGCTAGATTAAAATAACCACAACAATAATACCTTATTTTCTTATTTCTCAGATGCAAGGGTTATTTTTGATTTTTGTTTTTCACACTTTAATATCTCTGCAATGAAGATACATCTCACATGTGTCAAAAGAAACTCATCAGCTACTAATGAAATGGTGGCTCTCAACCTCCACTGCACATTGAAATCACCTGGAGAACTTTAAAAATATTGATACCTGGCTACTGACTTAATAAGTCTGGGACACAGCCTGAGAATGTGGGATTTTTTTTAAGTTCCCCAGCTGACTGCAACCTGCAGTCAGGGTCGAGAATGCAGAGGTAAGGAATGAGTGGGCGGCATGTACTCAGATGGTTGTTACTGCCTGTACTTTTGGGAAATTAATAGGATGTGAAAGTGGGGGGAGCATTGGTTCTTCTGTCTGTTACTTCTGTGGAGTTATTTGCAGTGGTAGTTGGTAAATTTAAATTCACATCATAATTGTCACTTAAAAGATCTTTTAAAAGATTCCACTATAATTCAAAATAGAAAAGAAAAAATATGCACAAAATTAATCATCATACACTGGATAATATAATTGAAGAAAGTAAAAATTGCCAAAATTTTGAGAACAGATCACGGATTTTTAATTGTTGGGACCAAACAATGTGTCAAGAACCACCATTCAGATGTCCAAATCTGTCAAAAGCTTTCAGCTACTACTCTTTACCTATATTTATAACAATTAATAGCAACAATACAACATAGCCAAAAAGGAAATGCAAACAGAAAACAAAAATAAAAAAAATGCACACAACCCAGTGTTCTTCGATATATGTTTAAATTATTCTGTAGCATCACAAGTCTGCTAACAAGGTTAAGATCATGAGCAGGCATGACCATCATGCCACATGATACTGCTTATGGCCATACTTAACACACAGCACTATTTAAGTTAAATTTATTGGAGTGACATTGGTTAATAAAATTATATAGGTTTCAAATGTATAATTCAATAATACATCATTTGTATATTGTATGCTCACCACTCAAAATTAAATTTCCCTTCATCACCTTATATTTGATCCCCTTTACCCTTATCTACCTCCGCTGTCCCCGTTTTCTCTCTGGTAACCACTAAACTGTTGTCTGTGTCCATGAATCTCTGTTTGCTAGTCTTGTTCATTTGTTGCTTTTAGTACACATATGAGTGAAATCATATGGTTCACAACTTTTTCTGTCTGATTTATTTCACTTAGCATGATAATCTCGAGATCCATCCATGGTATCACAAAGGGCAGTATTTCATCTTTTCTTATTGCTGAGTAATATTCCATTGTATATATGTACCACGTGTTCTTTATCTAATCATCTACCAAAAGGAAACTTGTTGTTTCCATTGTCTTGGCCACCATGAATAATGCTGCCATGAACAACAGAATGCATATATCTTTACAGATAAATGTTCTCAAATTTTGGAGGTAAATACCCAGAAGAGGGATTGCTGGGTCATATGATAATTCTATTCTTAATTTTTTGAGGAACGTCCATACTGTTTTCCATAGTAGCTGTACCGATCTAAGTTCTCACCAGCAGTTCCTTTTCCTCACAACCTTTCCAACATTTGTTATTACTTATCCTGTTGATAATAAACAGTCTAACAGGTGTGACATGGTATCTCATTGTGATTTTGATATCCATTTCTCTAATAGCTAGTGAAGTTGAGCATCTTTTCATATGTCTATTGGCCATTTGTATGTCTTCTTGGGAGAAGTGTCTGTTTAGGTCTTCAGACTATTTTTTAATTGGATTGTTTATTTTTTTTGTTATTAAGTTGTATGAGTTCTTTGTATATTTTGGATATTAGCTCTATATCAAAGCTGTTGTTTGCAAATATCTCAACCTATTCAGTTGGTTGTCTCTTTGTTTTGTTGGTGGTTTCTGTTGCTGTGCAGAAACTTTTTAGTTTAATATAGTCCTTTTATTTTGCTTTTGCTTCCCTTGCTTTTGAGGTCAAATTCATAAAATCCTCTCTAAGTCCAAGATCCATGAGTTTAGTATATTTTCTTCTACACATTTTATTGTTTCAGGTCTTATATTTATGTCTTTGATCCATTTTGAGTTAATTTTGATATATGGTGACAGATTGCAATCTAGTTTCATTCTTTTGCATGTAGGTTTTCTATTTTCCCAGCACCATTTATTGAAGAGGCTTTCTTTCCTCCAATTTATGGTTTTGGCTCCTTTGCCCAAACTTATTTGCCCAAATATACAGGGGTTTATTTCAGAGCTCTCAATTCTGTTCCATTGGTCTCTGTCTATTTTTTCTGCCGATTTCATGCTGTTTTGATTATTATTGTTTTGTATAACTTGAAATCAGGCAGGTACACAAGCATTTTAGACCCTAATCATTATTATCATTCTGAAGAGGAAAGTAGAATGCATTTGTAGAAATAAATGTACATTAGCATAAATTAAATTTTTTAAAGTTGTGTACATTTAATGTTGTATTTGGCTTGTTGGGTTTTTTTTTTTTTTCAAAAGAGCCAATATTAAGTCAGTTCTGCAACTTACAATACCTGACGAAAGCTTTTGAAAATTGAGAAATACTCAAATAATATTAAGAGCCATTATATGGAATCGTATTGTTTTCCATGCAATGTACAAAGGGCTTTACAGGAATCATCTTACTTAATCCTCATCTGATTTATGCATTTTTACTATTACCATTATAGAAGTGAGAGAATTAAAGCACAAAGAGGTTAAGTAACTTGCCTGAGTCCACACAGCAAGCAAGTGTTAGAGCCACGATTTGAACCCAGACAGCCTCACTCAGGGCTTATGCTCTTAACCACTTAGTCAAGGACATTGTAGTTGCTACACAAAGGGTGTACCACATACAAAACACTCATTCATTCAATAAATATTTAATGAGCATCTATTATGTGCTAAACAGTTTTAATTACTAGAGGTATCAGGGAATAAAACAGACAAGGTTTCTACTTTCTTATACCTGATATTCTAATAGAAAAAAAGCAAATAATAAATAAAGCTCAAGGTAATTTTAAATGGTGATGAATACTGAACCAGAAATCAAACAGGCTAATGAGATAGAATGTTTTGGGGTGGTCAGCAATTACCTCAATTACCTCTCTGAGGAGGTGACATTTGGGCTGAAAAGCCAGGGGTAAAGGCCTGGAAGCAAGAACAAGGAACTATAGAAAGTCAGTGCAGCTCCCCTTTTGCAGGGAGAGAGAGAGGAGAATGGGCCAGATGAGGCTGGCAGGAGGCCAGATCACCAGGGTCCCTGTAGACCAGGTACACCAGTTAGGAGTCTGGTTACAAAAAACCCGAACTTGACTCTCGCTGAACTAAAGGTACAGAAGGAAGGTATGAAAATGGTGATGAGGTAGCTCAGAATGATGGGAACCAGGGCAGCTCAGAATGATGGGAACCAGGGCAGTTCTGGGTATCAAGAAAGCAGGAACCAATGGAAGAATTCGTCTTTTCCAAGCCCCTCGAGACCACACAAAAGCTCCTTCTCATCTTTTGTCTCTGCTCTAGATTTGATTCCAGAGTCTGATTTTGCTTGAGTCCTCTGTCTGCCTTTCAGCTGAGGTAGGGCAGGACATCATGACTTAGATGGGTGCTGGCAGCAAAATGAGCAACGTGTCATGCTTCGAATGAATAAGTGCTGCTTAAGTCTGTGCCTTTAATTTCTGAGATGTGTTCTTTGTTTCACAAAAGCAAATGTTTTAGAAATGGCAGGAAGCAAAAAGGCTCAATTTCAATCTTGGCGGAGAATAAACAATCAAGAGAGAAATTCTCTTCCATATTGATTTTATGTCTCAGAATACCAAACACTCACAACTGGTATAGCTCAAAAAACAACAGAGCTTTCTCAACTGAGTCAAAACTGGGCCACAGCCAATATTACCTAATATATCTTTTCCAAGCAATGAACAAAAGAAATTGCTGCCTCTACTCTACTCAAAACTGAACTAGAAATTTTTTTCTTGTGGCATAAAGATCCTCAAAGTTGATAGGAAAAAAAATCATTCTTTGGATTTTGCTGATCTGAAAATGTCTCAGCATGGACATTCTGAGTCACAAAAACCAGGTTCCCAGCCCAGGTCAACCACTTATCTGATATGAGCTTAGACAAATAGCCTTAGTTCATCACAAACCAAAGGTACTGATACCTACAGGATAGTGCGATTGTGAGAATTAAGTTAGAAAATAAGTAAAATGCCTGACACACCTCACTTGGATTCTTCCTGATTGTCAATTTTAGCAAAGGAGAATGGTCAGTATATAATTAAACACACATTTCTAGAATGTTTTTAGTGTGGACATGGAGGGGGAGAAAAGATTTACAAAGGGTTTTGGGCTTGAAGAATGTTAAAAGACTAACATTCCTTCAGTATTGTTCACTAGTGTTTCCTAGGGCAAATAATAATAATAATTGCCGCTTTTATTTCGTATTTATTAACTCATTTAATCTATACAACAACCCTGAGATTGGCATTATTATTATCCCCTCCACTTTAAAAACTAGAAAATTAAAGTAAATAAGGTTTGTATAATTTGCCTAAGATCACATAGCTGATAAGTGACAGAGCTAGGATTTGAACCCCCACTTGTCAGCTCTGGGGCCTTCATGCCTAATGATTCTGCTTTAGTCTCCAAATAGCAAAGAAGCGCCAATCCACACACTCAATGGGCTGCTCAGCTTCCCCCCTTACACATGAAGTTATCCATTGGAGATCTGGAAGTAACAAATTAAAGCTCCATTTTTTAAATTGTGTGTTTTGTGGATCCTCAAAAATAGATTTAAATTTTTCAAGTTTTAAGTTTTACAAGATAAGTCCTTTATCTAGTGAGTTCTTTGAGTTCTTTGAGAAGAGGGAACATGTCTTCAACATTATTTCATGTGTCCACTGTTCCCTATAAGCTATTTCATATACATGTAGCAAACCAATCATAACTACCTAGCACAAACCTTTAACACTTGATATTGGTCAAGCTTCTCTGCTACATCTGTTCATTAGAGGGGCATGAAGGTAATATTATCGACTGGGATTGGACAGTGATCTGAGAGTACAGAAACTAGGCCTTCTCCCCATTTCCTAGATTTAAATAGTTTATGTTCATGTATTTGACTATTTTAGATATCTCATGTAAGTAGAATCGTGCTGTATTTGCCCTAATGTGACTGGCTTATTTCACTTAGAATATATCCCCAAGGGTCATCCATGTTGTCTCATATTAGAGAATTTACTTCTTTTTCAAAGCTGAATAATATTCCTTTGTATGTATAGACGTATTTTCTTTATCCATCCATTCACAGATGGACATTGAGGTTATTTCCACAGCTTGGCTATTGTGAATAATGCTATAATGAACATGGGAGTGCTAAAATACATAGAATCAAAGAGTGGAATGGTAGTTGCCAGAGGCTGGGGGAGGGAGAAATGGGGCGTTGCTAATAAACAGGCATAAAGTTTCAGTTAAGCAAGATGAATAAGTTTCAGATATTGCTGCTGTATAACATTGTACTTGTAGTTAACAATACTACCATACTGTGCACTTAAAATTTTGTCAAGAGAGTGGATCTCATGTTAAGTGTTCTTACCACAATAAAGTTTTTAAAAATTTAAAGGTTTATGCCCAGGACCTGGAGAAATTCTGATACCTGGCCACCTTGAAAACTGGCCCTTGACCCTGGCTCTCTTGGAAGATCACCAAGCTGGTGGACAGAGGCTCTCTTCTCTAGGCTTTATTTCCCAACCCCATCCTAGAAGATAGATAATAAAATCAACTCCAAGTTCCAAAATTCCAAGTAAACAAGGTATCTCTTTGACATTCTCTCACTTTCCTTTTTGTGTCCATCACTTCTCACCCAGAATACAGTATCCAAAGTACTGAAAGCTTCTAACAGCTGTAACTTACCCCAAGTCTCAGGAGCCATACTTTTTCATTCACATCCTTAATCAAAACTCCCAATCTTTAATTTCTGGATAATTGCTATACCAGGGTGAAAACCTCTAATATAGTTTCTTACAACGTCCCATTAAAATATCCATATAGGCTTCTTAAAATACAAACATTTCAACAGTATTAGAAATTCTATCCATCATTTGACAGTGCCTAAAAAGAATCTAGACCAATATCAGCATAAAGAAGGCTGGACTAGTCAACTGTAATTGAAAAATAAACTTAAAATTCTTTTCTAATTTTAAAAACTACAAATAAAAACAAAGAGGATGAGCAATGTGTGAAAGTGACCCAAACCCTAGAGTCCAGCCAAGTTGCAGCTGACCTGCAGACCCACATGGGAAAAATAAATGCTTATTGTTTTAAGCCAGAAAGCGGGGGGTGGGGGGGGTGGCGGGAAATGGCTAGCCTGAAAAACATAACTACAGCCAAGAAGCAAAGGGAACTTGTTGAAATAAAGAGACTCCATCCTCTGGGAGAGAGCAACACGGTCAGCTGGAAAGGAAAGAACAAGAAGCTTGAGTCACCCCACTATCAGCACTGCAATCAGAAATGCAAGACCTGCACAAAATAACACCCAGGGGATGCCCTGCTGTAGCGAAGAGGGCAGCCACCTCCTCTTTGTATATCTATCCAGGACCATGCCTCTCAGCATATGCCACAGCTATAGACAGAGGAGATGCTCAGCACATGAGGGCTGAGGAAGAAAGATTTTCAGAGGCCAGCCATGCTCAGGGTGTTTTGGTAATATTCTTGAAAACAAAAATTATCTTTCTCAGTGAAACAGAACAAAAGGGATTTAAAAGTAGGGTGCCTAGGAAGTAAGAATTTTTAAAACTGCAGCCATTGCTGCACTGAGAACACTGTAGACAACTGCTTTGGGGGAAAACTGTTTTTTTTTTCTCCCCCACCCTTTTTTTTTTGTTAAAATGCTTTAAAAGAACCTCTGATCATGTAAAAGGAAAGCCCCAGCCCAACCCAGCAAAAACGATTGAGAGAACATGGAGCTAAATTGTTCTGTGCAACAATGTGAGTATTTAGTTTTTGGGTAGACAGAGATTGGTCATAGGCAGAGTTTGTTTTTTGTTTTTTTCATATTAAGAGACTTTCTTTTTCTCCTAGCAGCCCAGAGATTTCAGCTGGGGGTTTCATAGGAACAAAGAGGTGGAAAAAGCCACTCCAAAAGGATGGTCTCCAGGAACCAGAAAGCAGAATAGGACCCAAAGAAAGAAACAGCCACTAAGAAATTTCCTCTGACACTATTTGCCTAACGGTCTTCAGGCACAATATCTGATATCTGATTTCAAGATATTTCCTGTGTTGTGAGATATTTCTCTTCTATTACCAGCTTCCCTGCCAAGTCTTTAAAGAAGCTTCCTTAACTTATATAAATTAGTACCAATCTTAAGTGAGAAGTGCCTCTATGCTTAAGACTAAGTGATTTAAGGATTGGAGAGTAAACCAAAATGCCCAGGATTTATCGAGAATAAAATAGTGCTGCATTCATAAAGTGGAATATGATACAACAATGAAAACACGTGATGTTTGACAAAAACATTAATGAAACAGACATAATGTCGAGTAAAAGAAGTCAGGCAAAATAGAGTTGTGCTATATGAGTCCATTTATACCAGATTTAAACAGACAAAAGTAATTTGCAATTTTAGAAATCAGGATAGTGGTTACTTTGAGAATAGAAGGGAGGCTCAAGAGAGGCTTCCAACTGCTTATATCGTTCTGTAGCTCAGTCTGGGTGGAGTTTATATAAGTTATTCATTTGCAAAATTTCATTGCTATACAAACTTAAGACTTATACACCTATCTCTAAGTATGTCTTACAGCTATAAAAATATTACCCAAAAAAGGGGGTTTTCGAAGAGCATATATATCAAAAGGCAAGCATAGTTATTAAGGTTCTTTTAGTAAATGTTCGATAAAACTAAGACCCTAGTATATAGGTAATGCCTATTTCTTCAGTTCTTAAGAGACTTTGAGTCAGAGGGCATCTCATTAACTCCAACACAAATATCACCAGTCTTGCTCCCACTTGCCTGCGTTACCACACCTCCAACCCATAGGCACCAAGTCCTATATTTCTGGGAGTCTCCAGAAGGTGTCTACACGTCCTCCCAATCCTGTAGGCAATGCCTCAGCCCACTGAGCACAGCACTTCCTCCAAACCTTCCTATAAGCTGTCCAGGAATGAAGTACAAGAGGATAACTCGTCTCTTCATGTGGTGAGTAAAACAGTGTTTCTGAGATCTGAGTATCTTTATGAAGCTTAGTAAGAAGATTCTTTCAATTTTTACTGACAGTCCCCTTTCTCCAATGGAACATATGCTTTAGGCAGCTAGACCAGAGAACAGAAGTGCTACAATGCCCCAATCGGACTTCCTCTTTCCCTCTGACAATTAAATCTTCTTCCTAGCTCAAGCTAATCACCACACTCCTTCCACCCTTAGGGTGAGTTCTCACCCAGGAAGCTCTTCAGCCTCCACCAGCCACCCATGGCTTGCTAGAGAGGCCCATATTTATCCAAACCCTGGCGATGGGCCTGACCTGACTTCTTTCCCGGATGACTCCAACCACCCCTGGGCACACTGACTTCACTCAGGCCTGTCTCATCAGTTCACAGATATGTCCTGACAGGCTTAAAAACCCATGATAGATCCCAGATAAAGCAATACCAAGATCTCACTAATCTGCACTGTAAACTCACGTGGTTGACTGGGAAGCTCAAGCCACCAGCATGCCCAGCTTTGAGTGTGTTACAAATCGAGTATGAGATCCCGTGCTTTTTTCATTTGTAAGATTTCTTCAGTGTTCTATATCGGAACAAATTATTTATTTAGATTTCAATATATTTACATCTAAGATTTTTCTTTCACATTAAGAGTTTGAAAGGGAGAAAGTGGCATCTACTTTATGCTCTGACTAGAATGATGAGAATAATCAATTTTGATTTATCATCTTCAGAATGTAGGTAATTTTCCCAGAATGTTTTGGTGCTTAAATATCTGGAGCAAAGAAAGAGAAAAAAAAAGCAGTCATTGAAATTACAATGATGCCCACTGGATAGATTGAGATGTGGTGTTCACGTGGCAAACTCCCCCACCTGCTGGTCTAAGCCTGTCTCTGCAGCTCTGACACTGAATCTTCCTCAAAAATGTATGACAGTTTTGAGTGAACATCATACTTTCATCTTAAACTGGAAATGTCAACAAAACATCATTGAGCTCCCACTGTATAGAAGGCATAGTGCTCTCTGTTAATGGTACAAAAATTATGGGCCACGCTCTCTGCCTTACCAAGAACTTTTAAACTAGGTTGAGGCACCATACTCAAATGAAAATACAAGGCAAAATATGCTAGAGAAAAAAGCAATTAGCTCACACCTTAAGTGCTAGATAAGTTCACAGGGAGCAAAAAGCATTTTGTATTTGTCTTGAAGCCAAATGATTACAGGTGTCTTTCTTTCTTCCCGGAAGTTCTATTTCCTCCTCTATCCTCTTGAATGATAGTATCAATGACTTTCTAAGTTGGCCAATACTTTCCGGTCCTTCTTTAGTCACAGTTGTAAAACCTAGTTCAGGTTAGAAAATGATGACTCTCACAATAAGTGTATGGACTTAAACTCAAGTACAAAAGGATGGGGGGGGCAGATAAAGAGAGGGAGAAAGTTCCCAGAAACAGGAAACTAGGGAAACAATGTGTCTGACTACTCTATAATCAATTTGGTTTGCACATGTATACTAAGTACCCAGCACAATGCTGGACCCATAGTAGGTGCTTAACAAATATAAATATTTTCCTAATAAATCAATAAATTAAAACATTGAATGTGAAAAACAGATATAGGTTATGCTATGCAAAACTATGTAATGAAATATAACCCATCTAAGACAACAAGAAATACAAAGCAATAGCCCCACATGTGTGCATAAGATCAGCTTTCAAGAAATCATACAGAATCCCAGGCTCCACTCTTAAAAATACTAAGTGAAATGAAAGCTATTTTCTCTGCATTATATATTTTTAAGCTAATAAATGTTATCCCTCAGCATCTAACATCTCACTTTAGAGCTTTAAATATGGGTAATTAAACAGCTCAGAGAAGTCAAAGTAGTTGGCATTTGAGAAACTGGTGTTTGTGATTCCTTAGGTTTACTCATTAAGAAAACAAAATTCTAAAAACCAATAATATTTGTGTGGGAGCTATATGTTTTATATGGTAAATCCCACAATTAATCAATGGGGCACAAAGGGCAAGTCAAAATGTGGGCTCTACTAAGGGTTTGCATGACAAAGGCCCTGAGGAGATAAGGTGACAGGGAGGCTGCCTCTAGTGCATGTTGCATCATGATCATCTGCTGAAACTATTCTTAGCACATTTCTCACTTCCCTTTTCGGTCGCATTTGTTCATATCTCTTTGCAAAATTTTCCCAGAATTAGTATCCTCATTCATTTCCACAATAAGTTGAAAGTTTTCTCTAAAATTTAAGTCTTGCTGCATGAGTAACAATACCACAGGGCAAAGCAAATACAAATGATGTATAAGCTCAGGTGTGCAAGAAACGCACCTTTATTTTATCTATCTATCTATCTATCTATCAACCTATCAATCTATCTATCTTTATTTTATCTATCTATCAACCAATATATATAAGTATGTGTATGTGTCTCTACACAATCAGCTTAATTTCAACCTTCATTTTTCCAGGAAGGGGGAAACTGTGATATCAGACAATTGGTCCATTCAGCTGAGAACCAAGGCACAAGTGGCAGAGGTGGGGGTGGGAAGCCCCAGGCCTTAACATCTCCTCCCTTGGGTATTCTCGGAGTCACCCATTCTTCAGCCAAGGGCTGCCCCTTGCCTCCCTGGGGATGGGGAGTCTTTGTGAACATGTCTAATCCCAACTGCTGAGAGCTTCTAAGCAGCTGCTTCCTCCCTGGGATTCTGTTACTTCCTGGATCTTCCAAGGATGCAGAGCAAAGTCCCAGGCTGTTCTCAGATACTTGGACTACCTGGTATTTCCACTGTTTCCCCATAGAAGCAGGCTCCAGGCTTCTCCCTCCAAGACCACTGCTGTCTCTACTCCCACTGCACCTACTGTATCATCTTCTCAGGCCCTTGGTCCACACTCTTAGTGTGTCTCCCAAACATTAACCTAGGCTCGCATCCTTCCCTAGAGATTATAAGCACAAGTGCTAGTGTGGCTTCTCAAGGTAGATAGGGAAAAAGTAAACTAACTACCAGGAGAAAAGTCAAACATTGGCTAATATTTCAAAATATAATCTCAACTCAAAAGTTGACATCTTAATAATGCTTTTAACATTTCCTAACACTTATCCATTCATACTTTTTTTGAGCTTCGTGATCTTGTGGAGTGAATAGAACAGAGAGCATTATCCTTACTACACAGACATCTAATTGAGGCACTAAATGATTCTCTAGTCTCAGCATATTCCGTGATAGACATATTAAAATTGTAAGTGATTTGAGGGACAGGGAGAAGATGGATTGTTAAATATTTCTGGCTTCTCAGGAATTCCCACTAGACCACACCTAACAAGCCAAACTACTGTATAAAGCAGCAAATCAAATATGACAGGACCTGAAAATGCCAGGAAAACCCTGCTTGCTTCAAGACAAGCCAAATATATTCAGGTACCAAGTAAATTATAGGGGTGGCAGTGAGGTCAGCAATGCTGTCAGAGGTTCTAAAGGTATTCAATTATATAAAAAAAGTCCAGTTAGCATTCCAGTCATCTCACTAAATATTTAAAACAGCAGTACCTAGGTAGTAACCTTGGTTGACAGATCTGTACATTAAATATACTGAATGGAATGTACTTAAATGCATTCTTCCAACAGAAAGCTCGGCTCATGTTTCACTCTGCCCAACTCCAGAGAGTAAATGACCTTTTGTGGGGGCCACTTTGGACCTCTGGCACTTCTCTGGATTTTGGAACTGAATAGGAATAGTTCAAAAGGCCAGAGAACAGTACAAAACAAACCTAGTGGACCAGGTAAGTAGATCAGATGAGGTGCAGATAGAATTCAGGTTTACTTAACAGATCTCAAACTCTGTTTCAGAGGAGGGAAAAATGATATGTAAAGATTTGAAAACCTCTTCAGCCACTTATTTGTTAAGTGCTCTTGAGCAAGCTACTCAACATCTCTAAGCCTTGGTTTCTTCATCAGTAAAATGGGAGGAAAAATAGAACTTGCCTTAGAGAGTTGGTGAGAGGATTAAATGAGAGAATGCACAGTAAGAGCCTAGCAAAAGTCCTTGGAAAGTGCTAGTTGCCCGTTTTGATGAACTTCTAAGTAGCATGCTAATACAATAAGCCCTACTTTGAAACATAGTGGCTGTTAACCTATGTTTATCTAAAATCTTTCTGAGGTGGCCACTAGAATGGGCCTCACAGAACTCCAACTTCATAACTGACCAAGGGCCCCATATACCTTTGTTGTGTCTGTGCAGAAGCAACATCTCCCAGGGGAGTGCTCCCACCAATGACTAAGAGCATGGAGGCTAATGTAACTGCTGACTCTGGTTCGGGAGCTGCCCAGTGGCCTTGGGGGACCTTCCCGGGACTGCAGGGCATTCTGGGCTGCTCTCTCCCATTCTTCCCTCCCTCTCTCCTTCATTGGAGGTCAGACTTGCATCACATTTGGACACTTTCCCAGGCTAACCTGGCTCCTTCCCCATTTTCTCTTCCACAGGAATTTTTCTAATAAGATCTCAGCATGTTTAGTCCTATCTTAGCATCTGCTTCTCTGAAGACCTGGACTAATACACTTTCCCAAGGTTCTTTTCCAACAGTGGGCAACTTATACTTGTCCTGTGAGGTCTGGACAGCTTGTTCAGCTATTCATAAATATAGTTTCACCACAGCAGTCCCAAGAAAGAAGCAGATGTGAAGCAGGAACAACACAGGTCATTGTTGGTAAGGCTGGTGTAAATAGATGTGAGCAAATTATCTCATACTTTTCCAGGGAACCATAGTTTTTGGTGTTTCTGGTTAGGAAGAAGTGAAAGGAAGTTTTTTAAAGATAATCTTCTTGGTCAAGTAACTTAACCTCTCTAGGCCTCAGTGACCAGTACAGAACAAGCGGATATTAGATATCAACAAGATCAGGGAGACCGTTTCCCAAACTTCGGTTATAATTTTTGGCCAATCCATGTGCCATCCAAACTACATTGTTTTTCTTTAAGTAAATTCACTTTAATTCAACATTTAAAAAGCAAATTTTATATCAGAATGCTAACTGGAAAAGTATCATTTACTGTAAATGGAAGACAATGTGATTAAATTCTAGATAGATGTTAAAACCTGAAAAGAGTTTAGAGTCTGAGCCTACTTTTTGTTAAAAGTACAGATTAATGACTGTTAAAGACAGGCTAACACCAAAGACCTTACAGAAAAAAAGACTAATAGAGAAGTAAAAGGGACCAACTCTCTGACCATCTGACTATATGATTTATTAGCATTTAAGACTGGATTTATGGAGTACCCAAATCACCTGGTACCATCATGTTCTCTTTAACATGAAGTTGGATGGGCCCTACCCACATTCTATATAGTTTGGATGTTCTGTAGTTCAGTTTTTCCCCTTCAAGAGATGTTCAGCTCAGGAGTGCCAGATCACTGACCAGATACTGAAACAATAGTGTGTTTATTAGCTCCTCATTATCCTGGGTTTCCAACAAGAATTTAGTACTACATCTAGTTTAATACCGGGGCTAGGATCCACCTATTTGAAACTGTGTTAAGCAAAACAAAGAATAAATTTGTCTTTGGGGTCTCCCATCTCTCCCTTTGCACCCTCTAATTCCTTGCTGCCCATCCAAGAGAGCAGACATTATTTTGCCTTTTGTTGCTCAGAGATCTTCCTGGGAGTAAGATCTGCTCAAGCTTAATGTCCCCTCATTCCCCTGCTACACCCTATTCATTCTTGCAGTTGTTAAAGCTGATTGAGCTATTTCACATCAACATGTGAATAACCAAAAACTGGCTAATGTGACCATCCAAGGGAGATTCAAAGCTGATTTTTAAAAACACATTTTTTATTATCTAATTTGTCAAAGGAACGTCTCTTTCAGTCTCTCGCCCCTAAACATTACCATACAGGCCTAGTTATTTTTAAGATCAATCGTTTTGATGCTGTTCCATTCTCACTCTTAATTCAAGATATGTCTGGCCTCATCTAGATAGCCACATCTGCATCTCCATGTCTCCTATAAATGCTTTTTTTATGCATGTCATCGGTATTGCAGATATTGCATGAGGCCCAATCAATCTCAGCTCTGCCCCCGCAAAGGCCTAGGGCCTAAACCCCTGAAGCTGGGAGGACAAAGGATTGAATATTTTAGCAGACCTATGAGATCTGAACTTGCATTTTTACGGTGAGGGCTATATTTAGCCTGAGTCAAATAATCCCATCCCCACCAATGCATCAACTCAAAATAATCAGCTTTGGTTTACTATTAAAAGTAAAATCTATTCATCAGTTCTACTAAGATTTAAAAAAAAAAACACTCAATTCTGGCAATGGACTGTTTCTAAAATAATAGATTAATACTACCTCTTATTGAAAAAGAAAAAGCTTCTGCCATCCTAAAATACCACATGTTTGCGTTTGCCAAGGTCTGGGGGGAGGAGGGGGGACAATACGTACAAATAAATACCACTAAAGCTGGAGGCTAACTCCGAAAAGATCATCAGCCTGCACTGCAAATTAACATAGACTGCTTTGTTTCGTGTAAACGAGGCAACTGGCTCTGTGAATCCTCTCCCTCTTTCTCTCTCTCCTTCTCCCTCCCTCCCTCTCTCTCTTTTTTCTCTCTCCTCCCTACTCTGCCCCGCTACTGTTAAAAAGTTACTCAAGGTAATAGTCTCCCTCCTAGTCGACGGGAAGGTCCAGCTCAGGACTTCTTGACTCTTACCAACCTTGGATACGCCCACGCGTGTGTGAGAGGTCAAGAAACCCGACTCTCTGAATCCTCAAAAACGAAAGAAAAGGAAAGGGAAGGGGACGCCCGGGAACTACTTTCTGAGGTCTGGGATCCAAAACAAGGCAATGTCGAAGACTGACAAGGGAGGTGGTACAACTGAAATAAGAAAAATGACCCTTCGAGATTCCCTTGCGATGCTCATAGCAATCCATTCCAGGGGAGAAATAATAAGGACATAGCGAACAAACATCTGTACGACCAAAGTTTGCCAGCGGCGTGCTTTCACACACAGACATCCTCTGCTATCCAAAAGCCTAGAGTGGGGAGGCAGGACAAACGGTGCCCTCCCAGAACCCGCACATCGCGAAGTGAGCCTCTCAGTGGCTACGTGACCTGCCCAAGGTTCCTCCTTCAACCTCGGAGAGGGATGGGCCAGGGTCCTGCGCCCCGCCCTTCCCCGGCCCCGCCCCAGTCCCGCCCCGTCCGGGCGCGCGGGGCCAACACTCGCCAGCTGGGGTCCGGCGCGCGCCCGCCCCGCAGCCCCAGGGGGCGGGCAGCGGCCAGGTCCGCCCCCTGTCGCCCCGGCGGGCGGCCAGGAGCAAGAGCAACGCCGCACCCAGGGGCGGACCGAACTTCCCTCCGACTCAAAAGCTGCGAGGCCGAGCGCCGCAAGGCCGTCTCCGCCCTGCCTCGCCGCCGCACCCTCGGGCCGCACGTCCTGCCCGCTGCGCCTCCCGCCGTCGCCATGGCCAAGCCCCTGACTGACCAGGAGAAGCGGCGGCAGATCAGCATCCGCGGCATCGTGGGCGTGGAGAACGTGGCCGAGCTGAAGAAGGGCTTCAACCGGCACCTGCACTTCACGCTGGTCAAGGACCGCAATGTGGCTACCCCCCGCGACTACTACTTCGCGCTGGCGCACACGGTGCGCGACCACCTGGTGGGGCGTTGGATCCGCACGCAGCAGTATTACTACGAGAAGTGCCCCAAGGTACCAGCCCAGGCCAGGCGGGGCCGGGAGGGGGCTCCTCCGGCAGCCGCGCGTCGTGGGTGACCCCTCCGCCCCCTAGCGAGGAAGCGCCCTCCAAAGTCCGGGGAGATGCGTCTGGGCTGTGGGGGGGCCGCCCAGGGAACAGTGCGGCGCTCCAACACCCATTCGCGACGCCAACCAGCCCCATCCAAACCACTCTACCGTCCGCTCCTGGGTAGTGCAAACGCTCAGGCCTCCCTCACCTGTCCACCTATCTCACAAACTCTTTTTAGACCATTTTATTGAGCCCTCTTGTCTGTATGCCAAGACCACTTCTAACACCGACCCTGCCCCCTCCCCCATTTCTAGGCCCTCAGGCAGTCCACCCTGAACAAAATGGACAAAAGCCCTACCTTGGAGAAGGTTAATATATAGGCAGGGGAGACACGTATATGGAGTTCGCCAAATGGTAGTAGGCACTGAAGGGGCGGGGGCGGGAGGGAGGGCGGAGCAGGAAAGAGTAGCTGGAAAAAGGTGCCTCACAGCCGGTAGAGCCTTTCGAAGACTGGATTAGGGTTGTTCCCATGCCCCAGGAGTCCTCGTAGGGACTGCCTGAGTGTGACCCAAAGGTCAGAACTCTGCCCGCTCCTTCCCCCAGTTCCAGTGAGTGCGGTGTAGCGTTCCTGGACTTCTTGATTCCTGCGGGATGCAGGCTGTGGGCCAGGGCATGCGCTGAACTCAAGATTTACCCTGGGAGCTGCTGAGGAAGGCTGTTCATAGGTCATCCCTATCCACTGTGCACGGGTTGGGTGGAGGGTTCCTTAGGAAGCATTTAGGCGGACAGAGCTTCTGGCCAGTCTGGGAAGGCAGGATGGGGAGAGTTGAGGACATGGCAAGGAGAGAGGTTGTGTTGGGTAGAGTGAGGGTGAGAGAGTACCTGTTGCTGCTGCAATGAAGTGGGTCTGAGTCTGTTGGGAGAAGAAACTGGAAAAGCTGGTTGGAGGCATATTGGAAAGGGTGAAACAGACAGTGAGAAATACATTAGGAATTTTTAAAAATATGTAAAACATGAAAAAGAAAAGAACGGTCCATAATCCCAGTGCCCAAAGAACCTCTGAGGAACAGAAAGTAAATTTTTGTACTAAGAGGCTGCAGCTGTAACAAAGTTTTCAAATAGAAAGTAATTCTTCCTCACTCCAGAGTCCTCGACCTCTACCTCAGGTAGCAACTGCTAAAATATGTCCCTAGAAAAAAAACACTTTGTTTGTACATATATATACTTTTTATATTTTTTATTTGCACAGAGGGGATTATCCTTTGCATTAAAAATTATTAAACCTCTAAACTGGAGAGTGAGATGATGAGTCTCACACACACACACACACACACACACACACACACACACACACATACATACACCCCCATAGCATTTATCACCAAGTACCATAGAACACACTCTCCTGGTTTCTCTGTGGCCCTTCTGGTACTTTACAGTTTTCCTTGTTTGTCTAATTTCTTCACTGGGCTCTCCTTCCCTACTTGTGTGCAGGTATAAACCAGTTATTCTGATAGTGATACACTGAGGATACAACAGTAAACAAGATTCATTCCACGCATGTTAGTAAAGTATCTACTCTGTGACAGTCCTTCACTTAAACAGGAGGTTCCTGCCCTCATAGAGCATGGAGTAGAGCCAGTTAGTGTGTCCAAGCTCCTCTCCTACCTCCTCTTCTCTCTAATAACAATGCAGATGAATCCCAAATCTGAATTCTTTTTCATACTGTTTCTATATTTTTCCCAGTTGTTGGTGAACATACCTAGATCTCTTCCTGTTTCCTCAAACTGAAATCATTATCCCTCTCAGTCCTGTCCCATTTTCTGTTTCTTATTTTAACAGAAGTGCCATCGTGACAGTCACCCAGACATAAAACTTTAGTCTCACTTTTGACTTTCTTCTGTAGTCCCCATTCTACAGGTTGCCAAATTCTGCTGGTTTCTGCAGGTTCTGTTGAAATTTCTCTCCTGCAGTCTCAGTTCTCTGCCTGAGACCCTGGCTACTGGCCTATGAACTAGACTTCAAAATGGTTACCTTGCATCCCAGAAGTGGTAAAACCGGCAGTGAGCAGCTGAATATGGCTAGCAGACATGTTTTGTTTGGCCAACAAGACGTCTTTAGGCAGTTTAGTTTTCATTGCCTTTGGGCAGACAGGACTAGTACACTCCAGTTCTTAGCCCAGTATTCATCGTTTAAGTGACCTCCATTACACAAGTATTTTCTCTGCCTAGCTCCTGAAGGTATTTGAAGTTACAATTCTGCCTCATTCTATACATTGTAATCTAATTAAACTTTAAAAAGCAACACATCTTGCCCTGCGCTCAGATATCATTGGCTCACACTGCCTGCCAGTCTTTAAGCATTTAAGGCCCATTTCAGTCCAGGTGAACCTGTACTCCCTATCTTATCTCCCATTACCTTCCTGGACTTACTTTGCTCTCTTACCAAGCCAGTGCGCTATCCTCGTCCATGCTCTATTTTTCCTACTTCTGGGACTCTGCCTGCACTGCACCCTTCGCTTGGAAGGCCCTTCCTGTCTGTGTCTCTATGCTCAACTCTTGCCAGTCCTGCAAGTCTCAGTTTTGTTGCCACCTGTTCCATATGTCTTCCCAGAAGTACTCAAGTCCTCTAGTTAGTGCTATAAATAAAATTAAACTTATTTTTTAAATATTTTATTTTCTCTTTGTAAGCTTTTTGAAACTGTCCACTTTTTCTAAAATATATATAGATTATTAGTAATAGTGCATGCATATAATTTTTATTTTTTTGCATATAATTTTTAAAGTATAAAGTAAAGTGCTCAAATATTTTACTACCAGAAGTATATGAGAAATGTTTAGAGCCCACTAAACATTTTTTCTCTGTCACAGAGAATAGAGGAGATCTACTTTTTGAGCTTTTATATCTCCCCAAATATAAAGTAAGCTCTCCCAAAAAATTATTTATGAGAAAATAGGAAATCATCTTAAATACACATCTTTGTAAAGTCTGTCATATAATAAGGTGCTCTGTAAATTAGTTTAAGCAGCAACATTTTTTAGGAAGCCTTTGAAATATCGTAAAATGTCTTAAGTTCATGCTAATTTGTAATAATTAAAAGGGAAGCCAAGAAATGTAACAGATATAGCCATTATTCCAAAGAGTATGACTTCACAATTGCAAATATGGAATATATGTATACTATATTTATAAGCAATCTTTTTATAGATCACTAAAAATTAAAAAGCAATACAGAATGATTATATTATAGAGATCCTAAAAATACACCCAGGGAAAAGTGAAGAAAACTGCTCTGATGTTATACAAATGGGTATTTATAGCTTGAGATCATACTCTTTCCTGTGACTAGGTGGCCTCATGTACTAGGGCACCAGCCATGTAAGTGAGTGGCACCATGCACTTCTTTGGCCTACATCTGCCAAGAAAAGATACCTTTTCTCAACTCACACAAAGGCATCCAATAGGCTGATGGGGGCCCTAATGGCAGCATTCTAGACATTCAAACAACTTGGATAAAAATATTGATGTGCTCTGAAAAATAGTATTAGATGACCTATGAAATATGAATCTTGACTATCCATGTGAAGACAATTTCAGTTTCATAAAAGGAAAGTGGAAAAGTGAAATTTCTAAATTGACAGTTTCATATAATATTTTAAATATTATATAACTAATGAATTCAATATTATTACAGGCATTTGTTATATTGAATTATATTTTCAGGTTGATCAAATACTTTTTAGTTCTTTTCACTCAGAAATGGGGGAGTCCCTAAAATTTGAGGGTTTTTTTATATTGATGCATTTATAGATTTTTGTTTTCTGTTCAGTGGAAAAGAAAAGGGGAACTGATATGGAGAGAAAAATATTATAAAAGGATATGATGAAGTTACTCACTGACCCCTTTTTTAAAAAAATAGTAAACTGCACTTGTATTTTAAAGTTTTAGGCAAGTATGACCTTTGTACCTTTCAACTATGACTGTATTTAGCTGGCTTTTATGTGAAAGTCAGTTTCTAAGTTGATAAAGAAATTTCTCATTTCATCAAGAACAAACATCAATAAACCCCAGGTAGTCTTTTGTTGTCGCTAGTTCATAGACTTCCTAGCATAATTTAATTCTAAAGTAATTCATTATAATATTGTTTATGGTAATGTCAAGGAGGATTTGACTGTTTCTAGCCATTAAGGGTACTTTGAAGGAGTTAATCTTTGTGTGTCTTGAGATGGTCACAGCCAACCCCACCTGACTTTCATCCTATAAATATTTTCCAAATGAATGATGAGCTATGGCAATCTGACTTCTGTTTGTCTGAAACATATGCTTAATTCAAGAGACTCATAAACAAGAAGAAAGAACATTGAACCTTGTTCAATGAGTTTACTTTTTTTTCTCCCTGGGAGTAAAAGACATCGAACTACTTTGCCAAAAATAGAATATAAAAAGGTTTTCCCAAAGCCAGTTATTAGTATGCTTTTATTTAGCCTTTCATACATCTATAGGAGTTTCACTTGAACCTGTATCAAAGTAGTCTTGCCTGTGTATTTCTCACTGATGACTTTGTTTTTATGTTGACAAGTAAGGTTAGCCTTATAAAACTAACATGACCTTTCTTTTCTTTGTTTCAGAGAGTTTATTACCTTTCTTTGGAATTTTACATGGGCCGTACATTACAGAACACCATGATCAACCTTGGCCTGCAAAATGCCTGTGATGAGGCCATTTACCAGGTACATTGTCTCTATATTTCTCTTATTCTCTCCCCTTAAATTTCAAGTTCATTTCAGGAATCTTGGGGATACAGCACCAAAAAAAAAGGAGAGAGAGAGAGAGAGAGAGACAGAGACAGAGACAGAGAGAGAGAGAGACGAAAGAAAGAAAGAAAGAAAGAAAGAAAAGAAAAGAAAGAAAGAAAGAAAAGAAAAGAAAAGAAAGAAAAGAAAGAAAGAAAGAAAGAAAGAAAGAAAGAAAGAAAGAAAGAAAGAAAGAAAGAAAGAAAGAAAGAAAAAAAAAGAAAAAAGAAATTTCCTTCTATAGACATGGCTATCACAAACTTAAATATTAGAAATATAAACTACTGGTAATCCCCAGTTTAAGAGAAACAAAGTTAGAGAACTACTTTTGCCTAATGAAAATTTTCTTTTTACAATCAAAGTTTCTAACAGCATTCCCCAGCAAATTACATTTTAGAATTTAGCATCTGAACAAGCCTTTTAGAAATGCTTGAATCCCTGCTATCAGAATCACAAGTTTACTTTGAGATCCTATCTACTTTTAAAAAGTGATCAGAGTTTGACTGTTATTCAAGGCAACATATGAAAATAATAAACTCCTAAAATTCTATCAGCATACCTTCTCTATTGCTTAATGAGATATAAAATATATTTCCTGTTTAAATGAGAAGCCTCAGGCCATAAAATTAATATGCTCATTTGTTTTTATGAACATAGTCAGCTGTTTCTCCCCTGAACTTCAGGGAGGTCCACACCAAAAACAAATAGTCTTTAACCTTTTTGATGTAGTCGAAAGGAATGGATATTTGCAAAGATACATTCTAAATAAAAGACTATTCAGACTGCTCCTTTTCCTCGATATGAGATTGTCCCCTCATGTGGTCAGCTTCTTGTCACTGAGGACTGTTTTTCTTCACATGGATTAGGTAGAATGTTTCCTATGAAAGACTCATCGTAGCTCCCCTCCATTTCCCTTTTCTTGTCTTCCCCTGATATCAGTTGAAAATAATATACTTCCCTTGGGCTAGCATAGAACCAGGTGGGATAAAGTAACCCATGTCTACTTGCTCAAGGTTTATGTTCTGCATTAACCTTATGTTTTTAGAATTTAAAAAATCCTGAATGTGTTAACACTAGCAGTTAATTTGCACAAGGACCCCAGTAAACTCTAGTAATACCAGGGAACAAATTTGAAAACCCCTTCAATAATGAACAGAAGCAAATCCATTTTTGAACAACTGGAAGATTTAGTTATCAAACTTGTGTGAGAAACCAACTTTTTATAAAAGGGTAGGAATCCAAATAGGTGGCCATGGAAACAGGGGCATCAATTTCAAGCATATCATATACATGTTTTCATCTTACGCATATGTTTTTAAATGTATAAATTATATTTTCATTTTAAATAATACCTAATTAAATGAACTGCTGCACTTTCAGATAAGAATGCAGTCATTTCACAACAGACCATCATCAGCCAAGCATGGGCTAGATTATTATCTTGTCAACATGGGACAGATTACTTAATTTATCTGGCCATCAATTTCCACACTGTAGGATGAGCAGTCTAAAGGGTTGATCTCCAGGGCTACAGCATTCTGATGTGAGTCCACAGTGGTGCTAGTGGCCTCTGGCTGTGCAAATCGCAACACTTTGGGGCAGGGAGCTGGCTGGCAACCAGTTACATCCATCCCCAAGTTTACAAATGCCCCTTGGCCTCCCACAGCCTCTTTTCCACCCCAAAGAAAAGTAGATTTTAGCCCCATCCAGCTAGACCATAAGACTGAGGTTTTCCTGATTACTCTTTGGCCCCTGGTCTCATGGGCAGGTGACTCACTAACTGGTTTTGGGTTAACAACCGTTGACCCTACTGAGTAAATATGTTTTGGTCATGAAAAGATGAACTTTACTCCATCCTGACCTCATAGGTTTGGAAAATTTTTAAAATTTTTCAACCCAATTAGTGTCAGCTTGGAACTAGACTATTTCTGAGGTTTTTAACCCATCAGTACAAAAAAATAATTTTAAGAAATAATAGTAAGTAACATTTATTGGGGAATATTTGCCCAGGAAAAATTTTAAATGATTTGTTTATATAATCTCATTTAATTCACAACAACCCATGAGATGCATACTGTTGTCTTCATGTTTTAAATAAGGGAAATGAGGCCTAGAGAGATGTTTTAGCTTGCCCAGGATCATATAGCTGGGAAGTAACAGTCAGTATTGGACATTTAGAGCCCACACTTTTCTCCAAGCTGCTGCTATGCCATCTCATACAGTTTGCATCTGCAAACTGTGCCAGAATAAGTTACAAGGGAGCTGACAAGATTGAGTAAACATGTAAGCCTGATCCAAGGCTTTAAGAAATGACTGTTCTCTCTGAAATGGCCTATAGTTGTATCCATATCCAGTGTTGTTTTCCTTTCATCCCCAGCTTGGATTGGATATGGAGGAGTTAGAGGAAATGGAAGAAGATGCTGGGCTTGGCAATGGTGGTCTTGGGAGGCTTGCTGGTAAGTGACATGGTTAGTGTGTTATAGTGTCTAGCCATTGATGCCTTCTCAGATGTCATGCACGACCATGCTAAGAACCAGACAGGCTTCCTAGGAAAATTGCAAGGTGTGACTTGGTTACAGGAATATTTGTTTTTGAGTTTGCACTGTGGTTTAATCAGTTCTAGGTAAATAACAGAGAAGGGAACTTGAACAAAAGAGACATTGCTTAAAAACCTTGAAGACATTGCTTAACCCCCTAAAGTTAACTAGATCCTTCCTGTGCACTTAAGGGTTTCCAAAGTGGCCCCTTCATGGTTATTCGTTCACAGCTGCTCAATTCACCTACTTGTGTGGTAGGACCTAAGCTGTTTAACCATTGTGTTGTTTTGTGCTCATGACAGTTTGCTTTTTGATTGTTTAGTAGGTAATGATATACTTGTTATATTATTGATATGATTTAGTTAATATTCTTTTTTTTTGTGTAGATGCAATTTGAGTCTTGCTTTATTCAGGAAATCAGGAAATGATTTTTCAATAAATATAGAGGAAGATATTAAAAATATAATATCAAATCCATTAAGTTAAACATATGCATTTCTATGACCAAGCAATTCTACTTCCTGAAGAAACACTCAAATATGTGCATAAGGAGGCATGTGAAAAAAAAGTTAGTGTTACTCGTAAAAGCAAAATATTGACATACCCTAATGTTCATTGATAGGAGAATAGGTAAATAAGTAATGAAACATTCATGTCAGAATAATATGCAGCAATCAAAAAGAATAGAATTGATCTATATGTAATTCCAATGGGAGTGGTGGGCAATTTGCATTAAAAGTCACACAACATGCTACCCTTTATGTTTTTTCAAAATTAATATCTTCTGTTAGTATATATATGTATATATATGTAAATTAATAGAAAAAAGTCTGGAATTTGAAATACTAAACTGCCCCCATGATCTTCCCTAGAGTAGAATGCAGAATTGGAAGTGGAGATCAGGGGGAATGCTAGTTCTGTCTGTGACATTTTAATTCTTTTTACAAGGAAGTTGTATTAATGTATTACTTGTGAAATTTAAATTTAATAAAAATGTACCACCATGCATGTATGTATCAGGCTGTACTCTATGAAAAATAAATATCTATTTCTTTTCTTTTAGAAACAGTTCTAAAATCTCTTAATTTTACACACACTGTCAAGTTACTAGAAATCTATTACTATGTGTTTTGTATTATTTAATTTTTATTCTATTAGCTGCAGTGTGCTTTAACATTGCATTAGTAATAGAAAATACTTCCTTCGAGATACTTGCTACCTTATGAAGTCAATCACTGGGCTATTTAATAGACTTTCCATGGGATTGTAGGAAGAACAGCAGAGCCAATGGCAGGCACATCTAAAAATGACAACCAGCTTGCCTTCCTTTTATGTAAAGCCCCAGACCTTCAATATTTGTTGGCTGGATTAACCTGACTCTGCCTGACATTAATGATCTTGCTCTTTGAGTTGGCTGATAAGGTCAAAAAGTGAAGTGGCAAATGAGGCTGGATAATTCTCATTAGATGACCTCATCTCTTACCTGACTGAAAATGTTGGGACCCCATTCTGGTTAGGCTCTACAGATGATTTGATCAGGACCCAGGAAAAGATGAATAGCCACAGCTCCAAGAGAATAGGAACTAGAGCAGAGCCAGGCCACGTGACACAGGGACTAGAAATCCATTGTGATGTTACAATAACTTAAAGGTTTGGCCTTTGGCTTTTGTGGATCTCTCTATTTTAGGGCTCCACCATGAATCTAACTCAGTCCCCTTCTGTTTGATCTACAATTTTTAATGTTCTTTTCAGCTTCAGATCCTACTATACATTTCATTATTCTCTGTGTATTTCTCAGTTCAAATTCCTGAGCAGGCAGTCTGATTAGTGTAACCCTCAGCTTGCCTCAGGCCACAAGATAGATCCCTACCCAGCCTGTTGGTTGGCTATTCTGGATCAGGTGCTCTGTTATTAATGCTCTTAGCTATAAGTTACAGAAAACCTAGCAAAAAAATGGTTCAACCAACAAGGACATATATTATCATTGTACAAGCAGTTCAGAGGTTGGGCCATTCCAAGATTAGTTTATTCAGCAGCGCAGTTCTTTTGGAACTCTGGGTCTTTGTGGCTCTTTTGGCTTTCTCCTCATGGGAAAAAGATGGCAGCAGCAAGGAAGTCACTGCACCCAGCAGACTTCTAGTATCTCTCATTGTATTGAACATCATTGCATATCTATGCCAAAGCCAGTAACTAGTGAAGGAAACAATTACTATGATTTGTGTAAAGGTTTCAACTGGTCAGTCAAGATTCACTTCTAGTCCAGCCTCTCTGAAGCATATGCCCATCTGCTATCTGAATAACATTGGAATTTCATTAGCTAGAGAAAGTCTGCCACTGATGTCCAGCTAGTCAGGTGGTCACATGTAAATTATACTGTCCTGGGGCTGTCTTTTCAAGCAGGGAGCCATGGAGACAGCTTTTCTTAGAAAGGGCAGTGTGAGTGACAAACACAATAATGGACATATCCAATGAAGGCCAGCTTCCTTATCTGTTTTCAAATGAAACATATATACAGTGGTTATTTCTAGATGATGAGGTAATAAATGATGGTTGTTTTCTTCTTTATACATTTTTATATTTTCTAACTTTTCTATAGTATTCCTTTTATAATTTAAAAAATGTTATTTAAAAAATTAATAACCACTATGCAGTAGTCTCTGTGCTTTAAAATACAAATGTGGTTTCTCATAGAAAAATGATCTGTGGCTGCCATGTCTTCTAAAGAAAGACTTGAGATTTTGACTAATCTTAATGACTCTGCCTTTTGCTTGTGTTTTGATTAATTTAGCCTGCTTCTTGGATTCCATGGCAACCCTGGGACTTGCAGCCTATGGATATGGCATCCGATACGAATATGGAATCTTTAATCAGAAGATCCGAGATGGATGGCAGGTATTTGAGCCATCTTTTTTAAGTTTTGTCGTTAAAATATTTCTCCTTCATAGTGTTCTGGATGATTTATGATTTACCGATATTTAATATAGTGCTCCACTAATTTCTCTTACATTTGGTTGATATCAGTGAATACTGTCAGTCTTCCCTCTTTGAGATGTAAGTTCCCTGAGAGCAGAGAGCCTACCAGTATCATTCACCACCAGATCCACAGCATCTTATGCAGTGCCTGAGTCGTGAGGGTGCTCTGAAAATATTTATCACTAACTTTCTGAATGTGGGCCACCTATAATGTGTGACATTCATTCTCTGCAGTATGCAAAATGGAGAAGCACATCTTTTAACTCATGATTTCCCCCAATAACCCTTCATGGTAGGAAACATGTTGCTGTTTTATAGGTGAGAAAACTGAGGCTTTTAAGAAATAGGGTTACCTCAGATCACACTGCTGGCAAACATGGGTTTATCGCCAGATTTCCAGGGCCATGTTCAGTATTCTTTAATACACTCAGTCTTGCCCTCCTAAACATGCCTATCTTATAAGATACGTAAGTTCAGTGTTCTAATTTTTTAATAAGGTGAAAGAAGGCCATCTTGTTAGCTATTATATCAAATAAATCTGGCATATATTTCATATGTATCATTATAGTGCTCTATATATTTGTACAAATAGTAATCAATCTATACAGATGATTCTAGTGTTATATAGCCAAACCAGCTCTTAGGCATTTGTTTCCATTATCTTTCGGGACTTTTTGAGTCTACAGTGAGACCTACTGTGGACAGTTTTCCCTGATCCTAAGTGAGATTTATACTTTCTCCCTACCTTTGTCCCACATACAGCATTGACAAAAGGGTACTGGATTCATTTTTCAGAAAACCTGAGTTCTCTAAGCCCCACCTACACTTCCAAGAGTCCCTCTGAGGGCAGCATGCCAGGGGTTGGATGTGGGGGGACCTAGGTTGGAGTTAATCCCAAGGGAGAGAAGGGACATTAAGTTTAACGTGATTGCTATCCTCTTTCCCCTCTCTTGATATTTGGACACTCTCTGGTCTGAGGAAGGAAGGAACTTAAAAGATTTGCTATGATGAGAAAATGCACCAAGGAAAAAGTCTCAGAAGAATATTGGAAACATATTGAAAGATAAACTTCCAAATTTTGCTAAGGGCCAATGTATCTTTAGCTACTTCTAAATAAATTAGGTGGTAGCATTTTGTAGAAAAAAACCTTTGGGCCCTAATTTGAGATTTAATTTCTAATTTGAGGCCTGATTGTGACTCATTACCCTTACAAAGTACATTGCCTCAATTCAGTTACCTAACTTCTCTGAGCCTCAGTTTTCTCATCTGAAAAATGGAGATACCAGCTTCACAGAATTATTATGAAAATATGTAAAATTTTCAGCACACAAATAGGCACTCAAAATGTTAATTTTGCCTAAAAATGAATAATTTAATAAATTATGGCATTATATGATAAAATATTAAAGTAGCCATTAACATTATATTTTTATTAATTTTAATAAAATGAGAAATGTTAGTCAAAAAAAGTAAGTATAGACTCATATAAGTGCTATAAACTAAATACATCAAAGCTCCAACAGTAATTCTCTCTGAGAGACAGAATTACAGGTTGATTTTATTGTCTTCTGTTTACACTTCTGCATGTTTTATATTCCATAAGAAATGTGTATTTTATAACCATAAAAAGCTATGAAAACAGAACAATTGGTTTTCTTCCCCCAACGAAGTAATCTAGAATTACATGGTGAAAATCTTAGTTTGGCAGGCATTTCCAGTATGACCAGCATTTTGACACAACCTGACTAAGCAATACATGGTACCCATTCTTAATCTTTGAAAGTGTCCTGTTTAGTGGCCATTATACCCCGGAATGTTTAAGGATTTCATTTCTTGTCTTTTAACTACTGTTGTGTGAAAGATTTAAAAGAAACTCAGCAATCAATCTCAAAAAGATTTTTTTCAAGTTCATTTTCCTCAAAATTTTACAAAAGACCACTATTAACCATACATACTATCTTTGCTACTCTTAAATGCTCTTTATTCCAAGAAACCACCCCTTCTCTTCTTTCATACCAAGAAAGTATATATTATCCAGCATTCTTAAAGATAAAGGAAAGACCAAATGGCTTTTGCTAGTCTCCAAAGCTAGCCTCCCTAGCTTACCATCACTTTCATTATGACTTGAAATTGAGTCAGAAGCACTTTTTACCTGCCACATAATTTTACTTGCCACATTCATTGTTTGCTGGAATGGGGTTTTAAAGGACAAGCATAAAATATACCATTACCATAAAAAAGAAACCATTTCTATAAAAAAAACAAAAAGTATCTCCCCAGAAAGCAGCATGCCTCTTTACGGTACAGTCATGCCCCACTCACATCAGATATGTCCTTGCTCAAGGCAGGTACGGAGAAGGCTGAGGAAAATTGTACAAGCTGGGAAGATTTTTAAAGGTTGATAGACTTTTAATTTTTGAAATTTCTTCTCAGGGAAGATTTGCAGTAATAATGTATTCATTTTGAAACCCCATCCCCTAAGAAAAATAATTTCATTGCTAAAATTCTTGACTTACCTTGAACTCTAATGGGGATCATTGATTGAAACCTTATCAGTAATAGTCCTCTGAAAATAACTGGCCACTGGGAGGAAGAAGGGGAAAGATGATTGCAACAACCTCCCATTAAAGTTTGATGATCACATGCCCACATTCTGCATAGAAAGGTGCTCAGAGTAGGTATTTTGGAGCTGAACCAAACAGTGCCTACTGAACCTTTTTTTCTCTTAGAACCTATGCCAACCCTGCTATAACTTGTCATGCATAGTTCCCATTACCCAGCAATCTTCTGGTTACTACTGTTGAATATTTGGTGTTCCCAGAAATGTTTTTCAATTATTTGTACCATAAGAAAACAAATTTTGTTGACTATTCCTGGTGTTTGCTCATGTCCTGTGTATCCCACAAATGAGGGGAAAAGCATTACTTAGAATTCAGTGACTGTCAGAGCCCCCTAAGCTGACCTCTGCTTCTACGCTGGCTGGAATACAGATTGCATTGCATAATTCCTCTAGGGAGATGCCAGGTCCAGGCTGCCACCCCTCACCTAGACTGGCACACTGCTCCTCACTTCGCAGGGGCACACTGGCTTTGTCTCAGCTCTCTTTTATCCAGGATGTTCAGATCCAACAGCCCACTTGGATATAAATGAAAACTCTTCTCTCATCTTGCCCCAACCCTTCATCTGGCTCAGCACATTAGTGTGGGGATCACTGGCTACATGGAAATCTAAATTTATAGACCACTTTGTTGATTCATCGGAAGAAAGCAAGGTACAGGAGGTTTATCACCGTCCTACAGCTTCTGTGGATTTAGCAGGGGCGGGAGGGGACAGTTCTCTCTTTCTCCTCTGATCTGCTGAGACCAGCTTGTGGTTTTAAAATATCTGTTTTCCAATTTACCTTAAAAACAAGGTTTGTAAAATTGAGGGAGTTATTAACTGATTCTTTGCTGAATCAGGAAAAGACTAAAAAATTCAGAAAAGGTAGCTTGACATTTGGTTCTACAGAGCTCGTTAACACAGTGACATTAAAATCAGCCATTATTTGGCAAGGAAAAATCAGACCAACTTTGGATGGCATTAAGAGTTATCAGCTGACTAGTTTCTTTTCACTTAACAGTGTACCTCATAAAAGTGAAGGCAGCCTCTGACTTCTATCAGGAAGCTGGAAATGGGCTGGCAGCAGGAAGCCCAGAGTCCATTCTCTCTCCTAGGAGCATCTCAAGCTGCTCGAGGGCAGAACAGTGTGATCCTGCTGCATTTCTCAGCAGAAAATATGTTGTCCATTCTCCTATGACTTTTAAGAGGAAAACTCTTCCTGCCTTAGCATCTTCCTGTTTCTTACATTACCTTTACATGTGTTTTACAACAGTCCAGTGATGAAATGAAACAAAGGGGCCTTACAATCCTTTCCTGTTACAGGAAGTGTTCACATTGGCCAGATTTTGAAAACCCTAAACCTGCCCTTGACGAAGGGCAGCATAGAGTGTTTTGTAAATGAGGATGTTTTCATCCATTGTGGATATCCTCATTTATTTGTCATGGAGTTTCTAGTTATTAGCACATGCTAGTGAACTCTAACTTAGTTTCTTATCAGCTGATAAAATGAAGTTGTTTCCTTGTTAAATTTTAATTAAATTTATTGTTCTTTTTATGACTGGGATAGTGGAAGTCTAAATTCTGAATTACAGTTACTAACTTTGTATCACCATGTAGCCCCTGGGAATTTGTTAAAATGCAGAATTTCAGACCTCTCCTGAGACAGAGAATGTACATTTTAACAAGATGCAATTTGCTGATTAACTCAGACCTGCTCCAACCTTCCCTTAGGCTTCATCCTGCTTCTGATACACCCTCCTGCCTCCAGCAGTTCTCTAACTCTCAGATTTCCTGCCTAAAGATGTTTTCTGAGTTCCCATTTCATTCATCATTATGCTGGTAGTTAATATTAACGGGTGGCTTACTGGCTTTATTGATATAAAGTTATGGTCAATGTTTGAATAAATGAATGTATATTTGCTTATCTGGCTGTTGACATTAATGTCTAATATCTCAAAAAACATTAACTGTGTTTGTTTCTCCACACTGTGCCTGGAGCAGGCACTGAACTTATATTTAGGTGTTCTGAGGCATCCAATACGGTGTGTCCTAATTCATAAGCAATATCTTAAATTGAAGCCAAGTTTTCTCAGAGGAGAAAGTGAGGAATCAACTAGGTAAAATAACCATAGTACACTGTTTCATTGACAAGGGTACTTTGTATTAAAAAACCTTTCCTCTCCCTTCCTGTCAGAACACAATTCCATTTTTTTAACTTATATATTTTAAAGATTTCACTGATAACTTTACATTAAAAATACATTCCCCTAAATGTGTTTTCTGTTATTCTTGCTGCTCTTGTTGGTTTCTTGCAAACCAAAATTCATTTGATGTTTAGTATACCCTAAATGCAAACTATAAAATATTAAAATTGTCAATATAACAAATTTTTTAAAATTTATTACCTCTGCCTATGTTATTTTCAAAAAGAACCATAATTAATAGTCATTACAGATCAAAATTACATACAGATTAAAGAAAGGCAACAAAATGTAATAGTCTTCTGTACCTATATTGAAATAAGGTTTATTAAGGGAGCTTTCTACAAGTAGCATTTCTTAACTGGTCTGTGCATCATAGGCACAAGAATCTTGACTGAAACTTTCATGTGGGATTTATCGGGTCCAGATAGCTAACTGTAAACAGCCCAGGGCCTTTCTCTTTCACTCCAGCTAGACAATTGTATTCAGAGATGTTAAGCTATAGAACACCCAGACCTAAGGTCAAATCTCAGCTATACCATTCACTATCTGTGCAACTTTGAGCAAGTTAAATTTTCTCATCTTTAAAAAGAGAATTATATATAAAAGCAGTCATGGGGATGTAAAGTACAGCATAAGAAATATAGTCAGTAATATTGTGATAATTGTGTATCATGTCAAATGGGTACTTGACTTATCGAGGTGATCACTTCATAAGTTATATAAATGTCTAATCACTATGTTGTATACCTAAAATTAATATAATATTATATATCAACTCATTGAAAAATTAAAAATTTTAAAAATAAATAAATAAAATGGGAATCATGGTTTCCTCCTATAGGATTGCTGAGGATTAAATGTAATAATAAATATAAAACATTAGAACAGTATTAGCAAGTATTGTTGTTTTTGATTTAGGCTGTAAGACAATAAGAACAATGAATTGAGATTGACAGAACAAACACTTTCTTGCCAAAACAGTATTCTCAAATTGATTCAATTAAAGACCTATTTAATTCAAGGACTAGGTCCAGATCTCCTGAAAAACAAATTCTAAGGCATATTCTTTGTGCAGGTGGAAGAGGCAGATGATTGGCTCAGGCATGGAAACCCCTGGGAGAAAGCCCGCCCTGAGTTCATGCTGCCCGTGCACTTCTACGGAAAAGTAGAGCACAGCAAGACTGGGACCAAGTGGGTCGACACCCAGGTACTCAGAGTGTCCTCATACTGAGCGTTTTCCATAGTATGGCACAGTGAAGCATAGAGTGTAATGTATACATGATATTGAGTGTAATATGTTGTATATTGAATAATAGAGTATATTTTTATAAATAAATGTGTTATTCCTCTTAGTGCATCCCACCCATTTTGGAGACAAGGATGCTGATGCCAAGGTAGAAGTGACTTTCCCAGAGTCAGTGACTTATCACAACATTTTGCAATCAGCTTTACCAGAGATTAATTAGTTCTGTAATCTCAAAATGTTTAGCATGCTCTGGGCAGCTTCTAATAGACTGAGCAATTCAGTTTATTCTTGTGTCAATTCAGTTCCCCTGAGAAGCAGACCCCAGAGAGAATTAGAAGTGTAAGTTATATATTGGAGAAATGCCAAGATAAAGAGAGAGGGAGCAGAAGGAAGTCTTTCAGACTTCCTTCAATGCAGGTGTGACACCTGTGAAGAGGAAAGAGAAAAGGAGGATTCTTGGAAAGAGCCTCAGACAGCAGTGTAGCTCTGAGCTAATGGCCAGGCTGACAGGGTCTGAGATAAAGATTGCTCATGAGACAAGTCCCAGCTCTCATGCTTCACAATAGAAGCATCCCAGAGAAAGCCTGGCCTTGGCTGAAGTTCAGATATGGCATTTCTACCTGAAATTCTCTAAAGGGACATCCAAGTCATGTGCCCCCTGCCTTCTTAGTTATGTTTTAAGGGTCAGGAGGACAAAGGGTTTGAACCCAGCTCAACCCCCTCTATAAACAACTTTTCCTGATTGATCACTACATGCTTTAAAAATCTCCAGAGACCCATATTTCCTAGTGAAAGATATTCAAAGAGGGTGGTTTATTACTTCAAGGTCATGGAGTTCATGAAAGCATGACTGAGTATGTGTGATTGATTGATATAGGCTTTAATGCTGCATTCATTCATAATTCAGCAGACTCAATTAAAGAGATTTGTGTTCAGATTTCAACCCTAACACTGACTGTGACCTTGAGCAAGTCACTTCACTCTCAGCCTTATTCTCCTCAATTTTGAAACAAGTAGGTTACACGAAATGATCTCTAGCATCCTCCTGTTCAATTAACCTGTCAGTTTTCTTCCTTAGAGCTTGTCTCTAATGAGGCAGGGAATAGAAATGAGTCTTTTTCCACATAAATTTTAAATTCACGTGAAACACGGTTCATCTTCCTGTTCTCTGTTTCAATGACTGTCACAAAGATTGAGCTAGTTTTTCCAAAGCTCACTTCTTAGACCCATCTCTGCTAATTATCAGCTAATTTGTCAGATCACTAAAATAACTCTTCTTCATGCAACATTGAAAAATCTAGCATAGCATTTTAAACATCACATGTAATCTATCTTTACAAATTTTCTGTTCCATTGATTTTTACCATATTTGTAATCAGATCATTGAATAACTTACACTAAATTTATGCTGATTACTGTTTTTAATGCATACAGATTCACATTTTTCATTTTGTTTTTACATCATATTTTATTCTTAGAGCAATGGCTAGATCTGAAACATAAAAGATCTGCATCCAGATCCAGACAGGAAACACAAGTCAGCATGAAAATGATACAGTAGACCATCAGTCTAGATGGTTCCAGCCATCAGGTTATTTCCAGTGGGAAGAGAATATACAATAGCTTTTTATACCCATCACTCCAGTCCTGGGACTCTGGTCTTGGTTTAGGCATCACACACTTTGAGTCGGTAACAGAGCCAGGAACAGAACTCTCATCGCCACCTCCCAGCCCATTGTTTAACCTACATCATCACGCATGGGAAGCAGTGAGCAGCTGCTTTGATTTAATCCCACAGGTGGTCCTGGCCCTGCCATATGACACCCCAGTTCCTGGTTATATGAATAACACCGTCAACACCATGCGCCTCTGGTCTGCTCGGGCCCCCAAGGACTTTAATCTCCAAGACTGTGAGTACAGCATGGACTCATTTCTTTATGTGTATGCTTAATCTTTTTTATCTCAGATGCAAATTAGTACTCTGCTCTACAAAGATGACACAAAACAAGAGTCTTGGGAAGTACGACATCAATGGGTTTTTTTGATCACTAGTTAGTACCAAATTGAGCTTGAAAAAAAAGCCTTGAGTTTCTGATTTGCACTCTTCAGTGACTAAGCAGAGCCAATTTATGGAGCAAGTATGGAGGACATTTTTAAAGCAGTCCTTCCATCTGGCTTTCTTATACTTTCTTGTAAATCTTGTAAAAAGATTTGTTGAAATCCTTTTGGATTTTAAGAATTTTAGGCAGCCCGCATGCTATACATACAGCAAGCATCAGGTGAGATCAAGGGACTTTGATAACAGTGGCGCTGGCCTTCCTATTTATTTATTTTTCTAACATTCCCTCAGTTAACGTCGGAGACTACATTCAGGCCGTGCTGGACCGAAATCTAGCCGAGAACATTTCTCGGGTCCTCTATCCCAATGATAATGTGAGTACTCAAGCTTGTTGTCTCAGTGGAAACAGAAGCAGCTTATTTCAGAGGCACCTATTCAGTAGCCCTATAAAGCACAGCTTTAATGTTGATTTATTTTTTTCAGCATAAAATAATCTCCACATCTCTTCAGAAATTGTCTAGATTTCCCCTCCCACCCAAGTAAGGAAAACAAATTTGTGTAATTCATGAAATCAGAATTGGTATTTTGCCCTTGATTAGTGACCCCATGACTACTTGGTAAGGTCTATGTACCAGTTCTTTGTATTTCAAAACAAACTTGGCTATAAAAGATGAGGTAAGGCACTGCTTCCTTTCCAAACAGAAATTTCATCCACAGTCGGGGTCCCTGGAGGTTTCCTGCCAGGCCTCTTCCTCTTGGTGACAGGGCTCTTCCAGCCCTCTGCCCCTAGGCGGGGTGAGCCCATGAACCTCAGAGTGGACCCAGGAGCAAACACTTGTTTCTTATGCCACTTATTCATCTCTTTATACTTACTCTTATAAGTGATTATTCCTAATTTTACACTAAGAATAGTTTAGCTAAAAATAAAAACACTTGGAAATGGATCTCAGATGACTGCTATAGATTCTTTGCTGGTTTAAATATATTTAGCTCTGACTTCTATACAGGTAAAATGCTATATGCTATTCTTTCCTTTGGGAGAAACATTGTGACTTTATTAATTTCAGGGAAATCTCTAACCCACAAGCAAAAGGTTATTTTATTCCATGGTAAGTTAAAGTAAGAATCCTTCCAAGTCTGGGGCCATAATGCATAGCCACACCCAGCCTGCAGGACTGCTTAATTGGAAGGGGCTTGAACTTCATCTTCCTATCTTCAGTAACGACCAAACCTAACTTTACCTGGAAATAATCATCTGCAGCTACTGATAGCATATACAAAGTTAGCATGAGAACAAAGTTGACTAAATTCATTGGGTGAAAGGTAGCTCTTGGGATCATGCTTATTTTTAAGTACAAGCTGATAAATCACTGTTGTACTTAATTACAAGAACAGACTCTTTCCTTCTTTTCAACTTAGCCATAGCCCTAGTTTAGACTAGTCTGTCTTCCAAGAATTTTGCAACTGTCCTCCCTCTGCAACAATACTTAGGTGTTTTTTCTTGTTTGAAGCTCCTTAAAGTCTTCTAATCACATGTAAGAGAAACATAGAATCTTAGATGTGCTCCCTAAGTTCTTCATTAACATGAGCATGAGTTGTCTGACGCACCCTCCATGATCTGGCCCTGGCAATGGGGCCCCAGAAGTGCAGGACTATTTGCCCTGTTCTTTTTACCTGAAAGCCTTGCCCAAGCTGCTTCTGCCTACAGAGAATACTCTGCCACTCTGTGCTCATTTGATAAATTCCTACTCATCTTTTAGGGCTCAGATAAAGAATTACCTGAGTATTCAGATTCCCAAAATACTGTATATATACTTAACTATAACATTAATTTTCAAAAAAAAATTGCATTTTGTTTAAAGTCTTTTTTATACATATCTCTTGCCCCACTAGTTTGAACTTGTTGAGGTCAGTGATTATTTAATTAATCATTTTATTTCTAGGATATTAAAAATTCCCTAATCAATAAATGCATTTTGGATGGATTCATAATGCTTTTTTTAGAATAATGATTTCATTATAATTTTACCATGATACATACCATTAAAAAAAATTAAACAATATAAAAAGTTCAAAAAGAAAGTAAAAAAATTTCAAATTCCACATATAAATTTTCATTGATGATATCAATTAAAACAATTCCTATGAATAACTTTTAATTTTTAATTTGGTTTTTAAATTTTTATCAAAGTTATACATGCACGTAGTTTAAAGAGAAAAACAGTTCTCTGAGGCTTATATAATAACACAGTCTCCATTTCCCACTTCCCAGAAGCAGCTATATCCCTTGGCTCTTAATTTTCTGGATTCTTACCTCCATATTTCTAATAACATGCTGTTATTACTTCTCAGTTTTTCTGCTTTTACAATTGCTTGTTGACACTCCACTATTGAAGATGAAAATATAGCTCACTCCTTCACATACACTCCCATCTCTACCACACAAACACATATTTCCTGTCCCCATTCTCTTAACATAATTACAGCATAATTTTCAGTAGCTCCTTAATCAGTGTTTAAATTATTTTGACTATGTAAATGCTTCAGGATGCTGATCTGTGCATATATGTATCATATAATGATTATTTTTTCTTAAAATGTTTTTGTTTTTTCTGGAGTTAATAATTATTTTCTTTGTTTAAGTTTCTGAGTACTTTGCCCTAATTTATCCTACACGCTACCTCAACTGTAGAAATTTCCTCTCGATATATTAACTAGGTCTTTTTGAAAAGCCTCTTAATTTCTTCTGGTTGCCTGCTCCACTGTCATTTTGGGAGCTTCTTCCTGATTATTCTGAGAACCCCTGTGCTCATTTATTTTCTGAGGTCATTTGTTTCCTGGATTTCATGTCTTTCTTTTTGTTTATTTACTCCCTCTTTCTGGCAGCACACATACTTTAAGGGCTTCCTGAGAAAGGATGTATGTAAAGTCGATTTTTTTGAGACCTTGCATATTGCAAAATGTCTTTATTCTGCCCTCACATTGATAGTTTGCCTGGATGCAGAACAGATTCTTTTTTTTGTCTTCTAGTTTTCAGTGTGGCTAAGAAGTACAATACAATTCTAATTCTTGATCTTTTGTTTGAAACCTGTTTTTTTCCCTTTTGAAAGCTTCCTGTCTGCTTCTATCACTCTACACCCCCTTCCTTCCACTTCTGTAACTACATTCCTATATCCCTCCCTTAGCCACCTACATTCGACTGTACTAAATGGGATGTGGGATGCTTTACCATGAGTCTGTTTCCCGCCCCCATCAGGCCTGGGTATCCTTTCATTCTAGGAACACAGGACTACAGTTCTCTTAGAAAGGGTCTGGAATTATTGAACATCTTTAGTTTTCTTACCATTTTTTCGTAATGTTTATCATCTCTTTGTCTTGCTCAACTTTCTGAGTGATCACAAATCTCTCTTCCAGTCTTTCTATTGGGTTTTTCATTTTGTGTATCATGTTTTAATTTCCAAGTAATCTTTTTTCCTCTAGATATTTTCTTAAAGTATCTTAATCTTACTTCTTGAATACAATATCTTCACTAATCTGAGGATATTGATAGTATTCTTGTAATATTCTTTTTTCTAATCTCTGTTTCCTCTAAGTTGGCTTTTGTTTGTTTATGTTGACCTCTTTCTTTTACAAAGTTTTTTTAGATGTCTACTGATCCTTAGCTGCCCACTAAAATTTAAGAGAGATACCTACAAGCTTTGGGGTAGCTCTGTACTTGAGTGGGGTTTATCTATTTGGGTTTCACTCTATTGTGATCTTGTGGAGCCATGTCCTAGGGTAGCACCTCATGTCATTGTCTTTGGGTCTGCCTCTTGGGCTGCTCAAATTCCCCAGAGAAGACTCTTGCAGCTTCTTTCCTGGTGGAATTAATATTGGCTGGCCATGTTCTGAAATCTGGTTAAGAGAAGACTGAGAGTCTCAACGTATTCAGTACTATTGACTTTTACTTTAACCCCTTTCTTTCTATTTTCAGTCTAGGGTGGTACCCCACCTTCACCTGTACCTGCTACCTTCTAGTCCAGAGACCCCTGTTTTACCATCTCCACAAAATATACCTCCAGCTTCTACTTCAGTTGGGAAAGGAAATTGCTCAGCTAAGGGAACTGGGATGAGGTCCAAGGCTAACTGCATCTCAGACAAACTCTCAACTAACTTTTTGCCCCATCTTCACCTCTACTTCCAAAGGCAATGGTGCTGCCATTTCTCGATCCTTTAGGGGATTCAGTGTCTAAGTTGAGTTGCTTTGGAGCTCTTCTCCACTACCAGATCAGTATTTAGCTTTCCTGGATCTTCTGGCTCAATTATCACTCATCCATCTGTTTTTTCACATTCTAAACCGTTGTTGCTATTGTCTTCTCTCCCATTCATCTTTTATCAGTATGCCTTTTTAAAATCCTGCCTTTTTAAATTTACTGTCATTTAAGTGGAGTTTCAGAAAGGAGCAAGGGCTAATGCTTAGTGTCCAGCCTGCCATCTTCCACCAGAAACCCAGTGTGTTTTAGCCTTAAAGTTTTCTGGGTAGGAGACACCAAACAAGTTTTGGCCACATATAACACTGTGAGCCACTCTCACTCAATCTCTTGTTTGAAGTTTTTTGAAGGGAAGGAGCTAAGATTGAAGCAAGAGTATTTTGTGGTGGCTGCTACCTTGCAAGATATCATCCGACGTTTCAAATCATCCAAGTTTGGCTCCACCGATAATGCCGAAACTGCTTTTGATGCCTTTCCAGATCAGGCAAGTGTTCAGTCTGTGAACATAGGTGGGGACAACTGAGGGGACGAGGACTTCTGATCAGATTTACTCCTCTATCAGGTCTAAAAATGTTGAGTAGGTATAAAAGGCTAAAATGTTCCAAAGAAAGTGACATGTCATTCGGTCTTTGTATGCAGTCAAGAAAGCCGGACCTTCACGTCAACATCTTCTCCCCACACAGGTTGCCATCCAGCTGAATGACACTCACCCCGCACTCGCCATCCCTGAGCTGATGAGGATTTTTGTGGATATTGAAAAATTGCCCTGGTCCAAGGTCTGGATCGTTTGGCTTCTTTTTCTTTTAATTAACCAAAATATCTGTGCTTGAGAGATTTTTCCAAAAGCTCCTTTTGTGTGTGTGTGTGTGTGTTTTTTAAATAAGTTACTGTAGCTAACTATCAACAGTTAAAGGTAAAATTTACCCTGGTGCTGACATTCTTATGTCTTTACTGCTTTACAAGGAGTAAGGCTAAGAAATAAACACATTCCTAATAGGATTCAGCTCACTAGCTGTATTAAGGCTTATACTGTGCTTACCATTTTTGTCTCTAAAAGGATTCTAAATTAAGCTCTGTAACCTTGGAATACAGCTAATTGAAAGCATTCCATTTCTTTGAGAGTCAACATTTTAAACATACTTTGTACCATCTCACAATAATCCTTAAGTTTTTATTCCTCAAATTTTGTTTATTTAATAAACAAAAGACATGTTAGGATAGTAGAGGAGACTTTTTGGCGTGCTGTCTTAAGTTTTATCAGTTAGTTTTTCAAGGAGCTACCTTTTTTCCAAAAAAAAAAGAAAAGAAAGAAAAAAACACCACATTTCACTCTTTGGACCATTTAGGGACCTGGTGGAATCAAATGTGTCTGGCTGTATACAAGCAGATAGAACTGTCCTGCTGCAGACCGGGGGAGCTGAGGAAATGTTTGGCCCTGTGGGGTGGAGTGTGCACCTGCAGGGCAGCCTTTCTTGCAAAGGAAAGCAGCCAAGCCTTCTCTTTCCCTCAGGCATGGGAAGTTACCCAGAAGACCTTCGCTTACACCAATCACACAGTGCTCCCAGAAGCCCTGGAGCGCTGGCCTATAGAGCTGGTGGAGAAGTTGCTTCCTCGACATTTGCAAATTATTTATGAGATAAATCAGAAGCATTTAGATGTAAGTCATTTTGAGAGATTCTACTCCGTTTGAGAATGTGATTTTGAGATGTTAAGGGTTGCCATGATAATGTTCCCTCTTACCAAACTTGAGCCTCAACCGTCTTTCAATCATTGATAATCAAAAGTATCCAAGTCGGGACTATGTTAGACACCTTTTTGAAAATTCTACAATAGAGGATAGCATCTCCCTAAGGCTAACCCAACCTCTGGGGGAGGGGGCGAGGTTTATATTCACTCCATCAAAGATTCTGCTTGGAAAGTGAACAGCATTATCCCAGTGTTGCTTTCAACTTTGAAAGTGACCAGTAAATTCTTTCTCTTCCTTTGGATAGAAAATTGTGGCCTTGTTTCCTAAAGATGTCGACCGTCTGAGAAGGATGTCTCTGGTAGAAGAGGATGGAGGCAAAAGGATCAACATGGCCCATCTTTGCATTGTGGGCTCCCATGCTGTGAATGGCGTGGCTAAAATCCACTCAGACATTGTGAAGACCCAAGTGTGAGCTTTCCTTTCTGTGGTTGTGGGTCTAGCGTTGCTCCATTATGGGATGGTGCTGGTATACACAGGGTTGCTTTGGAGATGAGGCAAGGCCCCACCAAAACATTTAAAAGTATTTTCTTCTATACAAAGTATCCTTCTCTTGAAAAAGAAAAAGCCTTTTTCTCTGAACCATCTAGACTTTGGAGCAAAAAACAAAAAAAACAAAAACAAACTATTCTGCTGAAAAATCTGGCATATATGTCCATGCCAGGAAATCATATGGAGGTGATTAGGTTTGGAATTTTTCTTGTAACTACTTTGAATTGCAAATGGTTTCTATTTAGAAGGACAGCTATAGCTGCTGTCAGCCCCTCCTTCCACCTTTATTTAATGTTTCTAAACCTACACTTGGCTTCTTGAATGTAACTCTGAACTTAATTCATGTAGAAACCTGCCATTTCAGGCAAATTCAGTGGTGTGTCTCTTCTATCTCCAGATTCAAGGACTTCAGTGAGCTAGAACCAGACAAGTTTCAGAATAAAACCAATGGGATCACTCCAAGGCGCTGGCTCTTACTCTGCAACCCTGGGCTTGCAGAGTTAATAGCAGAGGTAACTCAGAAGGACAGAGAGGCAGGGAGGCCTGACTAGATTACAGGAGGCATATGAATGCACTTATAATTTGCAGGTCCTATCTGCAGCAGGGTCAGCTTCATCAGCGTGTGACTTGTGCAGCCCCACAGGGCTCTGTGCTTGATTTGATTCTCTGATGTAGCCACCATGAAAGTTTTAGTATTTGATCAAGGGGCCCCACAAATTATTTACCTGGTCCTAACTAACAGTTCTCATAAGACATATAAATTTAGTAAAGAGGATAACAAAGGTGAGATAAATAACTAGTGGAACCTGGGTTCTTTGTCACCTTCTTTAGGTAGATGTCCTGTTTTTAACATTTACTACCACTGAAACTACATTTAAGATATTAGCAAAGTGTTCTTCCCCCACAGCAATTCTAGACTCTTCTGTGAATAAAGCCATTCTGTGTACTGTGTGGTAGGTGAGCTATCCTGTTGTAGGTGAGCACGAGCATTTGCCACAGAGTGACAAAAACTGATCATTTGGGGTCGATTGCTGTCCCTGATTAAAGATACCTCTTCCTTTAAACTAAAAGAAAATTGGGGAAGACTACGTGAAAGACTTGAGCCAGCTGACAAAGTTACACAGCTTCCTGGGTGATGATGTCTTCCTCCGGGAAATTTCCAATGTGAAGCAGGTGAGGCTTCTCCGTGTGGATCCTTTTCCCAGCATTGAGGGTTTATGCTCCACTTTTTAAAGTCAGACCACCCGATGCTTCTAAGTCAAAAGAGCTCTGGCCCTGTGCACTGTCTCAACAGGAGAACAAGCTGAAGTTTTCTCAGTTTCTGGAGAAGGAGTACAAAGTGAAGATCAACCCATCATCCATGTTTGATGTGCATGTGAAGAGGATCCACGAGTATAAGCGACAGCTTTTGAACTGCCTGCATGTGGTCACCATGTACAACCGTGAGTCAGCCCTGTAGCCACCAACTCCCGCTGGAGATGGAAGCACTTTTCAGTGCAGATCTCACCACCCTGGCATCAGCTATCCTCTGTTCCATCCATTTCTCCATCTTTTTTAGGCATTAAGAAAGACCCTAAGAAGTTATTTGTGCCCAGAACAGTTATAATTGGTGGCAAAGTAAGTTGAGTCTATTCAGTGGGGACTCGGGGGCTCTAATTAATCTCTTGCCATTTTTCTACTTCATCATGCCTACATTCTGTCACTGTGTTTGACACTCTTCCCCAAGGCTGCCCCAGGATATCACATGGCCAAACTGATCATAAAGCTGATCACTTCAGTGGCGGATGTGGTGAATAATGACCCCATGGTTGGAAACAAGTTGAAAGTCATCTTCTTGGAGAACTACAGAGTGTCTCTTGCTGAAAGAGGTAGTGCTCTTACCACAAATCATGTGCAGCCAAGTCAAATTCTAGAGAAGGATTACACAATATGGAAAAATGGGATGGCTGTGCTCAGGGAGCCAGTAACTTGGGATAGAAGGTGTCACTGCTGGACAGCATAAGGACCTCAGCTAAGAGCTTTTAGGGTGACCCAGCTGACATTGAGATTGCTGTCCCAGATTACATTTGCAAGTACATTTCCCTCTGAGAGAGTGAGACTGGAGAGTGTCCCTGAGGTTTTGGTACAGACTGTGCTCTACAAAAAAAAAAAAAAAAAAAAAAAAAAAAGGTCTTCAGCTCCCAGCCCTAGTTTTGCAATAGAACACCAATTCCCCAGTCCCCAGATATTCCTCTGGTCACTCTGTGGAAGGAAGAGCTGTCATTTGTTCATGTGGCAACAGGAAATAAGGATGAAGTCAGGCTTCCAGAGCACAAGGCTTAGATGTGCCTCAGATGGGCACTCTGAAATCAAGCATGGAGTTCCCACGTGGGGACAGCCAGACTGGCGAGACGCCAACATCCCTTTCTCTACCATTGTGACCTTTGCTTATTTTCATCACATGCTCACAGAGCCCCATCCCTGTGCCAATGCCAACTGTGAATTCACCTGTTTCCCAAATCAAAAAGGGACCTTTCTCTCTTTGAGGTGTTTTTGGGTCCTCTGATGTTACTGTTTAAGAACTGTCTGCATGAAGGAAAAAGAGCTAGATTCCTATGGGTGCCAATGAACATTTATGTAATCCACAAGCGAGCTGTCAGAGTAAAACAGAGAATTTGTCCTGACCTTTGTAGTCAAAGGGAAGAGGATGGGAGGCTGCAAGCAGCACTAATTTGTGTGTAAATCAGTCTGAAAGGTCAGAGGCTTGGTGTCTATTCTGAGACACCCTTCAACTGCATGTGTCTATTTTCCCTGCAGTGAAAGTGCAAGGAACCTAGACAATTCAGTCCCCTCGGATCACAGAAGAGCCAAGAGAGACTGAATTTTAAGGATCAAGAAAGAGAATTTTCAATACATTTAATTTTTTATAGTTAGAAGTAGAAGAACTAAAAAACTAACAAAAACTGGAAGGAAAAAAGAGAAGAAAAGAAATGTAGTGTCAGCTTTTATAGCAGAGTCAGTTGAAGCTCTTTAAAGTGTACAGAACAAGAGAGAATAGTATAAGCATATAGTTATTTAGCACTGTGGCCATAACCACCAAGATAGCACATCAGAAATGGACAAAAGGAAGAGTGGAATCTGTCCTTCACCATTTGAGTGTTTATCTTGATGACAAGTACTACTTCAGTAATCAAAACAGGCCAGCTAGATAAGTGCTCGGCTACAATAGATGCAGATCTAGAGGGACAGAATCACTAATTTTAACATGTCTGCCTGTGCAGTCATTCCAGCCACTGATCTGTCGGAGCAGATTTCCACTGCAGGCACCGAAGCCTCAGGGACAGGCAATATGAAGTTCATGCTGAATGGGGCCCTGACTATCGGGACCATGGATGGGGCTAATGTGGAAATGGCAGAAGAAGCCGGGGAAGAGAACCTGTTTATTTTTGGCATGAGAGTAAATGACGTGGCTGCTTTGGACAAGAAAGGGTGAGAGAACAGCTCTCCCAGGAGGGTACCTGCCCACCCAGGCATCCCATTGAGGTGGAGTCACATGAAATGTGGCAGCAGAACATCCCCATGAGTCTGGGGAGCCGCTTGGCCATAGATTAGTCTTATTAAACCCAGCAAATGAAGAGAAAAGGCAACTTGGATCCAGGAGCATGGGGTTATTGCTCTGTGTTATCAGCCATTATAGAGCTGGCCTGAGGAGCTAGTCACTTTTCCACATCTGTGATTTTTACTTTGATCAAAAGATGATCCAGTTTCTAACTGAAGTTTTTGCATATGATTTAAAGCATTTAGTCTCCCTTTAAAATTGCAAAGAGAGGGACTGAAATGTGGGAGAGGATAGGTATGGATGTACAGAAGTACCCAGGAATACTCGTTTCACTGAATTTCTGAATAAGTTTATTAACCTGGATTCAGATAAGAAATAAGGAGTGCTGACCAAAGGAAATATAGGGAATCACAAAATTTGGAGAGTTTCAGATACACTTCCTGACTTTTGGAAGTAAATTTTTACTCAGCAACAAATTTGGGGGTCCAAAAGGCAAATGGTTCCCTTAACACAGTTCTTGTATAGAGCCGTAAAGTCTGCTTTGAAATGAAAATTATATTTTACCAGAACAGACTATTGTTCTGTGACTAGAATTTTTATTATCTACTATCCTTAATGTCTTCAGTTACAAAGAACTAATCAAATTTAAAGGGGGAGAAAACTTTCAGGATCTAGTCAGATATTATTTATACCTCTATTGAGCTTTAAAACCACTACTATAAGTGCTAATATTTCTGAATGCATTTTTTACAGCTAATATGATATCTAGTGTGCTGTTAATCACAAAGACTAACAGAACCTTTCTTTTATTGCACACCACACCCCAACCCCACAGGTACAAGGCAAAAGAATATTACGAGGCACTTCCAGAGCTGAAGCTGGCCATTGATCAAATTGACAATGGTTTCTATTCTCCCAAGCAGCCTGACCTCTTCAAAGACTTAATCAACATGCTGTTTTATCATGATAGGTGAGTTCCCCCAAGAAGATATTGTTTGGGCCATGAAAAAGGGACAGGAACATCTTAAGCCAGCTACAATCCAACTATGTAGATTCGCATAGATCTGTGATTTGAAAAACTAATCTAGGTTTAGAAAGAAAAATGAAATATTCTCCACTAGCAATGCTAGGAAGCTTTAAGAATAAGACCTACAAATCTTATATTCTTTTTCTCCTCCCACTGGTGTACCTAGCTTGCAGATGCATCCATTTGATGGCATTCTTATGTGTGGAAGAACCATAGAAAGGTTGTGGGTTATTTAAAATTCTCATGAATAGAAATATGAGTTTGATGAACCAGCCATGCCTGATGTTAAGCAAAGGAGAATTTTTAATGGAACCTTAGCTCATATCTGTTAATTACATTTTTGGTTTTTTTTCCTCCTTCCAATCTCTCTCTCTCACATACACACACAGGTTTAAAGTGTTTGCAGACTATGAAGCCTATGTCAAATGTCAAGAAAAAGTCAGTCAACTCTACATGGTGAGTACGTTGCTGAGACTTATAAAGGAAACCAGTTTATTATACTTAATTAAAACTTTTGGTTTTTTTCATTGAATTTAAATAAAAAGGGCCCCACTGACCAATCAAATGAGGGAAGCTAGGCAACTGTCTAGGTTATTCAAAAATCAAAACTTGATTTTTCCCAAGTTCAGGCAGAGTTCAAATCCCAATTTGACAGCTCAGAAGCACTTGTAAATTTTTTAAAATCCAAATTAAAAAATCACAAATAATTTGATACTCATTGAGCACCTACCCTGTAGCAGGCATATCCTGAAAACTAAGGGTTTAAATCCAAATTAAACGCTCATTTTACCCAGTCATTTATTTAAGAGAGAGTCATTGGGGCCTTTTCCACATCAGGCACTGTGCGAGCACTAAGATCCCAGCCTAGCCAAAGTCAAGGCCCCTCCTTCCTTCACCTCAAGGAGCCTTTTTAGTGCACATCAGAATCGCTAAGGTAGCTTTTTCAAAATACATACAGGTGCCATCCCCTCTCTGAGAGATCCTACCCCAGTAGCGGGCGGGATCACCACCAGTGTTGGAAAAACCTGCTAAAATAATTCTAAGGCTGAGCCTTAATTTATTGGGATAAAGACTGACCCCCTAGTCTTTGAAAACTGCAAAATTAAGTACCTCTTCATGACTACCCATGGAATGGGGCTATATGAATAGACTATAAATGTATAAAAAGAAGGGAAGTTTCATGTTTGGATTCAAAAAGAAAGAAAAAAAGGAATGGAACAAAAAAGACTATACTAAGAAAAGAAAAAGGCCATGTAAGTAACTTTTTACGTGCAGAGTTATACATCTCAGTCATTTGCTAAATGCAGCCCTCTATGCATTCAGTGAACACATAAAAGGTTGATTATCTCTGATAGAAGACTTTTAGTGAATTATGGACACCACAGAAGAATAGATGCTGGAAGAGGTTGGCTCTGTGCCAAGACTCCAGGGTAGGTCTCTTGATGTCAGTGTCCTTGAGCCTTCTAGATATAGTTGCCCTTGCCCACATAGTCTCCATTTTTCCCTCCAACTAGAAAACTATTATAAAGCAGAGCTGCAGGGTTCCATAAAATCACCACCTCCTGCCCTTTGGACACATCATTAACTACTTCGAACAGAAACATACTTCACTAACATTGCTTCTTTCCTTTCCCAAAGTAGGTAACAGGGTAGTTCCTAAAGTCATCTCAGGTATCCCATTGGGGTTCAAAACTAGGATTATTCAAGGCCTGTGCTGCTTTGCAGCTCTTATCTTCTAGTAGAGTCATATCCAGTCCACCAAAAATGTACAGACCAGAGTAAATTCAAGTTAAGCAAGGAGAGGCAGTACTACAGCTAAGCAGAGGGGCTGAATCCCTGCTTCCTGAGTACTGGAGAGAGCAGCCACATACAGCCTGCAGGAATGCAAAGACAGAGGAAAGAAAATGGCTGCCTCTAGCTCTTTTCTCCATGCTTGTATATAGAAACACTACAGGAGAAAAGAAATAGAAATGAAACAGCAGGAAAGGAAAATATGAGCACGGGCAAGCACACATGTGAATGTTGGATTTGCACAATGGGTCTCTTCTGTTAAAATGATGGCCCCCATCCAAAGGGCGCCCATCTGAAGCCAAGCATCTGGTTCAGTCTTTCTTGTTCATTAGTGCAAATTGCAGTTCTAACTCTTAACAATAATTGTATTGTTGAGCCTTAGAAAACAATCCCATGTGGTTGGGAAGTCTAGTCATTAACAACAGTTAAATAAATAGTTAAAGAAAGTACAGAGGGGAAGCTTTTATTCTCTTATTTTAGCAAATTTCCAGAATCCGAATAAACTGATTTCAGATTCTGTTCTGCAGTACCTTAAGGAATGATGGTAGTTTTAGTTTTTCTTTTAAATGCTTACAATGCATTGCTATTGGTTTTGAATAATGTTCTGGTCATTTCTGGTAAACTCTTTTAAGAGTTCTTTACAAAATCATGAGGCTGTGAAATAAATAATTTCTCATGTTCTTTTATATAAAATTATGAGATTTGGATAGTATGGTATTTTGTTAAGGATAAAGCCTTATTTGATCTTGTTTTGAAACTCGAATGGAATGTTTGGGATTCGATATAAACTTGTTGGGGGATCTACTTTTAGAAAGAACAAGAAAAGAGAAGTAGGTCCATAAAGTCTCTCATTGGATAGTTTGTCTGACAGCTAACATTCTTGATTAGTGTTTTTCAAACTCTGTGAGTCACAGGTTAAATCTCTTGACATGGCATCTAGCAGATAATGAATGTTCGTCCCTTCCCTTCCCCTGTAGTTTAAAGGAAAGTGTCTTCCTTCAAAATAAAGCATGGGAAATTTGGCTTACATGCCAAAATATTGTAACTATAGCAGAAACTATCGATTATATAATTTATGTCCATGGTTTTTCTGAAAATAAAAAATACTTGTTCATTCTTAAGAGAAAGATATATACTCTAAATAGGAGAAAAGCACAAGTCTGCCCTATTTAGCTCTCAACTGTGAAACAAATGTATTTATGATTCACTACATTTTACTCTGGTCATTTTCTCCGTGAAATGTGCTTGGATACATTTGGCTTGATGTTTGTCATAAAGCTCAGGTCCTAGGCCTTATATTCCTATGTTGTTTACAGAATCCAAAAGCCTGGAACACGATGGTACTCAAAAATATAGCTGCCTCAGGCAAATTCTCCAGCGACCGAACAATTAAGGAATATGCCAAAGACATCTGGAACATGGAGCCTTCAGATATAAAGATTTCCTTATCCAATGAATCTAGTAATGAGGTATACAAGGCCAATGGAAAATAAGTTGTAAAATGTTTCTAGGAAAAATATCTTCTTATTGGACTTGAACATTTTTGCAACATTCTTTGTTTTGTTAGCTAATAATCTAGTTAAATATCTCTGGGAATTGGGAGGGAAAAATGTGTAACTATATTAGAGCTAAAAAAATAAAGTGTCCATTTCCAGGAGGCTACATGAGTACCAAAACGTGTTATTTTATGACAAATTGAGTGGGATTCTCCTCGATGCCATTCAGAAAGCTAGAAAACTGCTTGGAATTTTTAAATGCCATTTAATCAACTACTCTAAAATACAAATTACTTAACTACATTGGGGCACCTTTCTTACACTGCTAAGTCCAAACCAAAGACCACCTTATTCATAAATATTTAGGATGTTTGGTAACTACACATTTTTAGATGGGATCCAATTTTTACCAGATTCCACAGTGAAGTTTGAGCATGTTCCACTCTGTTAAAGAACTTTCCATAAAGCCTAGTATCCATGCTTTGTAGATGGCAAGTAACTTGTAGAAATGTCAATGACTTCAGCTCATCCAAACAGCCCAATAGAATCTTACATAAAAAAATAAACATCACAGGTAGTGTTTGGACCAAGTCTTCACTGAAGATTTCCACTGCTCTCAGAGCTCAGGCCCACTGCTGGCTCAGGAAATCTCTGCAGAAAAAAGACTTAGATCAGCTCACATGCTTTTCCCCATCTCATGGTCTAAGCCAGACAACCCTAATTGCCTTTAAGGAAAGATCACATTTAGCAAAGCAACTCTTACCTCACAGTTTTTAACATTGTGGGGTTTTTACAAAGCAAGTTGTGTTGGAAGCCAGGAGGAAAGATCACCATCTTGACCCTCTCTTTGTTCCTATATGCATTGTGTGCAATTTCATAGAGCTGCAAGGGACAGAAAGAGACACGAAGGCTGACAATCAAAGCTGTTGTTTTTCTAGTCTTATTTCCCAAAAGGGTACAGAAACTGCCAACTTGTGGAGTTAGTCCCATTAAGTCACATTTCCAACTGACTGCCTCTATAACTAAAGAACTGAAAGCTGCACAACTAATATAGAATAATGATAGAGCCTCATCCTTCCACTGCCTATACCTCCCTGCAAATAGAAAGGAAATTGAGATGGACCCACTCTGTCTGGTTAACAGAAAAGAAATTGCATCCCCTAGAGGTACTACAGGAGAGACTACATAGAGGTTCTTATAGCAGTGTGGGATCTTCTTGACACTTGGAGATTCATAGACCCCCCAAATGAGGAGCCAGGGGCAACCACAAACACTCCTTTAAGCGTAGGGCACTGATGCTTATACACCAGGCAGCGTGGCTATTTAGGACCGTAGAGAATCCCATATCATGTCAAAGACCCTGCTTTGGGCTCTAATCAAAGTTTGACTAGAAGAGAAGATGGTGAAATAAGTACAGTATGGCTCAGTAAGGACCGAGCTCTTGGTTTACCTTTTTTCCAAACTCCAGAGGCACTGTACTGTCATCCTCACCATGAAGGATGAGAAGGGGAGAAGACAGGAATTTAACACTAGAAAAAAGTAGAAGAAAAGCATTCAGTTCAAGAATTATACATTGGGATTTCACTTCTTCTAAGTTAAAGCTTTAGCAAAAAAATGAAGTTTGCTCAGAATACAAGAACTCTTTCCTTCCCTCCCAAGAATAACCACTTCATATATAATAAACTTCACGCAATACTTTTTTTTCTTTTAGACAGACCCTCCCTCTTCTATTTACTTGTACAATTTATTAGATATTTAATTAATTAAATCTACTGCTATATGATTTTTATTAAATAATGAATAAAAATACTGAAATACTGAATTCGTTCAGAGTTAGAGGAACCTCATCTTTTTCCTTATTCTATCTTAATTCATAATATTTGGGTTGTTTAAATTAAGACTGTTTAAGACAACAAAATATCTCAAACCCCCAAAATAACAAAAACTACCATAGACCAAACAGAACTCTTTGTGGCAATTTATTTATTTTTCCGCATAAATGTACAGGATGAACATACGAGAAACAGGTGTGATTAGCTTCCTGGTCAGCCTCCTAGTTTGGTAATTCAAAAAGGCTGTGGCATGAAGAATGGCTTATTCCTCACTTCAGTGGCATTCTCAGATAATAATCCCCAACCAAATTCTGATAGCCATCATCTGTGCCACCATGATGCACTGTTACTCCTGGTAATGTCAGATCCCTCGAGTGTGTTGAAATAGAAAAAATGCTGATAATGACTACCTGTTTGCAATCACTCAAATTCTCCAACTGCATGAGAGTAACTTGCCAATTTCTAGTTATTGGATTTGCTCTCAGGTTAGTAGACTGGGTAGCAGATAGTTACATGGGGAATAAGACCTAGAAGTCAGGGATTCCCCCGAGGAATGTTAGGCTAGACACTAGAAAACCTTTCCAAGGTCCCAATGGGCCCTACATCTACAACTCTGAATCTGCGAAGTCATCAATTAGTCACAAGGAAAATATCAAATACTAAAAATATGTAGATATATTACCCCAAATCCTAGTGCCCACTTACTCTTTCAGACTTCTCATCTACCCACCCAGTAGGTCATATGATAGTTACCCTCCAGAATCCTATACATATGGTAATATAATAATGGACATCTTTTTATCATTAGCTTACTTTTCATCATTAGGGAAGACTATTTTATCCTTTCTCAAGGCATCCATAAGTGTGCGTAAAAATCCTGGGAGTTTCCGGTAAATCTATTAAAGAGGAAAAAAATTATGTTATTTGTTATAGTTTCCCATGATAAGCTACAGTGATACAAGGAGTATCATAAACTTCTCTTAAGAAAAAAAAAACTTTTATGATTTTATAAGTAATTTATGTTATTGTAGGGAATTTGAGAAATACAGAAAGGAACACAAGAGAAACAAGTCACATATAGTCCCACCATCCATAGACTATCAATATTAACATTTTGTTGTTTTTACTTACCATCTTTCTTTAAAATACAACTAGCACCACTAACTTATCTCTTCATGTTTTTAAAGGAGCTATTATCAGTCATTTTTATCTTAGTATGACTGAATTTTATTCAGATTGTATTCCTTGGAATAAATTTGTAAAAAGGAAAGACTAGCAAAGAATTACATGTCTCTGTTGTGCCTGAGAGGGAAGTAGGGAGAGAGTTAAGTGTAGTAAATGGGACATTGCCTAGAGAAGGAAATGGGTACAGAATAGGTGGGCTGTGGCCAGCAAGCACCAGCTTCACAGTTTTAAAAAGAGAAGAATTGTGTTCACTCCAGAAGCAATTTTTAGATTATGCATATCACTGCTCCTTTATGACTGGAGAAATTATAGTTGCTATAGCATGTCATTTGTTGTAGTCTTCCTTTATGAAACTTAAAAAGAATAAAGTCTTTTGTCTGATTTTAAAAAGTAATTCACATCATAGTAGGAATGCTGGTACATTCTAGGAAATTCAGTAGGAAAATGGGCGCATAATCTGTAGGTTGGGGCCAGTAAAGACAGACTTCTGCTTCACAGTTTTGGTGTTGGCCTGCTGATTCCAAGAACCTCCGTGGTGTCTGGGTTTGTCTGGTCTGCAATTTTTTCCCCTGATATCATAGATTTTAATTCAGGTGCAGTCTGTAGATCCCAACACTGCCTTCCTTCCCTTTCTTTCTTTTCCCTCGTTTTACCCATACTAAGAGCAAAATTTCTTGTTTCATTTTTGTTTTTCTTTGTCTTCTGATTCCACCACCCCTGGAATCAGGACTCCTCTGAGAGAAATTCAATAAGAGAAGCCCTTTGGCAATTCATCTCAAATTCCAACAGAGTAAGAAGAAAGCCAGCCCAAGTCAATCTACTCCCATCTTCCTCACTCCTCACCAGTCGGGGTGCCCCTTGAGATTCAGAGGTCATGCCATCCCCTCCAGCCCAGACCACAGTGATGGGCTTCTAATTGGTCTCCCTGCCTCCTCTCTGTTCTAGACTATCACAAGATAAATATTCCTAAAATACCAGTTATAGTTACACGAAATCTGTTACAAAGCTTTGGGAGTGCCACACTACTTTAAAAAACAAAACAAACAAGCTTGGCTCCAGCCCATCCATATCTGGCCACAGTCTTTCATTCCAGAGGCAATACACCTTCAGTCTGTCTGCCTGAGGTTAGAAATTGCAGGACTGAGTCCCATTTTCTCTAACAGGGTGCGTGGCACTTGAGCAAGCCTCTGAGCCTCCTTAATCACAAAAGGGGGTATTTCGTCATGAAAAAAGGATCAACTCACATGAAAGATATAAAAATTACATTATTTTTAGATGTATGTTTCTAATAATATAACCTCAAAAAATCTAAAGCAAAAATTGACAGATCTAAAATAGACATAAATCCACAATCATAGCAATATATTTTAATACTCTCTCCCCAAGTAACTGATAGATAAACTAGTAAAAAAAAAAACAGGATATAGAATTAAATAATATGATCAACAGTCTTGAACTAACTGACACATATAAAGCACTATACCCGAAACAGCAGAGCACATTCTTTTTAAGCATATGGAACATTCACCAAAATTGACTATATGTCAGTACATAAAGCAACTCCGAACAAATTTTAAAACCCGAAATCATACAGAGTATATTCTCAGTGTGATGATGGTAGAATTGAGCTAGAAATCAGTAACAAATATCAAACCCCCAAATGTTTAGAAATTATGAAATATACTAAGTAACCCATAGGTCAAAGAAGAGACAACATTATAAAATATCTTGAACTAAATTATAATTAAAATATATTTCAAAACGTGAGATGCCAATGAAATGTGGCTTAAGTGGAGTCTGCATAAATTAGAAAAGAGAAAATACTGAAAATAAATTATCCAAATACCATCTCAAGAAAATTTTTAAATAAAAACAAATTAATGAAAATAAAAAGGAATAATAAAGTTAAGATCAGAAATTAATACAAATAGCCTACAAAACAGATGATCAACAAAGTCTAAGTGGTTCTTTGGAAAAAAACTAACTCTTGCTATAAGCTTTGGTTGCCCCCCTTCTCCTTTCCCTTTTATGACAGAAGCCATTGCTTCTGGGAGGTTACGTGACCTTCCCCCAACCCTCCTACCTCAAGGGATGACAGAAACAACAATCCCCTGTTACTCAAACCTTAGAGTCCTATATAGATCAGGCCAAAGCTAGACTTTACCTGAGGTTACATCTTGTCCTTCCCTATCTTACAGCCCTCATTCAAATGATTTTGTAGGTTTTCCTGAAGAGTACTCTTTTAATAAATCATACACATCAAATCTCTGCTTAGGCTCTGCTTACTAGTAGAACCTGACCTAAAACTGAAATTTAAAAAGCTAAACAATAATTAATTTAAAAATTAATTTGTAAATACCATGTTTATGAATTGAAAGGGTCATTATTAGAAAGCTGTCAATTCCCCAAAACTGATCTATAAATCCAAAGTAATCCCAATTAAAAACCCAGAAAGTGTTTTTTTGTAGAAATCGACAAGTATATTTCAAAATGTATGTGGAAATGCAAAGGGTCAAGAATAGTCAAGACCGTGTTGAATACAAAGAACAAAGCTAAAGAACTTATAAAGCCAAATATTAACATATTATAAAACTACGGTAATTAAATATGGAGTATTCATATGAGCATGGACAGATAGACATGGGAAAGAAATGAAAATCTACCAACAGATCCATATATACATAGAGAGAGACAGAGAGACAGATACATACAAACTTAGCACTGCCGAGTGTTGGGGAAGGTTCATTTAGTAAATAGTAGTGGGCCAAGTGGATAGCCATACATCGTACATATACAAAAATACATACCTGTGATATAGCTCTAAATGTAAAAGGTAAATGTTTCTAGAAGATAACATAGAAAAGTATCTTTATAATCCTGGGGTGAGCAGAGTTTTAAACAGGATACTTTTATTAAAAGTATTGACCACTAAAAAATGTTGGTAAACTGGTTCAATGAAATTTAGGAATATCTTTTCATTATGAAATACCATTAAGGGAGTTAAAAGGCAGAAGAAAATAGTACAAATAAATCTTTAATGACTCTTTCTGTGAAGAACGTCTACAAAAAAAAAGGAAGACGACAATTTAAAAATGAGCAAAATACATGAACAAATATCTCTTAAGAGATGATATCTAAAAGGCTAATAACATATGAAAAATGCCCAGCTACATTAGTCATCAGAGAAATGCAAATTAAAACTACAATGAGTTATCAATATGAGGCAAGGATATTAAGCAATTGGAACTCTCATACACGGTAAGTGGGAGAGTAAAATGGCAAAGTCACCTTGGAAAACTGTGTGGCACTGTAACTACTAATGCTGAACATATGTATACCTTTTTATCCAGCAATTCCAGTCCAGTGAAATATGTACATTTTACATAATATTTGATTAAGAACATTCATAACAATAATATTGTCAATTACCCCAAACAGAAAGCCACTCTGTCCACAGACAGTAGATCAATAAATTGCAGTATATTGATACAATGAAATACTGTATAACAACAAAAATGATCAAACTGCAGCTATACATCATAGATAAAATCCTACTAATATATGTTGGAAAAAAATAGAATACATCTTATATAATTCTACTAATATATGAAGTTCAAAAACAAACAAAACTATTGCTTAGAGATGCACACATGGGTGATAACACTATTAAGAAAAGCATGGATATGAATACCATAAAATTCAGGCTAAGCATTATATCTAAGATGAGGTTTATTGGATTAGGAAGTGACATCTAGGAGACTTCTGGGATGCTAATGATACTAACTTCTTGACCTAGGTATTGGTTACATGGATATTCAGTTTATAGTTATTTGTCATCATGTATTTTCCCTACTATGTTAATTTTTTAAATTATAAAATTTCAAAAAGGCAAAGTAAATAGATTATATCTGAATTGTTAAATACCTATACATTAGTGAATTTATTACTAATTGCTTGTAGTGATATAATAGATGCTCAACTAATGGTTATCTTAAAGTGAATATCCAATTGTCTAGAACCAATTGAAAATGTTTTATTTTTAAATCTTAAATTAGTCAGCACTCAGTATTTTAGATTGCAGAGGGGATTCCTGTATTGAGTTGGAGCTTAAATAGTACAGGCATTTTCAGGATTTTGTGATTCTGTTAACTAGCCATCCCAGAAGTAGCAAGCTAACTTTCTCTGAAATAGTTAAGCAAATTCCAAGAAGTTCTAAGATATTTTATTGTACAAAAGATTCCAAAAGCAGACAGTTGGATTAAAATACTCCTATGATGCCTTCCAAAATGTGTGTGTGTGTCTATGTGTGTCTGTGTGACAGTCTCTCATTTCTGACATTCTTATGGAGGTATGATTATAAGCAAGGGAACATTAGACTTGAAATAAAATTATAACGTTAGAAAAAAAATAAAAACTAAAATAAATAAAATTATAACATTAGGATAATCTACACAACAGATTTTTTTAAAACTACATCTCCTCACCCAATTCTTTATACTTTCTCTTCTTAGAAAGATTGTCTTTTCTATCTGAGACACTGTGTAAAACCATTTGGCAGCTTCCTTGAATTCTCTAGAGACTTTCTTACCATAACATAATGAAAGATATATGGCTAAAATTCATAGGGACCAAAATGATGTATAAGAGGTTTGTTGGCACTTAAAAAAGAACAATAATAAATAAACCTAAATCAAGTGTATCTATTTAAAAATTGTAAAAGATAAGAGATAAAGCTTTGGCTCTTAATAAACCACTGAATCTATTAGAAAAAAAAAAAAAAAAACGACTACCAGATCCAAAAGCTATTGTGCCATCCTTAAATAGCAATGAGCTAATAACCCGTCTCAAGTTAGAATAACTTAGAAACATATAAAATTTGTTAAGAAGGAATGTGGTTAATAAACATGTGTGCGAAAATACTTTGACATCTTGCGAAGATAAGAGCCTCACCTTTAACAAGGGATAATTGATACTTGCAACCCACATATTGGTAAATGGACATTCCAGGACAATGGCATCAACTGGGGATCCTTGAAAAAAATAAAAAGAAATAACTCCCCTATCATGTTTAAATATCACTTTTCCTTAATAAGGGGTACTCAAGGTCTTGTACATGAACTACCTGTCTCAAAATCATTCGTGAAGCTCATTAATAATGCAAATTCCTAGACTGCAGCAGACTTATTGAGTCAGAAGTCAGAATCTCAGGGGGGTGAGGGGTGTGAGAATATACACTTTTAACAAGTTCGCACCCACCCACCCAAGAGATTTCAATGTAGGTGGTAGTTGCAAACCACTAACTTCTATAAAACAACCAGATTTTCATGGCTTCGATAATTTAAGAAAGCAAAGAACTATGGGAAGGAAGAGTGTTCTAAAGTCTGTTGTTAAGAATGTGCCAGAGGCTGAATCGGTTGGTTGTTTTAGCCAACAGTTCCTCTGAGAACAATTAGAAAATGTGTGTCAGAGGGGGATTTGTGTATGGATATGTATGTATATGTCTATGTCTGAAGGCTTCTGAGGGCTACTAAATCAGTGAGATTTTGGAGAGCCAATACCAAAAGGAAAATGCCAAGAGTGTGAGCTGCCTTGTCCCTCAAAGCAGCTGAAATTTTGAAAGCAACAATGGTGGCCAAGAGACTTAGAACTAGACAGAACTTTCAGCATTATCATGGTACCAAAAAAGACAAAATTAGAGTTCAGGATCTGACAAGGAGAGCCTTAGTAAACTTCTCAGGCTTTTTGTTTTGACCTCAAAGGATGACACCTTGGGAGTAATGGTGAACTAGAAATAAACTAGCCCTCATAAAGACTGAAACTCAGTTTAAAATCAGCTCAATCTCTGATTGGATTAAAGTAATATTTTTCTACTGTAACTGACTTTCATGAGAAAAATTAATTCTTTCTGGAAATAACATTACCCCTAGCCTCAAATTATGTCTACAGTTTTCCAAAAGCAATGACTACCACTTCATTAAAAATAGCTAGATATAAAATAGACTAAAATAGCCACCCCAAAATGAAAAAGCCAATAATAGAAATAGATCAACGAAAGATCTAGATATTAGAGTTATTATATATAGACTTTAAAATAACATAGTAAATGGCAAATAGTAAAATTATTAAAATTGTAATAATTACTAAAGCTTTACTATATTGCTATTAAAGTATTAAAATTCTCACATTTAAAATTATTTACACAAATTTACATACACTTATTACATACAAAGACACATGATTTAAATATATACTAGTGATTAATGTATTCACGAAATCAATGACAAGAAAAATTTTAAAAGAAACCTATGAATTCTATATAATCAAATAGCAATCCTAGAGCTGAAAAATACAAGGTAATTGAACTTAAGTAATCAGTAGATTAGTTAAACATCAGTTTAGAACCAGCTGCAAAGAATTAGTGAACTGTGTAATAGATCAAAAGAAAATATCTAAACTAGAGCACAAAGAGAAAAAAGTCTGGAAAACCCAGAAAAGAACATTGGAGACATACTGGACATGGGAACAGAGCTAAAAATATATACATATAATTATAGTCCCAGAAGAAGAAAAGACAAGAATGGAGCAAGCACAAAATTTGAAGATACAGTGACCAACATTTTTCCAAACTGGATGAACATCAAGCCAAAGTTCAGAAATGCTATCAACACCAAGCAGGATAAGTACTAAGAAACATACACCTGGGAAAATCATAGTAAAACTGCTGAAAAACAAAAACGAAAACAAAAATCTCAAGAACAACCAGAGAAAAAGTAAGCATTATCTTCAGATGAACAACAGTAAGATTGGCAGCTGACTTGCTAAGAAAACAGTGAAAGCCACAACAAAATGGACAACCTCTTCAAAATGTTGAAATAAAATTACTGCCAACCTAGAATTCTATGCCCAGTGAAAATATTCTTCAAAAATTAAGATGAAATAAAGATATTTCAGAGCAAAACTGAGAGAATTTGTCACCAACAGACAGGCAGAACAAAAATCCCACATGGAAGTGCAGAAGTGCTAGAATAAGGAGCAAAGAAGAGAGTCAATTTAAATAGTGACTTTATAACACAAAAATAATAATGTTTTATGAAGTGTATAATATAGAGAAAATTGAAACACATGATAGCAAGAGTTCATAAGTTGATGATATAAATGGAATTAAAGTGTTCCAAAGTCATTGCATTGTCTAAGAAGCAAAGTATTTATTTATGTATTCATTTCAGATAACACAGCATTGTCAGCACTGTGAAGGGAATGTGTACAGAGAACTATGAGAGCTTAAAGAAGCATCAAAATAATGTTTGGCTTATTTACATAAGTGATTAAGAGTGTATAGCAGGTGACTTGCTTTGAAATGTTTACGTAACTCAGTTGACCTGTATTGCCAAATAAAGTCTGATATAATATGAGTGATTACAAGCTCTTAATGTACATCAAAATCACCTCGTCCTAGTCACAGAGATTCTAATTTATTAAAATAACTAGGATCCAGGAAATCTGAGTTTTAATAAAGCACCCCCAAGAGATTCTGATACAGGCAGTTCTCAGCATACTTGGAGAAATGCCGACATAAATATTATGTGAGAAGGGCTGCAGAAAGCAAGCCCTGCCTAGTATTTCATAATTATTGTCTTCTCCTATAATCCAAATTACTCCATAATAACATTTATTGTCACCTCACAGTGAAGGCTCTTTTAAAAATAAATTTAACTCTTTTCTTAGTATTTATTTTTAATTCCATAATCTTAAAAAGCAGTCTTATATTAAATATAAAAAAAAAGAAAGTTTGTTTCACTATCAGAAACTGTCTGAAGTTGGAGTGCTTTAGGTATCTCTATGTTCAAAGTGTGCCAATAGTCTCCTGATTATTTTTAGTTTCCCACCTCAAGCCAAGAAATTATACCATGTAAGCATTTTATAGTACCTTTCTCTTCTAGTACTTTTGCAGCATTTGTTACAACTCTGTAAAACAATAAAAATTAGTACATATATGAAGCAATGACTTTAACAGTCAAATAAATAGTACAAAATGCAGTATCCAGTATGATTATCTACTGAAAGCTCTGGACCCTCTGGTTAGAAAATGCACATGGACACAAAATTTTGCACAGGATTTCAGGGGGTTCCACTGACCCTACATTAAGAACCCTTTCCTCTAAAACTCTCAAGGAGAGTTCTGGAATAGGCTTCAGAGTCACAGATAACCATAGAGCTGAAGGGACCCTACCTTGTTTTATAAACAGACACACCGAGATGGCTAGGTCTTCAGCCACATGTGGGAAGAGAGAGACCAGAGAAGAGTCCCTGTCTCCAGATCAGTGCTCCTTCCACTGTGCACTGCGCTCTAAAGCCCCAAGGACCACCTGGCGACCCTCTTCAGACCCCACTTACCCTGTGCCCAGAGAGTGGCCCCAGAGACACACGGGCGTGGTACCACTTCTCGCCTTGGTCCACTCATAGACACATATCGCATCCGCAGTCAGTCCCTCCTCTGTGGGCTTACCCGTAGAGTCCCCAAACCCTGGCAGTAAGGAAAGGTAAGCACAGTATCACCACCTCAGAAGTGAGGGTCATCAAAAGCCTCCTGCTTCTTGAAAAGTATTTGTACACTGTTCTTAACACATACCTCTGTAGTCTACAGACAAGACATGAAAGCCGCCATCACTCAGCACCTAGGTGACAAAGGAGCTGTTATCACTTTAATTAGAAGATGTAAAAGAAAAAGGGGTATAACCTACCTCTTCAATAGTTTCATAACCTTAGTTGTGATGGTTTAATAGGTAAGGAGAAGATATATTTTTGAAATCTGGTGTTTGACTTCAACCTTGAGAAAATCAGACTCAATGGGAAAGGAGGAAAGCAGCATGGCAGAGCAGGGTCAAACAGCCTGGGTCACATTGTGGCTCTGCCATTTATCAGCTGTGTGACCTTGGACAAGCCACTTAACATTTAAATACGTAAATATTATTCTGAAAAGTAAAAAACAATAGTAACTGCTTTCACGATTTTGAGAAGATTACATGAGATGACATTAAAATATCTTGGTACATAGTAAGTGTCTTTTTCAAGAATTCTTTTAAGAAGAAGAACTCTACACGGAATTATAGGAGAGGCAATTAAAGAATGGGAAGATACTTATATTGAATATAAACATGGAAAATAAAGAGATCACTGGAATATATGAAACCACTTCCAAGCTCCAGGCAGATTAATGAGGAAAGAATAAGAAACAAAATTTTAAATAAAATTAATTATATAGCTAGACAAAGAAAAGAGAGAAAAAAAGGAAAAACTTTACTGTGCAGACACTTTTAAAACTAAACTCTTACAACAGTCCTATAAGGTAGGTATTATCCCCCATTTTACAGATAAAGAAACTCAGCCTCGGAGAGTTTAAGTAATTTGTTCATTTTCACCCAAATGGTTAGAGGCAGAACCAAGATTCACACTTGGGCCTGCATATGTCCAAATGCTGTGCTTCTCCCACACCATAGATCTAGGTGGCTAAATCTCATTAGGAACTTTTAAATACAAATTGAACTAATAATGAGGAACTAACTAAAATTTGTTAATATCAGTTTAAACTATATTCCCTTCAAAAAAAGTTATGTGACAAAAATGGCAGTTAAGCATCCAGGAAAATGTGTGTTGTTTGTGGTGCTGTAAATTGAAGGACCATTTGCCAATACAACTCAAGACAAAAGCAACAGATCCTACTCCTAAGAATTTCTCTCAAGGAAAAAAAAAAAATCCCCAAAGAAAAATAAACTAAATGCTTAAAGTTTTCTGTAGCAATACTAAGGAAGAGCTAAGGAAGTTTGGTCAGGTTGGTTGAGCTGGGAAATGATTCTTTGGTAAGTGGTATCCAGAATCTGCCTCAGGGAAGAAGTCTTATCGTACCTTCTCCACTCATCCCAACTACCATAAGGATGATCTGGCCACTTTTCACACCTACTCCTCCAACTCTTCTTTCTGTGTACATAGGGGACATACAATTCAGCTTTGCCAAGAGTAGGAGGAGGAAAAAATACATGTTGTCACGGACATCAGCTTCACCACCATCCCACATGGAGCGAACAAAGAGTGGGATACAGAACAGAAAGCAAACCTAAAAAATAATAAGCATCATCCTCTTAGACAAAACTGCATCCAGACCATCACTACTCATCCAGAGTCGGCTCTAAGAAGGCCATGGTGAAAGAGGGGCTTCTTTTCTGAATGAGGAAGCTGATGGAGATGCTGAGCCTGGCAGGGTTCAGGGCCCCACTAATCCTGTTAAATCAGGAAAGGGCTGAGGTGAGAGCTGCCACATGGGAGGAGAGTTCCTGTCCTGTGGTCAGTAACTGGACAAGCTGCCTGATCACCTGTAGCAGATTACCTAACTAGAGCGTAGGAGAGGATAAACAGATAGCTTGCCTGGCCAGCTCTGAGTCAGACACAGCTAAGTGGAAAGCCTGCCATCTCCCTCACACTTGGAAATGCAGGGGCTGCCCCCAGCAAACTGGAGTCATGTAGTAAGCTAGCAAGGAGAGCAAAGTGTGGCCACTGTTCCACTCTGCAAAACCTTTTATGGAGCTGAGACCAGAACCTGAATGACTTTTAAAAGCAAATATTCTATGTCTTTATCCTATACCTCAAAAGAAAAAAAAAAAGTTTCTTAGGAGTGACTTTTACACTTAGTATATTCTCTTAACCCATCCCTCATTCCTCAGAAAAGCAATAAACATGTCTTCAACTCCATCTGGTGATGAAGAAGGTAATAAGTTTATAAAAGTGTTCACATCTATTTATATCCCCTATGGTCAATGCAGGAAGAGAAGCCCATTCTTGGGATTCTACACCCCAGACACCAAACCCACTATGGGGAGCTTTCAATGAATAACCATGCTGAAAATCTTATGGCTGTAGCCCAAAAGAGAATAAATGGAGACATAAAATTGGTGCCTCGAGGCCTTTGGTGCCTCGAAGCCTCTTCAAACGTACCTTGACTAGATTAAGCCTGTGAGAAGCTGCCCTGTAAAAAAGGTTTAAAAAAGAGCAAGAATTAGGAATTGGGATGACAAGTTCAATAAAAATCACTATCATGTTGCTGACATCTGATCTCACATCTATCTTTTTCAGGTTAGAGAAATAAATAACTAGGAAAAAGGGGAATGTTTTTTGGTGTCACAGCCCACTTGGATGTGTCAGGGTGAATGATGGATGGCTCCCCACTGCTGTCTTGTTCCTCGGAGTGCGTGCTGGATTGCAGGCCCCTAGTGCTTCTCAACATAAGCATTTGATGAATAAACATTCGAGTCCACCCCTTACACTTCTACTCAATAAAACTTATTTTTAAGAATACTTTTAGAAGCTAAAGGAGAGTAAGTTCCATAAAGTGGCTTTTCAGAAAAGATGATGCCGTCATGTTCAGTAAACTAAGACCTGCCTGCTCCGTGTCCACTCTGCCGTTAAGCATGAGATGAAGTGGGGGAAAGTGACTCACAGCACTGGAGGTTCAAGAAATACGCTTTTCCAAAATAGCCATGTTGTCAACACTGTATTAACAATATTAATAAAAAAGAGACAAGGTGATTCGAAAGGCAGCAGACATTTCAAAAGCCATTTGAATTTTGTCTTAGAGCCAAAGTTTCTTAAACTTGAGTGAATCATGGAGGCTTTGAACATATGGTTAAAACTATGGACACATTTCCCAGAAAAAAAAGTGTATTTACACTTCAAATTTTATGTACAAATTTGGTGAGGGGGTTCATGGCCCCTCTCTGGTTTGTGGACCCCAAGTCTAGAGCCACTGTTTTCAACAAGGTTCGCCATTACCTCCAGTTTGGCTTCCTTTCAACTCAGTACTGCTGATAGCAAGTTGAGACTTTCAGGTGGGGAAAGGAGTAAGCAGGGCTCACCCCAGAGCCAGTAAATATTCACACAAAGGGGCACACATGAATGCATGGTCCACACAGATTCACACAAAGGGGCACACATGAATGCATGGTCCACATGATTTTTTAAATAAGGACATTGAAACACGATACCCAAGTCTGCACTATCTGAATAATATTAAACAATGGTGGAAAATGTTAAACTCATAAGAAATCTCTGTAAATGTGACCCTAAAATGGACACCTTGAGAAAGCCCCTTGAGCAAAGGCAAGCCTTGAGAAAGCCATCATCTGACAGAAAAAGACAGTGAGAAAAAGAGACATAGGAAGGAAGCCAAGGGGCAGATTTCAGGACTTGTCACATAGTTTGAAGTGTCCCTCCAGAGACAGAAGAAGGTCTGTGGGTCTCTGAAGCATGCTGCCCCTCCCCCAAGGCAGTCAGAGCTGATAATCATCACCCACTATAATTATACAGGCCCCACTGAAGGATCTGGCAGCACATCAAAAGAGAGCCAGGCTTCTGGGAGGCATTCTTTGTTACAAAGCAAGGTTGGGACCACAGAGAGTAAGCTGAGGCATCAGTATTCAAGACAAGAATTAGTCAGATGGTCCCCAGTACCTACAGTCAGAATTCCAGGTGATCTCTCATAGGGATTCATGTTCAATAAAGAAATCTCCATATAGTTTTGTGAAAACACTATTGATATGTAAATTGCTCTTCCTTTCCCCATATCTCATGCCTATTCCCTTTCCTGTCATCCATGGGTTCAATCCATTTCAGACACTCTTAACAAGTAAAGAAACCACTGCCTTCTTTGAAATCAATATCTAAATTTTGAAATTTAGTGTCCCTCTCAGTTAAGGATCCACATTATTATACATATAGACTATACAGATTTTTTAAAGGAGAAGCCCATCTCCAGAACACCCTTAAATTTAAAAGAAAAAAAATATGGAAACATGCTTACAGAGTTGAAAACCTTTCACTCTCCCACAGGACTGAAATGTTCTCTCTCTTTAACAACAACAACAACAAAAATCCAAGTGAAGGCACTGACCTGTGTTCTGCACTGCCATGAAGATAAACAATAATTGGGTTGCCATCATGAAGGGCGGCTTCATACCAACAACGATCCTTCCCTTTAGCATCTTCCCCTCGGCAGCTTGGAACTGTGTGCCTGAAGAACAAGGAAAAGTTTTAACAAACATGTACAGAGAGAAGAATTTTCTATCTTTGCCAAATTTTGAAACACTCCTTACCTCAGTCAGATAGGTAGGTAGATAGATAGATAGATAGATAGATAGATAGATAGATAGATAGATGATAAGTAGGCAGATGATAAATGATAGATAGATGATAGATAGATAGAAAGATAGATAGATGACACATAGATATAATTATATTTAACATAAATTTATAGATATAAATTGTCTAAGTAGTATATACACATAGTAAAAATCAGAATACCACAAGACATCTGTAATAAAAAGCACCATTGCCCTGCCCCACCTCCCCCATGCATAGAGACAACTCCTTTTGACTATTTACTGTTTTAGTTCTTCTGACTCCTACACCTAATAATCTTCCAAGACTGCAATTTTTAAATGCAATCCATCAAAATGCAGTGAAAACGAAGTGAAAGATAATAGACATCGCCGCCTACTATTGGTTTGGCTGAACAGACAAGTTGGATAGAATGTAAAGGAAACTAGTTTAGGTAGGAAATAAGAACTTTAACCTGAAACTAAGCTATTCTGAAGAAATCCAGTGACCTTGCGGTTTCAAATACCTGTCTGAGCTCCCATTTCTCCACTTGTTAAACTACTGAATGAACCCTGAATATATAAGCACAACCCTATGACATGTCATAAGGTGACTTGAAGAACTAGTCACATGATGACAAGTCTTCAGTCCCTTCAATCTTTAGGGGTATTAAGTCTGACATAAAATCCCAGGGCCTCTGTGCTGAGAAGACATGCATCACTGGCAGCTAGATAAGCCACCTAGATAGCTGACTCACCAAACCAAGGACCAATGGGGCAAGAGCAAAGAATAAAAAATTTTCAAATTTTCACATTCTTAGCTGAACTGTACCCTGAAGATTAGGAAGAACTTATATGAACCCATATTGATTCCTAAACATTCTATGATCACATATTTAAACTCAGGGAGATGAAATATACAACAGGGCCCTGGAAACTTGGCAGTCAGGAAAAAGTAGTAAAACCAAACAGAAGAAAATATTGAGATCAGCATAGCAAAAAAAATAATAATAGAATGCTTGCTCATGACTACATTTAACAAATATTTATTAAATGCCTTTTTTATGCAAGAACTGTGCTAAGCAGTAAAAACCCACCAACAAAGTCACCTTCAAAAGTTACAGTCTCCTAAGGAAGACTAACATTAACCAAACAATTGTACAAACATTTATTTAATTACAATAGGAAGAAATGCCATCAGAGACAAACACATGTTGCCACTAACTAAAATGGGGATGAGGAAAGGCTTCCTTGAAAATAACCAGTCTGAGACCCAAAAGATGAGTAGGCAGTTGGCAGAAGGTGGAAACAGAGGAAGCAGAGGGTAGAAAGAATTGTTGCAGACAGTGTGTCCTGTGAGAGTGGCTTGGAATGCAAGGAGACCAGAGGGTTTGGAGTAGAGTAGGAAGGGTGGTGGGGAATAACGCAGGAGAGTGGGCTAGGGCCAGGTCCTTCAGGCCTGTGAAAGACCCAAAGCCCAAGGCAACACCTAAAAGTCGTCACACTTCAAAGTAAAGTTCCTGAAAAGCAAATTCAAGCAGGTCAAATATCAGTACAAAGGGAAGGTGTATGGAATAGCTTCCAGATCCCTCCAAGGAACCCCAACTTTCAGGATAGTGAGTTACTCTCAACAGACGAGTAACACAGCACTGCTCACCCTTGCCTTTGTACCATGAAAACTCTATCCATCAAGTTCCCCAGTATGCAATCAGGGCACTCACCAGATTCCCAGAATCACCTTAGGTTCAACTTTGATATAGAAGTTCACTGTGTGAGGTATCTTTAGCTCTGGTTTCTTTAAATCCACAAGAAATGGTGCTTTGACTAGAAAGAAGAAATTATTATCAACTCCCAGAATCACATTCTAATTCTTTTAATCACAATCAAAAAGAGGTAATTAGCCTCATGATTAACATGTTTCCCAGTTGCAAGCTACTACACTAAATTCTTAGCGAAGTATCATATTTTATAAACTAGGACTAGCCCACAGAAGAGTTGCCAAAAAAATTTCTAAAGCTAGACTTTAAAATAGCACCAGTTGTAGTAGCTCATAATAGTTTATTCAATCCTTATCCTTATCTCAAGCTGAAAATAGAGGAGACCACTCCCCTAAAAAGGTAAGAGGATCTAGAAACAAATAATGAGTGTTCTGCTAAAGTTAAGCATTCTTTTTAAAGTGAAACCTAATCATTAGCCACAAGCTATGAAATGTCCAGGATAAACATATACCTGAGGACATGCAGGTGAGAGCATTACGTATGAGCTGGAAGGACTGTGGCTTACACTAACAGCACTCAGTGGAAAAAGCATGGAAATGTAAAGTCTCTCTCTCTCTCTCTCTCTCTCTCTCTCTCGTAAAAAAGCAGAGAATATAATAAGCAGTAATAATCCATATTAACAGCTGATTTGAAGACTGAGCTCCTGAACTGAAGCCCTACCCACAAGGCCATGTTTTTCTATCTGTGTACAACAGATTGCAAGGACCCATGCTAGAGCCCAAAGTCAATATTCACAGATTTCAGACTATATTTAACCCTAGCCACAACTTTATAACTGACATGTCTTTTTCATTGTACCACAACTTTCAGGATAGTGAGTTCTCTATTTGGGAAAAAAATGTATAGGCAAATTCATGACGGGTATATACTTACAAAAATTAAAAAAAATTAACATGTCCATCAGAGGAGGAAAAATGTGTTCTTTTAATGATTTACTAGTAAAGCTATTGTACTGAGCGGCAATTTTTCTTCCAAGTGTTGCACAGCATTGTGGACAAGATCTGCAAAATATTGTGAAACAAACAAGATAAATGAGTCTTTTTTCTCTCTCTCTCTCTCTTTTAAGGTCCAAATCAAATTTCTGAGACTAATGCAGGGAATGATAGATAATTTGGCATTTAAGAATCTACAGAACTATATGTAATTAGGGCAGATCAGGACTGGGCACTAAGGGACAACCAAGTGAGGAAAACAATAAGACAGGGCTCCAACCAGCTGCTAGAAGCCCGAGTGTGACAGGACAGGAGAGGGGGGAACATGGATACACCACAGTCAGGCTTTTTCCCTCAGTGTAGCCCCATAGAAGGCCAGGCTGGACCCGAAGTCATCAGGAAACAGGATTCAACCTAACAGTTGCCATAGTTTTCAATCATAGTTTTCGATCATAGTTTTCAATCACAATTCAGTGCTGTATATGTTAGCTAGTGGTAGTAGTAATGCAATGAGTGAATAATTATCAGATCCCCACTCCTGTGCCTGGGTCTTAGGAAGAAATGAGCCAATGAAAGAAAACCCCCTCTTGTGGGTGTGACATCCATGGAGAGAGGGACGTGAGGAGCAGGGTGGGGAGTGAGGGAGGACCTGGTGCTTGGCTACAGCACAGTTGGGGCCAGGGAGTGGGACATAGTGGGGCCATGCACATCTTGTTTATCCTACTGTTCCTTGCGACACAAATCACCCAAACTGGGAGCCATCAGTAGACAAGTTATGATCCATGAGGGATCACTAATGCCACCTCTCTCTCTAGCCATATCTCTCATGAGGGTTGACTGTCTCCTAGCTTTGAGAAACAAGGGAAACAGGAGGTTAGTGTCTCCACCTCCTGCTTCCAGTTTTGTCCACATCATTCATTAAATAAATCCCTTTCCATACTGGGAGCTGTCAATGTGAACACTGTTCAATGTAATCAAACTGTGAGGTTGTGCAGGGCTGGAAAGCATTTCTGATGAACTGTTTCCCCTGTCCTGATTTCTCTGCTACACCATAGGCATTTTAGAAGATAACTATTGTTACCTGTACTTTGCAAATGAGGAGATTGAAAAGTAATCTTCCCAGGGTGACAAATCCAGTGAACAGCAGAGCCACATGTGCCCAGATCTGTCTGACCCCAGAGTTCTCTGATGATCCCTAGTGAGCTGTCATACTCCTGATGAGATCAACTTGTCATCCATGCAAGCAAAAATAAGCCCCAGGAACAAGGATGCTCTCCGCCAAATTCGGCTCTCAGAAGAGGCTGTTCAGGAAGCCCATGTCCCCTTTTGTGTGTTTGCCCTGTCAGGGTCCCTCCCCACTCCCACTTTCCATCCCCTTCCTGCTCCTGTATTCTCAGGAGCTTTCTGATACCAAAGTATCCAAGAAAGACCTCTAAAAAATTCCTCCCTCAAGTGCTAATAACATAAAGGTCAGAGAGCTTATATATGTTTGGAAGAGGGATGAAGGGAGAAGATAATGAATCTCTGATGAATATCCAGCTATTCTGCAGGGAGTGGAAAAGATATGTGGGCTAAAAAGATATGAATAGCTCTTCAAATACATCAGACATGGACAACTGCTGACTCATGATATCAACAAGAAAGAAATGAAAATGATTGTTGCATAATACTTTAAAATAGCCTCCATGAAGGTGATAGGAAGGAGAGGACATTGTTGCTCTGATTTTAGAGATAAGAAATCAAAACCCACAGATCAAACCCAAATGGGCAGAACTGAACACAGCTGGCTGGCTCTGGCTTTCTTTCTCTTGCCTCTCTGAACTCCAGCTACCCCACCTGTTAGGCTCCCGCTAAGTCGTCTTTTGAAGGTAGCAGGGTGCTTAGGAGGTAGAGGCAGTAGAAGGAAATATGTTTCTGTTTTTAAAGAATAATTCATACAGGACTCTTCTCTCAAATAGCTCAAGGCACTTCTGTGAGAAGCGCAGTGAGAAGAAAACAGCAACCAGACTCCTTGGAGTATCAATAATGCACAGAGGCTTCTTTCAACTAGGAGAGTGTCAATTTGACTTCTCCTAGATCAGTAGGGGATCAAAAGTCACCAGTGGCTAATAGACCTTATTTGAGCAGAGGGTGCAGTTTCAGCCCACTCCCCAGTAACAGCCAGCCACATCAAACAGCCACCTTGATGCTCTGGTGTTCCTTTGCCTGCCCTTTGATCAGCTGTGGCTGTAACTGCGCAGCATCCCGCAGGGCCCACAGAACCTAACTGGATGATTCTTACTGGAGAAACCTGGTGGAGCCTGAGCTGCTACAGGGCAAATCATTCACATCTAACTGCATTTGGCAAGACAACTGCTCCAAATATTAAAACATGCTGCACATTCATCCTCTGTGTTTATCATTCAGCCAGCATGTATTGATCACCAAGCACCAAGTTACATTTGTGTCCTCCCCTCTTCTTTCCTCCCAACCAGACCTTCCCTTTCCTTCACATCCACTCATGTGTCTCTCCTTTGTCAAAGCCTCTCTAGAGGCTCTTCTCTTTTCACCCCTCCCACTCATTATAATCAGGGCCTCCGTTTGACCCTTACTTGTTTTCTGATTGTTTTCTCACCATTAGCCCCGTCTTCCCAGCTCTATACCTGGCCCCGGACAAGAACCACATGGCATGTAATGGTTCTTTTACATTCCACAGGGTCCACCATAGGGATAAGCTCCATAAATATTTGTTGAGCAACATGTTGAAGCTGAAAAATAGGGCACACAGCAAGCCTTCCATGAATGTATGTTGACCTAAACTAACTTGGCTCCAAGAAACAAAAAGGATACCAGCTGCTGGATATCAGCCTCAGCACGTCTTAAATTAGATCAGTAATTTTCTGCTCAGATGAAGAAATGTACTAGTATTTTATTCCTTCAGGAAGCATCTCTTGAGACTTAAGTTTTAGTAATTAGTAAGGCAAGTAATAGAGGGTCCCCAACTCCCGATTTCCCACTCCATTATCAACAAAGTGAGTCGTTCTCTAAAAGCACAAACTGCAGCTTTGATTCTCTGCCAAATGCATGTTAAGTAATTAGCTATCTGCTCTACAGAGCACAGAAGAGAGAGTCAGTAAATCCCAGCTTTCCCAGGACAACCGACCATTTTAGACCGTATTAGACCGTATTAGGGAGGTAAGGCCCATGAATGTGAAATTTGAAAGGTGCAGTCAGGATATTCTGAGTGGTAGTCGGATCCAACACAGAAGCGGGGCTTGGATCTGCACTGTGGGGCCGGGGGAGAGCTGATCCCTGCTCCCTGCCCTGAGCTGCAGAAGGAATAGAAGAGAGGAGACTGGTGTTTGTCATCACCACTCAGACATTCCAAAGCGAAGTCTCCTGTGCCTGGATACGATTCTTGCATATGTTGTAATCAGCAAAAATTAAACAAAAACAAAGGAATAGCAAGAAGAAGGCAAACAAAGATGCCAATACTTTCTCACTCCAACAAAACAAAACAAGATACCCTACTTCCTGGGTCCAGTGTCCCCAACTAATACCTGGCTTCATTGCAAACAAGACTGGTGAGATGTTGCTGGTGGATTCAGGGAGTTTAAGACTCCTGTTTAGGCCAAGGATTCATGAGAGGAAGAAAATTAAAAACTCATTGACATAGACATTTCAGATTTAAAGGATGTAAGAACTTGGCACAGGTGATGCCAGGTTATGGTTTCAAGGCCCTGAGATTCATCTCCAGCATTGTGAAGGGGTGTTCATTTTATAACGCATGCCAGAGAGTCCACACTCAGGGGGCTGACTTTCCCATCCTTCTCCATCTACCGGGTAGGTCCTTGACCTAAAAGGATTTCATCCAATTCTACAACATAGATTATTGTTATCACTATTATTAGTATTTTTTCATTTGTCCTGCATATCAGTAAAATGGTCACGGCAGATAAGCTATTGCAACCTGTACCATCTTTCCTGGAATTTCTATTTCAGAAGCCCCAAAGGGATATATTACTAAAAAATCAAATCCGCGAGTCTCGCTGCCCAAAGTAGGGGCTGAGGCTAACGCTGAGGATTCGTCCAAAGAGCCCCGGGGTTCGCAGAGCTCTGGGGCCTCCGAGGCCACCTGCCTCGCCCTCTGCCCCATCCCGGGGCAGCCCGAGCTGTCCCTGCGCTCCCGGGGTGGACAGAGCGCACTCACCGCAGGTTCTGCACGACCATGTCCCACCAGTCGGACACGCAGTCCTGCGCTTCGGTCTCCATCCCGCACCGTGTCCAGAACAGCCACCGAAGGAGCTGCCGCCGGGAGCCCCGGGCCGCGCCCCGTCCGCCCCCGCGGAGCCAGCCCGCCCTCCGGCCCCGCGGCGGGGCGGCAGCTAGGCAGGGCGGCAACCGCGGGGCGACGGAAGTGACCTGACCCCACCGCGGAGGTAGGACACGGCCTAGCGTGGAATTTGGGACTGCTCGCGGGGCACCGCTGTCTACACACACACACACACACACACACACACACACACACACACACACACTGACAGATGTATTATACACACAGATGTATAATAGAAACAAAAATTGCCTATAGCTAGCTCCACATAATTTTATTTTCTATTTTATTTTATACACCTGTATACGTGTGCGCACACCCTGCATGAGGAAGTAAAATATATTTACTATGGTAGTAATAAAATAAAAGTTTAATAGTCACAGCTATAGAAGATCTTCATGAAGAATATAAACTTTCCTCACTTTGACTCTTTTTTTTCTTCCTTTTTCCTTTTTTGGAAGTGTCCTCATCCCCACTTCTCTCACACAAGCATCTTTACTGTACAAAAAATTTCTTTGGCTCCCTTCCATTGAGTAATGGTTTATCTGTCCATGGATTTAAGAACTACAGTTATTGCATGAAGCCACACTTAGCACCTTTTGGGTGTTTTATTTATAATAGAACCCCACCCTTGCATCAGGAGACACCTTGAAAGGCTTGGCAGGACACAGGCTCCCATAATGCATTGTCACCTAGGAGTAGGAACCGTCCTCCACCAGTGAGCTCCAGGGAAGCCACAGGGCAAAGTGTGGGGTCAAAGAAAAAAGAGACTTGAATGAGGTTTGGTCGCAGTTTGATGCCAGCATCAAGACTCCATCTTGGAGGCAAGCTGCAATCTCCCAGATATCACCTGTACTGTTTGGGCTTTGCCAGCTGGGTGAAGGACACAGCAGGGGACTGCCAACCCACAGAAAGTGCCTAGGGACCCATCTGCATGAAGCTAGTAGGCCACCCAAGAAGAAAGCACCACATCTTTCAAGAAACGGCAGTTCTCTTCAAGGACTGGGCCATTTCACACAACTGGTCAGGCAAGGGGGAATTCTGTTCCCTGCCTCTTGTAATTGCTCTGGGAATGTTGATTTTCTAATTCTCATCGAGATAAAAGAGGAATCAAATCAGAAGGACCAAGGCACCACAGCCTGACTGATGAGCCAGCTGCAGCAGGGTTTTCACAGGGCCACATCCTGAGTGATAAGAAAGTTTAAAGTCCAGCTCCAGCAGACATCAGATTCCACAGCTGGAATTGTTCATGAAGTGTGTCTGGAATCTCACAGAACTTACTCAGGAGAGCTTTGGATGAGAGCCTGGACCACGCTATGTGGAGGTAGAAGGATCAGAGATGAGCAGTAGATAGCGAAGGAGAGAGCAGCAGCTGCATTTGGTCCCAGATTCTATTTCCATCTGTTTATTCAGGTTGAGAGGATAGAAGTTCCCATGCTGGTTGAGCAAACAAACTTGTAAGCCCCAAGTCTAAGGAAATGTTTTAAATGCTCAGCAAAATCTCAGCAGTTGGAAATCACTGTGGCTTATGTTTTTTTTTTTAAAGACTGTATAAATTAAAGTCTAGTAGAAAGTTTTCCCACATTAAAAACCTCTTTTCAAATGGCACATTCTAGAAATCAGAGAGCAGAGTCCCTGGTATAATTAGGCACTATCTAAAAAACAAATGATTCATTCATTTATTCAACATCTATTCACTGAAAAACTTTTAGGTGTCTAGTGCCACATTGGGCACTATAGGGCTACAAAGCCTGCCTGGTGGAGAGATTTATCTCAGAATAAATCATGAAAACACAGAATAAAAACTGAAGCATGTCCTGCAGGCAGAAATCAGACTGGAGGTGCCAGGGCCTAAATATTGGGAAAGAGCATGAGGGAGCATTTTAGGGTGATGGAAATAGTCTCTATCTCAAGTGCGCTTGTAGTTACCAGATTATACACAGTCACCAAAATTCACAGAATTGGAAAACTTTCAAGGGTAAATTTGACTGAATGTAAATGATACCTCAATAACCTGACTCTTGAAAAAGTGATCTAAGAAATGTATACATAAATTATATAGACAAACGTTCTGTGTAACATCATGGAAATGTCAAGACGAAGCTCTACACGGGTGCAAACATGTCAGAAACCAAAAGGTGGATGTTATTTGAGCTTCAAATAGAAAAAAGATACCATAATTAAAGACTGATTAATTTTCTGGAAAAAAGGAATGGGGGATAAGAGTGACTGTGTTAGGAGTTACACAGCTGTGGAGATAAATAAAGCATTTGAGGAACGAAGAAGGAGCAGACAACAAATCACTGATTTTTTTACTATCTGGAGAAAATTTCATTTTGAAAAAGAAGTATTCATCCCCCTTGCATTTTCTTTTATTTTCTTTCTTTCTTTTCTTTTCTTTCTTTCTTTCTTTTTTTTTTTTTTTTTGAATAGCAGCTTTATTAAGACAATTCACACGCGGTCTTAGTAGATTCACAGAGTTGTGCACCTATCACCCCTATTTAATTTTAGAGTATTTCATTATGCCAAAAGCAAGCCCAGACCCCCTGCCCCGCTGGGTCATATGGTAATTTTTATTCTTTTTATTTTTATTTATTTATTTTCTTTTAAAAATTTTTATTACTTTTTAATTACAGTTGACATTCAATATTATATTAGTTTCAGGTGAGTGATATGGTCATTTTATGTGTAATTTTGTGAGGAACTACTAAATTGCTTTTCAAAGTGACTGCCCCATTGCACAATCCCACCAACATGAATATAATGGAAATTAGTACCTTGTGTTTTCCCTTCTTCATCTTTTTCAGCTTTCCATACACAAATAAAGAATTTTTTAAAAAATTGATACTGTCAAGATTGAAATGAAACATTGAAGGGAAGTTTGAGGGTGGTCCCAAATGAGTGAGTAAGCTAACTAAATCAACATTTGTTTTTCCTATGTTGTTTTAAGATTTTCTGTTGTCTTTGCCTATATCAGATCATTAATATAAGACAACTCATTATAGTTCCAAGATTGGATTTTGGATTATTCTTGGGTACTTGACTTTGAGAGTGTTAATATAGGCTTCTTTTTGCAAAAAGGGTGATTTCTTTGGGAAGAGAGGGTGATGAGAGAGTTGAATGTGGAAATGCTCGTGAGTGCCTTCTTTCTCCAAAGAACTCTAAACGTTCAAGATGTGGTCTTGTTCCATGGCAAGAGATGAGCCTGAGTCTATCCTTCTGTCAGTGGAAAGATGGAGCCAGGATTAAAGCCTAGGGGTTAAAATTTCCTCCTACCTTTCTACATACTCCTTTTCAAATTCCTCCTGCCCTTCCTTGAAAGTTAGTTGTCCTACAGCCTTTCTTCCTAGGCCTGCTTCTCTTCCTAAGTTACATCAGTGTTTCCAAAATCATGTTCAATTATTTAGGAAACTTTGGGCTAAGTTTATAAAATGTGCTCCTTTAGCCAATATCTCATGTCTCAATATTACTTGGCTAATGTCCTTTGAGAACCTCCAAGAAGGAGGTAGAGAATGCAACTTTTCACTAAATTCGCCTCCCCTCCTCCCTCCCCCAAACCAGTTCCACTTGCAGGATTCCCTATCTTAAAAGAACAGCATCATCAGCCCCAAGTGTCCTAAACCACAAACTTAGAGTTCACCCTTGATTCTTCTGCTTCCCATAACCCCAGAATTCCCTCTAGATAGAATTATGGCTATTTCTTGGTATGATATTTATTTATTTAACAAATATTTACTGAGCACATTTTATATAGTATCTGGCTTGGGAAGCTTACACTCTAATCATAAGGATAGAATCTACACAGATGAAAAGCTAAATAACACCAGATAATAAATAAATGTGCGTTACAGAAAACATAATGCTGCGGGCTCAGTGAGAAACATCTCTGTGAGGTCAGGCAAGGAGTCCAGGCAAGTACTGTTTTGTTGCTTAGAAACAGCATTGGAGATGGGAGATATTTTTAAAAGGCTATCCAAAAGGACCCATAAAATATTAAAACTGGAAGGTATGTAAGCAATCATTTGCCAGTACTCTCAATTTACAGAGAGAGGACTGAGACCTAGAGAGACCAAATGATAGATGATAAGCTGCGTTCATACAGTATGTATTGAGTGCCCACTGCATACAAGGCACAGCACCGGCTACACTTATTCAAAAGAGCAGCAAGGTGAGACTAATTTTCAAAGGGCACCTTGTATCTAATAAGAAAATTACCTGTGTCAAACATCCCCAGGGCCAGAGCTATGCGAGTAGGTGGGACTAACTGGTAGCTATAAACTGGGTTACTAGTTCTTCCACTCACCCTTAAAATGAGAATAATTAAAATAGTTAATTACAGGTTAGTTATCTTTGCTTTGTGAGTAATCAGGGTGGAAGAATTTATCACCACCTACAGTGTCCAGTCATCTCCTCAGATTTCCAGGGAGGATATTCTGAAGCAATCTTTGCAGTGTCCACCCCAGGGAAGGTAACACGGCCTGAGTTTTTGTGAAGTGGAATAATATAGACAGGGAGGCAGGTGAGTCTTACCATCCAAGATTATATTTTTCTTGACTTCTACATGAGTTATTTTTTAAAATGTCCCTCCAACAAATTCAGAGTAATAGTACCTCCATAATCCACACAGTCCAGCCCTAGGGAAAACAATGACATTGGTTTTATACCCTGGAGGAAGTCAAACAAGAAAAGCTGAAAGATTACACAAGAATAGATAAAAATATCTTCCTAAAAATGAAAGCACATGCATGGAGAAATTGTAGAAGACAGAAAAAAGTCACGTTCATAGGTAAGGTAAACAGAACTGGCTTCTTGGTCCCCAGAAACCAAAGGTTCCGCATGCTGAGCTTTCCAGATGCCTGACATTAGCCTGACGTAATCGATTCTCCACTGTTTGTAGAATCTCCAAAGGTGTTCCTGAAAGTAGCCTCGTTTTCTTAGTTACCCTGTTCACGGCCTGAGTGTCTGCGTGCTCCCAGCACAGCTTGAAATTAGTGTATTTTTTTCATCTTTGCCTTTAGTCTTTAAACAAGCAGAGAGAGAACCCCCTGCCCTCCAGGGGGCCTCAGTGGCGTGTGGGCTGAACTGTCTGAGAATGATATTGGGTAGCCTGAGGCAGGTCTTCATTATCCTCACTCCACCTGGCTTTGCACACTTGGAACAACCTGCCCCTAGAGAGAGGTTTTAAAATAATAATATGTAGTGTGAGTGAGGTGAGATCATAGATATGAAAGCTCTTCTTTGAAGTTAAAAAAAAAAATTCAGCCTACAAATACACAGTATTGATGTTATTTGATTACTGAATATGTTTGATACTGCCTTTGTCAGGCTCCTAGCCTGACAAAGACAATCATCAGCATTTGGTTTATAGACTAAGAAGTTTAATTACCAATAACTACTAATGTATATACTAATATAAGAGGAAGGAGTTCCCAAAGGAGCCCTCCCAATCCAGCCCTCACAAATTACTTAGCAAACACCAGCTCAAAGAGGAAGGAGTTCCCAAAGGAGCCCTCCCAATCCAGCCCTCACAAATTACTTAGCAAACACCAGCTCATTAATCCAGATGGAGCATTGAGTAGCATCTGAGAGCATTGAGTAGCATCATGAGGTGACCTGCTACACAATTTTCAGGCAGAAGGGCTTTAGTGTGTACCATGCAGTCCAGAGTCTTGCACTATATGAGTCAGAAGTCCTTGCTGTGTCCGATATTACTTGTCAAGTTTAGGAGAAAATGTCACACATGCAAGCTATGTGTATCCCCAGCACCTAGCATAACATCTAGCACAAGGCAGGTAGGTGCTCAATAAGTATTTTGTAAGATGAATGATTAATTGAAAAATTCGACTCTGTACAGCAGCAAGTCCAGTGACACAAAATTCCAACCTCTCCATCTCATGCATTCTCTATAGGCTCTCTGGCATGCTCTGATTCACACCTACAAAATTCTGAACTGCATGATGATGGGAAAGAAGAACCTAAGAAAAATAAAAGTGCTGGAAGGGCTACTGTGGAGGCCTGTTGCAGGGTCCACTGATTTGTTCTCTCCTTCTCCATCCAAAACCAACTTCCAAGTTTAGTGTAGCCAGCATGCTCTGTGTAAAGGTGGGATCCTGCCTTACTCTACCTTTGACCTATCTGAAGACTCGACAAGTATCCCTTCACTTGTGCAATCCCATCCTACAAGCATTTATTAAATGTCAACTGTATATGTTATATCATGCTAGACATTGTGGAGGTGAGTGGAAATATAAGCTATGGCTCTTGATCTCAAGAACTAATATTATAGTTAGGAAAACTCTACATTATTCTTCACTTATTCTATAAACATATTAAGCATCTGTGCTAAGTACTGTTCTAAGTGCTGGAATCCAGTGTTAACCAAGACAAATAAGTTCCCTGCTCTCAAGCTGCTGACATTCTAGAGAGGGGAGGAAAAAAAATAGTCATACAAAAAAAAAATACATAAAGTAAGTTCAAATAAGTGCTATTAAAATGAAATCAGGTCATAGAGAAACTATTTTATCTAAGATCTCAATAACAAGATTTGAGAGCAGAGTTCCAGCCAGAGAGAATAGCAAGTTCAAAGTCTCCCAGGTGGGAACACCAGCTTGAAGTGCTCACAACCCAGCAGGAAGCATAGGGAATGAGGGGGACGGAGATAGAAAACAAAGGTTGGAGAGGTAGGAAGTCACCAGGTCATGCTACTCAAAGTGTGGTCTATAGACTATGCATCAGCATCACCTGGGAGTTTCTTAAAAATGACCCCTAATCTCCAGTTTCTTTCTTTCTTTTTCTCTTTCTTTCTTTCTTTTTCTCTTTCTTTCTTTCTTTTTCTCTTTCTTTCTTTCATTCTTTCTTTCTTTCTTTCTTTCTTTCTTTCTTTCTTTCTTTCTTTCTTTCTTTCTTTCTTTCTTTTTTTACAGCCATAGGACTATCAGATTTCAGATGACATATATCTGCCTTTGATAAAGACCACTTTTCAAAGTCTTCCTTGCAAATAGTTGTGGCTATGTGACATAAAGGAAGTAATATATGTGACTTCCCAGAAGTGTTCTCAAAGGAACATCCTTTCCTCCTTCCTGCTATCTGGAATATGAGTTTAAAGCCTACTTCTCCAGCAGCTATCTTGTACCATACAAAAACCAACAATCCAAGAAGGTATGCTCTATTTCTTTTGAAGCTTCAAAAAACTCCCACTCAGCACTGACTCTCCCCAAATCCTCCTCTGTGGACACACATACAGCAATTAAAACAGCATGGCCCTGACTGGAAGGTGGCAAGGACGGAGGACACAGCAGAGGTCAGTGGCAAAGGCAAAGGCAAAGGCACAAGGCTAACGGTAAGCTTGCAGGCCTTCTGCTGTCTCCCTCCTGAGGGCACCTAGAGAAATGGACCCCTCCAGGCTGAGCTGCTGAGCCTGAAGTCTTGGTGGCATTGTCCCCCAGTATTCTGAGACTTTTAAAATTGTTAAACAATCACAGATCTCTTGCTCTGTTGAAGAGACTTCAACCTGGACTGATTAAACTCTTCACATCAGGTTTTTATACTTGGAAAGAGCCTATTGTTTGAAATATTAACCCAAAACTCCTTCTGTACAGAAATTCCAGAGCCCCTACTGCCCAGATTCTCAGCTGCCTTTGCAGATGTTGATGAGTGCCTTAACTTTTAGAGTTAATATCTACAGATGTGCCAAACCTGGAATAACAAAAAAGAAATATAGGGAAGGCTTTGTTCAGAGCAATTTAAAGGGCCTAGAAATAGGGGACTTGTATCTCAGTTTGTGTCTTAGAATCTCTGCCTTATTGTCCAGGGTGATAAAGCAAATCTTGACCTAGTTCACAGAAGCCTCAGACAGGTGACTGAAGGAATGACGAAACACGGTGACCATTCCACCGAGTGCTCTACTTTCAGTCACACTGACTGCCCATTCAGACCACACCCTTCACAACTTTATTTTGAGAGCAGACATAGTGTTGGGTCTAAGAGAATCTGCCCACATGAGTCCTGTGTAGGCACAGAATTTGACCAGAGTTGTTGGATTGCTTTGAAGAAGATAAAACCTGAGCTCTGTCCCTCAGAGCTATTTCTGGATTAAACAGTGGAAGGTCAATAAGATCGATAGGTAAGCACTCAGGAACCACAGAAGGTTGCTTTAGCAGGTGACTTGGGAGGTGACACCAAGACTGCCTGTCACTGCAGTGTGGAAAGATTCTGGGATGAGTATTAGGAGCAAGCGGCCATCTCCTCTATATTGTTGAAGAGAAGCCTGCTGCAACCTTTCTGCATAAGGGAGTAGCCCCTTGATTTATTCAGGATGGAGGCTGCTTTCTAAATTCCATCCAGGACAACACGATATTCTGTGTGGTCTCAGTTTCTATGAAACAAAAAGTGAATCAGAGAAACTACATGAATGAGCAAGAAACAGAAAGAATTGGCAATTAATACAAACCCACAGAGGACGCCTAGTTTCACATCAAAATAGGGATCCAATCTGCTTACTGAGGACAAAAGTAGCAGGTGAACATGAGGAGACTGCACTCAGATGTGTATTTGTTTGAGCCATGCACCAGAAATCATCACACATCAGAGACTGTGCAAACTTACAATCACCCTGAATATAGGATTTTTATTGAATGCTAATAACATCTAATGCATATTAATGAATAAGTCACATGGTTTCTCTGGAAGGGAGTCTCATTAGTAGGGTTTATATCGTTAATGCAATCATAACCACTCTCTCTAAGGATTAAATTTATCCCTTCAGGGAAGACAGAATGAATTGCAAAAAAAAAAAGAGAGAGAGAGAGAGAGAAAGAGAAACGTGACATAATGATGTCTTCTAAAATGAAAGACTTGGTGAAAACTCACCTGCGTTATACAGCTTTCACTAACAAGCAAAAACACTGCTTTAATTCCATACAATTTGATGTCATGGGAGCTAATAGACAAGTGGGGATTTTCCACCTATTTATTTGCAAAGCAGTAAATTGACATGTTCTTCATTGTGGTTTTTAGATCAGACACATGGGGGCAGCAGTGAGCCAATGAGGAGCATAAACCACCGTGACATCTTTGAGCCAGTTTGACACTGGTCATGGAGATGTCAGCTAGCTCTGTTTAAAACGATTTAAACCAAACAGAAACATTTTTTAAACCTTTAAAAATTAAATTTTAGAAGCATTTACTCTTCTAGCATGTGCTTCCTTGCTTCCCAAAATGTATGTTTTTCCTATCGACAATGTTCTTTTTTAACCCATTTAGGAGTTCCGTCATTTTAAAGCTGAAAAACCTCTTCCTGACCAATTCAAGTTGAAACCCAGGTATTCCAACCACACCGGCACAAACACAAGCTCTGTGTGGTGCATAGGTAACACGGACCACCTTTGTGGAGATCCCACAGTGGGCTGGAGCTGACAGCTCTTCATTGTCAGAACGAATCGGTTTTCTTCCAAGGCTCCTTTTTAACTGGAAGAATGCAGCGGCACTTCCTCTTCCTCCTCAGAGGCAGATTCAGTTCACCCCTGCCTATCTGAAGGCTGAAGAACCGCTTGGGCAGAATTGGTTTTGCTTTCACTGCAGGCAGTAGATTTTTGACAAGGATACCACAGTCAAACCTTCTTTGAACACCAAAAACGAGGTGGCAGTGAGAGAGGACTAGAAGCAAAGGCCTGAGGGCGGGCAATTAAAGGGGTGATTACTGAGGACAGGCTGGTCCACATGAACTGGGTGTTGGGCAGTGACACCCAGAGAGAGGGAGGGTCTGGGCTCACTCCCCAGTGCCTGGCAAGGAGCTGCCAGGACAGTCCCTCTTGCTGTGCCTGACAAGAAGCCTTTGTTAGGATGTCAGGAAGGTTTTATTTTTAGACTCAGTGGGGCTGTTCTGCTCTGGGCTTTTCCTCCCACAGCTGTTGCTTTTGCTTTCAAAAGACATAGCCTACAGGTGCTGCTTCCCCTACCTTTGGTGGTGACAAGTTGGAAGAGCGATGATTACTTTATGGAGAGAAGGAAAAAACTGCCCCCAGGGGCTGAAAATTCTCCTCTGCCTCTACCCAGCCCAGCCCGGCAGCTGGTGTGCCCACCCCTATCCCATCAAGGACCTCCAATCCAGGAGTTTTTAAACCAAACACTTCCAGCCGGAGGCTAGGCGACCTCAATTTATTGAGCACCCTGAAATGCGAGGCCCTCCTTACTGCCCTCCTAAGCAGGGAGCAAGTCACCTGGCACTGACCTGTGAAGTGACCAATGGAGAGAGTAGAGCCTAAATGAAACGCCAGAGCCCCCTCTCCAGTCCGCTCCCACACTACAGGAGTTCCTTGTATGTATTATATTTTAAATAGTTTCTTTCTCTATGTCAGATGTGTTTCTTGGGGTATTTTCATCCAGCTGTCTCTCTAGACAGATCTCAGCGTAATTATACGTTTCTGATTTTTTGAGCATGGTTGCAGCCCTACTGGACACGCCAGCATCCCTGTGTATATTTTAAAGTCTACACAGAAGCAGAAATTGCCTGGGAGTAGGACTGGGGAATGAGGCAATTTTGGTTTTTCGCTTTCTACCTTCCTGTATTGTTTAATCTTATCCCAAGAATTGAATTATTTTGTAATGCTTTAAAAGAAAGGAATGAGAACAACTCTAAATCCAGGGCCATTGCCGTGTTGGACATGACCTCAGCCAGGACTCCACATGGCAAGGTTTTCTCTTCCATCCTTAAAAATGTAGGTTAATTCTTGTTCCTACTGTTGTAGTCCCCTTGGCTATTAAAAAAAAAAAAAACTATTAAATGGCCATAGTGTCCGTGGAGACCTATTTCCTGAGGAACAGGCTGAGGGCTTCCTTCCTCCACCCAGCATCCTGCTCCCCCCTCCACACCCCGTACTACTTTTTTCATCTCTTTTTTTCAGAAGCATGATGCTATCAGGCTCAAGAGTTGGACAGGAAGAGGACTCAATATAGACAGGACCACTCAGAAAAACAGTAAGATAAGTCCACATCGTATACAGTACTTTGAAAAGCAAATGGTCAGGAGAATAGAAGAGAACTGCCTGCTCCTTATTTTAATACTTTGTCCTTTGGTTTGTAATCTCTCTTTAGCCTCTAAACACCTGCTGAATGCCAATCCTGTGCCTGGTTCTAGGTGCTTCCTGGGTTGTAAAGGGAGGTGGCCACAATTCCCACCCAGAGGACCACTCATTTTTGTGAAGGACACAGTTAAGTGGTGAGCTTTCTGGGACAAGGGCAAGCAGGGCCATAGCCCACAGCCCCACGCAGCCCGGCCAGCCCAGGTTGGGGAAGGCTCTCAGGAGGAGATGCCTGAGCAGGGTCTGAAGGACCAGTCGGCCAAGCAGAGAATAGCAGAGAAATGAAGTAATGACAAGGACCTTTGGCTCTTGAACTTTTCTACATATCACAGCCCTGTTCTGAACATTTCACATGTATCACATGACTGCAGAAAAAGCTCTTGTGGCTTTCAAGCTGAGGCAGTGACTTTTTCCAAAACCAGCAGTTAGGAGTGGTGGAGCTAGGATTTGGACTGAGGCAATCTCGCCCAGAGCCCTCTCTTCTAATCCCTTGATAATCTTGCAGTTTGGGTCACTCAAAAAGTGAGGGGTGACTAGAACACAGAACTGCAAGATTTGGGTTGGAAAGGTGGGGCAGTAACCACAAGATTTCAAAGAGCCTGAATTTTATCCTGAAGAGCACGAGAGGATTGAAAACAAAGGAGTGCCCCGATTAGATCTGGGTTTTCTATGGATCCGTGCTTCTGAGGTGGTCAGGGTGGGTGGAGAGGGCAGATGAATCTGAGCTTTACTGATTAGATGAGTGTGGGTCCATGATAACGTATGGAGAGAGGAGGCCAACAGTCGGCACTGAGCTTAGGCGACTGGGCCAAGGGTAGCTCTTCTCAGGTATGCTGGGAACACTGTTGTAAGAGCAGGCTTAGAAGAAAGAGGAGGACTCACTTCAGGTGCCTGTGGGGATTCCATGTGGACATAAAGACCCACATTGGGCCATGGCAGGAAGAGTGGAAAAGAAGAGGCAAGTGCCAGAGATCATTTTAAAGTAGTGTGTTGTTTTTAAAACTGATGTATATTTGACATATAATATTAGGTAAGTTTAAAATGTACATGTTGATTTGATACATTTATATACTGTAATGTGATTGACATTGTAGCATTAGTTAGCACTTCTGTCAGGGTACATAAGAAATTTTCATTTCTTACTGCAGGTGTTCTTAATGCGGAAACTCAAGGGGTCGGTAAACTAGTATGGGGAAAACATTATCTCTTTACTTTTATTTTTACTAAAAACTGTCGTATTCTTTGGTTATTAATGTAAAAATTGCTATAATAAAATTAGTAATATCTATGGCTTTGTCACAATAGAAATCACAGATTTTACACATCACATTTCAGTTGCAGATATCTCTGAGTATAATTTGTGTTCATCACTACTTTAAAATGATAGTAATTAGACCTGACACTGGATCTGAGTATTTAATATTATAGTAGTGCATTATTACATGTATTAATCTATCAAAACTCTTTATGATTTTGGAAACTATATTTCCAAAAAGATGATATTCTTTGTAAACCATTGCATTTTATTTTATGCATTATAAAACATTATTCTGAGAAGCAATCCAAAATCTTCACCATACTTTCGAGAAGTTTAATGATATAAAAAAAATTTAAGAATACCTGACTTTAACATAAAATAAATAATGTTTGTTAATGATTGGAAGTGAGGAGTTTTGGGAAGGCGGAAAACAAAGACACTCCAAGAATATCTGACTGGTGACAATCAATCTATCATGGAGAACACAGAGGAAAGAGAGGTTTGGAGAGAATGATGACAATACTGAGGATCTTCTTTTGTGAAGATGCTGGTGTGAGAAGCCGAGTGTGAGAAGCCCACAGAACAAGCAGTTGGAGCTGTCCTGTGGAAGACTGAAAATACAGCTACAAAGTTCAGGAGCAACCACAGGAATAGAAATCTCATTTCAGAGTCAATGGCATAGACTTATTATAAAACAAACATATTCAGGAAGAGCATGTGGTATGGGAAAATAAAAGGTCTGAGCCAGAGCCTGGGAGACACCCGTCTATAAGGGAACTGAGGAGGGGGGGCGGGCAGCAAAAGAGACCAAGATCAAGTGGTCAGAGGGATGACAGGAGAACCCGGAGAACAGGCCTTGGGGATCCAGGGCAGAAAGGACACAGGGGAGAGTGGTATCAACATTACAAGGTACAGTGGAGAGGACAGACTATAGGAGGACTATTCAGAGGTCACAGAGTGGTGACTTAAGAGGACAGTCCTAAAAGCTATAAGAAACCAGATCTCAGTAAATTGAGGAATGAAGAGATAAGAGAGCATACATATGAGCTCGTCTTTCAAGACATTTAATGAGGGATAAAAGGACGGGAGGAATTGGGAAGCCTCTGAAAAAGAGGTAAACCAGGAATGGAGTGGCCAGAATCAAGGGATGACATTTTTTTAACATGTTTGTGGTTTAACAGAGAAGAGCCACCAAAGCGCAAGAGCATGGTAAGGAGGTCAGTGGAGAGACGAAGACCCCTGAGGCGTGTGCGGGGTGGGAGGCCAGGGGCCCTCAGGACACAGGCGGAGGGCAGGAGTAGTGCCATCTGTTCCTCTTCCATGAGAGAAGGTATTACGTTCAATGGAACATGCAGCTAAGTGTGGATGAGATGAGAAGAAAACTGAAAGCATTCCCTTGTTCCTGTTTCCTCCACAAGGAAGTGGATCCAGGACCTCATGGGCCGGAAATGTATGCAGTACAGAAGGAAGGCCTGTTTAGGAAAAAGAACACAAAATTTACCAAAGCAAAATTAGGGACAAAATGAATATTATTTAGAATGAGACAAGAAACCATACAAATCATAAAAATTTAAAAAAGCAGACCAATACTATAAACCCTTCGAAATTAAGAAAATCACGTGATTTATATTCATCAACTGGCACACCTCTACAATACTGTTTTTTCCCTACTTATTTGGCTATAAGCTCTGATAATCACTAAAATGACAATAATTGTTTGTAATATTCTCTAAAGAGAAAGTAAAAGGATAATTCAAGATTTCTTCTAAGGTGGTTAGTTGAAATTTGTTTTTTAATATTGGTGGGGGGATGCATAAAGCTTGCAACTTTACACACTTGCCTATTTGCTGTTTATAATGCTTCTATAAGTATCTGTTCGGCAAACAGAAGATTTATAATTCTAACATGATTCCCACTAAAAAAATGTATAGTGTCTGAGCTTGAGCCACTATAACGACATACCATTGACTGGGTGGCTTGAATGACAGACATTGATTTTTCACAGTTCTGGAGACTGGGGCATCCCAGATCAGGGTGCCAGCAGGGTTGGGTTCTGGTGAAGATCTGCTTCCTGGTTTGCAGACAGCAACCTTCCTGCTGTGTACTCACAGCAAAAGACCAAGCTCATTGGTCTCTTCTTATAAGGCCATTAATTCCATTATGAGGACCCCCATTCTCATGACCTCATCTAAATCTAATCAAGGGCCCAAAGGCCCCTTTCCCAAACCTCATCACAGAAGGGCTTAGGACTTCAACATATAAATAATGGGTAGGGGAGGCCCAAACATTCAGTCCATAATAATATTTTAATAACTAGTAATGCTACACTACCTGCTATGTTCCTGTCTGGGAAAGACTTCTGTTTTCAATATGTCCTGAGAACCGAATTCTTTACTTACAAATTTAGATATCAGAGGATTACAAGAACTTGCCAAAGACTAACTGCTGGCTCTGTATATTTACACTCTGTTTGCCCCTCTACCCCCATGCCTCTGCTGCCAGGCTCTGTGGAACACACTCCCATCTCTTTGTTCAGCTCTGCACAAATGACACAGAGGACAGTAGGGGTCCTGGGAGCTGTTTCTATGCTGGGATGATTGGCAATAACTGAAATTGATATGGAAGTGACCAAACCACAAAGGTGTTCTCCAGTGAACCCAAAATAAATGTGTCTCCAACTTAACTTTCTCTTATCTGGGGCCCCAAATGCCCACAGCCATTTCATTGCTACATGGCACAAGGAGAACATATGGAAACGCATGGCATCTTCACCAATTATGATTATAATATCTCATTTTTGCAAATTTGACAAAAGCACCACATGAACACATGGCTAGGGCCTCTCTCGGGGCCCTGGAAGTGATGGGCTCCTCCAAGCGAGGGGATTTTCTCCACGGTGAAGCTTTCTCTGCCTCTAGGGTCTGGGCTGTAAATGTGAGGATGGGAGCAATGAGACAACTATTTAAAATAAAATAATTCATAGTTTTATAGTGCTTACAAGGGGGAAATGCTATGTGTGTATTAAATCATCTAATCCTCATAAGAGCTCTATGATGTTGGTCCTGTGAAATTCTCCATTTTACAGATAAGGAAACTGAGTTACAGAGAGATTGGGTAACTTACCTACGGGCATACATGTAGTGCATGCCAGGTCTGGGATTTGAACTCAGGCAGACTGGCTCATGCTTGCACCCAGTACATGGAGCAGTCTATCCACAGCACACCATAGCTTCCACCACCACTACAGGCCTCTGCAGTCCCCACCTATTAGACTTAGTATATGTTTTTATGAATTTCCCTGTTTTCTGTTCCTTGCTACTGAAATATAGATTCTTCGAGGGCAGAGCTGTTTAGTTTGTTCACTGCTGCATCCCTAGCACCTAAAACGGTGCTTTGCATGTAGTGTGTAGTAAATATTTTGTGACTATCTTAAACTCTTTAATATTTCTCTAAACATTTTAATTACTCCAAGAAGCAATCTATTTGGAAAGCTGTGACATAAAATGAAAATAAGAAGAAGCACACAAGAAAAATGAGAAAAGTTTGACCTACATGAAATCCAGGGCAAAAATTAACTTCATATGCTTTGAATAAGATAGTTATCTCTGTCCTAAGTGTTTGTGGTTTGTGTTATCCAGTCTCACATGTCTTAATTCAGGTCGATTATATAGAGAATCAACTAGGAATGATCAAAGAATTTCAGATGGTCTTGAGTACCCAGATGTTTTTTGAAATTCAAAATTTGCCTTAGCACCTGACTGCATGATTATGTGCTATGTGATTTTCTCCTGTGATACTCAAGGCCTGAAGAAAACAGATAGGTGGGTTCAAGACTGAGGATTTGTTGGTTGGTTGTGCCAGCAAGTCAGAGGAGTAAGGGGCCATGTCTAATAATGAGAGTGTTCTTAAACCCAAGAGGGCCAGGGGCTGCTGGATGAGGGATTGAAGGAAGGCCAGTGCCTTATTAAGACTGAGAATAAGATACTCAGGGACATGGACAATGGACTAGTGGTTACCAGAAGGTAGTGGGTGGGGGAGGAGGGGTGAGGTAGACAGGGTAAAGGGTGTCAAATATAGGGGGTGGGAGGTTAAGTAGGTAAAGGGAATCAAATATATAGTAGCTGAAGGAAACTAGACTTTGGGTGGTAATCACAAAATAGAAGATATAGATGTTAAATTATAATATACTCCTGAAATTATATAATTGTGTTAACCAATATTACCCCAATTTAAAAATTTTTTAAAAGACTGAGAATAGATGGAATGAGGGTACAGGAGATGAAATGGTGTAGGAATGAGGTCAGAGTGGAATTTCAAAGTTCAAAATTTCAGAGGTGTAGCAGTTCTAGGTGATGACAAGGTCTTGTAACAGGATAGGAGATATTGATGGCAAGTGAACAAAGCTCTCAGATGAGTCATAGGACATGAGAAAATTTGATATTATGTGGGTTAGGTACGAATGTATACATTTACCAGCTTGAGCTATGATTTGTAAATTGTAAAACTAGCTTTAAATATCACATAATATTTAAATATCACCTCCAAGAGTCCATTTTGCTTTAAAATGCTTTATTTATAGTAATTTTAAAATAAAGATCTTCCCCAAATTAACAAACTAGGATGCTATCATCATCTCAATTCAGTATGTTCATAAAGTTGTGGGCTGTGAGTTTTGCTTGTTGAAGGTTTGATTCTGTTTATACATACCAAAGAAGTGTCACTCTATAGCCCCAGGTTAAAGTCCCTTTTGAGACGATATTGAAGAATTTCTATTTTATTTGGTGCTACTAAAGACCATAAAATACCTTTAGTCTCCAGAAGTTCACATTCTAAGGCTACAAGACACTCAATAGATACATAACTATAATGTTAAATAATGGTAGAACAGATAAAAGCACTTAGATCTTCCAGACACCCAATTCATGAAGTGTTCCAATTACAAATAACTGGCTGATTTTCAGGGAAACAAAAAACTTTACCAGGTATTCCTCAGTGGCTTAAAAAAGAGAGATAATGGAAGCTTGAAATTGGATGTAATGTCAAATGAGGAGTAAGATTTCAACTTCTTTCACTGCCAAGTGCAACTGAGGATAGGCAAAGAAATAGTTTGTTTTTCAGATTTATTTTTTTATCCTGAAACAAGAAAAGAAGGTATCATAAATCCCAGATCAACTATAGCCAGCAAGTAAATCAATTACATTCTGTATTAAGTATCGTCATAATAAAAGACCAATTCGTGTGTTTCATTAAATTCACCTGAAATGATAAAAAATCTTACAGAAGTCTTTCGAAGTAGAGGTTGTGTAAAAAGCTTTCAACCTTATAAATTGTCTAAGCGATGTCTCCTTTCCCTGCTTTGGAAGGCAGGCTTATAGGCACCTGGGTAGTGAGTTTTGTGGAAGTTACAAGTGAAGGAATCCATGCACTAGATCTTACATGTGAAGCAATTTTTAGTCATTTTAGAGAACTAGAGAAACAATTTTGCCCTTTCCATTTCCCCCACTGAGTCTTCCACATCTCTAAGACAGATGGAGCGCATGTAACAAAACCAACCAAATGCAGAGGATGCAATCTGGGATATTAAAAATGAAATCTTTTCCAAATCTTCACAAGCTCCTTTAAAAGCATTTTCACTCAAGTGTTAAGGCAGCTAACAGAGGTGTCTAAAAATGGAAAGAAGGAGAAGAGCTGCCCCAAGGGATCCTTTTTCAAAGCCAGTCAGCATTAATATCTACTTCTTAGAAAGGGATCTTTACACAATCAGCAAATATGGCCAAATTTAGTCCTATGTGGATTGAAGATGATTCTATCCCAGGGGGCTCTTCATTAAGGATCTTTAAATATAAAAATGTAGAATCAAATTCAGAAATAAGACAAATAGGCAAATGCAATCAATATTCAAGTATGATGTTAACATTTCCAAGAATTCCAAATAAATATTCAGTACCATTAAATTATCCAAAGAAATCAGTAAAAAAAAATATGACTAGCTAGATTTTAACATTTCACTCTTTCTCTTTATTCTAGCTCTTTATTATAGAAACATTGTAGCTTATATTTTACTTTTTCATAATATTTAAAAATAAGAACCTATCAATTGTGGCTCTTGGGTTTAAATTTTTTTATGTAAAAAAAAACAATTTATTCTGAGCCAAATGTAATTTCATACTTTCTAGGTGTAGATTAACCTCACGAAAATGTGTTCAGATATCACCATTCCATTGCCATCATCCAAAGAATACATCAATATTCAATTAAATGTAAATATAATTAATTTTTTCCTCCTTCTTTTTTCCACTGGGACATATAAGTAAACTGTTTGAAATGTATTACTGATGGAAATTAAATGTAAATTACTTATTTCTTAATTTATGGAGCCTCCGTGCACTGAAAACTGATCTAGGTGCTGGAGATACAGCCATGAACTAGGTAAAAAACACCCAGTCAGGCTCATAGGGGAGGCTGGTGACAGCCCTGTAAATAAGCAAATGAACAAACAAGACCATTTCAGATAAGTGCTGTGAAGGAAAGGAAATCTGCTAATGGCATAGAGGGTGCCTGAGAATAGGTCAGGGGCAGGGCACAGTGTGTTTGGGAAATCAGAGAAGAGGATATTTGGGTCAAGACAAGAGAAGGAGTCTGCATTACAAAGAGCCTGGGGGAAAGCATTGCAGGCAAAGGGAACAGCTAATGCAGGAAAGAGCTTCATGCATGCTCATATAACAGAAAGAAGGCCCAAGCGGCTGGATTCGAGGATGGTGGAGGTGGAGGGCCAGTGAAAGATGAGAATCAAGGTGTTAGGCAGGGCCAGATTATGTAGTAAAGATTTGGAGTTTATTCTAAGAGTGAGAAGAAGCCCCAGGAACTGACTGCATTGTTTAAAAGATCACTCTGTCTCCTGTGAGGCAAAGGGATGGGGCAGGAACAAGTGTGGAAGCTGTGAGACCAGTTAGACTGATGCAGGGGTCTAGGAGAAACACAATGGTGGCTGTAAGCAGAGTGTTGGCAGTGGGGATGGTGAGAAGTGTTCAATTTCAAAATATATTTTAGAGATTCAACCTAAAAGACCTGCTGGTAGTTAATTGTATTGTCTCGAACTATTAAGTTCTCAACTGAGACATATTTCCAAAGCTTTTCTGAAACAATTTTAGATCCAACTTCCTCGCCTTCATCTCCCTACTCATATGCACATCCATGCACTCCTTTTAGATATCAGAAAAATGCCCCCCACTCTCTCAAATCATATTTGGTCCAAATGGCTTACCCAGCTATTTGTTCCAGCATGCCAAGTGGGTCTCAGCTGCTATTTATTATGTCTACACAATAAATACACATCTGAGAAGTGACTCTGCAGACAGCCTCTCCCAGGTCTTTTTGTCACCTTACAGTGTGCATTCCCCTACAGACTCCTAGAGAAATCTCCAGTCACTTCATATTTGTGCATGACTCTTCACATGCCCAACTTCTGTATCATCTGAGAGTCTGCTTAGGCTGCTACAGCAACCCCAATAACATTACAAAAACCCAGCTTGATACCAGGGTCTCTACATGCCTCTGCCACTTCACAGAGGACAAAAGCCTCAGCAGCAGGTTGAACCATCTTACCATAGAGAAAACCAGGACGTAGACTCAGTCTGCAAATTGTGAAACAATAAGAATTAAGCCAGGTGAAGCTCAACTGGGCCCTTAACCTGTGGCTGCTGCCCCAAGAATACCTGCCGCTGCTCTTAGTTAAGCATCTTAGTTAGAACATGACTCCAGAGCCAGATTTCCTAGAATCAAATCCAAATGTCACCACACTTTAATTGTATGGCCTTGGACAAGACACTTAACTTCTCTGTGCCTCAGTTTTCTCCTCTGTAAAGGAGAGAGAATAATAATACCTGCTTTGTAATGTGATGATTGAGTGAGGTACTATGTATCGAGTGCTTAGAATGATGCCTGGTATAGAACAAGTGCTATGTAAGTATTAGCTCTCACCATCATCACTCTCCTGTCCCCTTCACTGATATATCACCTTCATTTCATATTTGTACAACAGAAATTCAGCTATATGATCATTGAGTTATTACAGAAAGCCCCCTACGTAGGTGTCCAGGTCAGTGGGATGTTAGGTGAGTGCATTCTGAGGTCATTACAAAAACAATTTGGTGGGACAAAATGATGAGGTGAGTGTCAGAGATCCTAAAGCGACACTTAATAAGTTGTGATTAATTTACTCTGAATAATGCATTGAAGTGGAGACATTTTTAAAGCATTGGAATTAAATTATTTACCATTCCGAGGCTCATCTCACTAACTAGCAAGTGTGTGGAGTGGGCAGAGGGGAGCCTGTTCTTTCCAGTAACTGTGCAGTTTCTCAGAGTTAAGTTCTGCAGTTCAAGTTCTTGCCTTTACCTCACTGTTTTTAGTCACTCCAGCGTTTAGGATGTTTACCAGCCAAAATAGGCTAGACTTATCCAATTTCAGCTGCTCAAAACAATAAAGTTTATTTCCTGTTGCCATAAGTCTATCATGGAAGGGACAACAAGGCCCTACTTATTGTAATTATTGAGAACCAGATTGGCAGAGGCTGTGTCTCAACACGCTTCCCTTACTGAAGGGGCAGGGGAGAGGGCATGTGGCAAAACACAGGCTGGCCCTGGAAGCTTCCGCCCAGGAATGACCCAGCATGCTGCTCATGTTTCTTTGGTTAAAGCAAGTCGTAAGTCCATGTCTGGGCTTAAAAAGAAGAGCATGTAAAATTTTTCTGTGTGGAAGTCCCCCAAATCCTTGGAGATGAGCTACCACAGGAGTTAACTGAAAGTAAGAAAACCATCTAAAAGCAACATGAACAATTAAGGGCTTATTTCTCACACAATAAGAAGTCTGGAAGTGGATCAAAGCCAAAGGTGGTAAATCCATCAGCTCAGGGAAGTCTCCAGGGACTCACTTTGTTTCTATCTTTCTACTTTACCACCCTCAGGATGCGTGCAGTACCTCCCTTCATGGTCACAAGATGGCTATAGCCAGCCATCACATGCAAACCAACAAAATCCAGAGAAGAATAGTAGTATTCCCTCCTATGTGTCAAATATGAGAAAGTCTTTCCAGAACACTTAGATTACTTTGGTTCCCATTTGCCAGAATAAAATCATATGGCCATGTCTTAGGCAGTCACTGACAAAAGAATAAGATCATTTCCTGGGATGAGAAAAGGCTTATGTTCCCTTTGCACAAACAACTCTGATTTCTGTAAGAAATATACTACTGAACATAAGAAATCAGGAAAATGTAACCTAGTTTCACCTATTATGGTAAGCTCCTTTATTCAGAGGGACCACAGAGTCCCTTCATGAAAAGCTTTCATTTGTGCTTACATAATCATTCACAGTGGAATAACTATGGGCAGATAAAGCAAGCAAAATAGGCATTTAATAGGAAAGGATCATTTACCTAAGGGCCAGGGAAATAAGAAACTACTTTGGATTGATATTACATCCATCTCAAAAGAGTTGAAAAGAATTCACCACTCCCTTCTTTGTGTCACCCTGGCCCCCAACGATAGCCTAAACACTCTTTCTTCATCATTTTACCCGCCACACTTTATTGCCTTTATCTGTGTACCTGTCTGTCTCCACCTGGAAGACTGTAAGGTCCTTGAAAGATATGGTGTGTTTTATCTATTTATTCCTGTGTGTGATAAAAATGAGTAACATCAAATGATTACCCACTGTGTACCAGAGCACATTCTAAATTTCAAATAAATTCATTCTTATAATACTCAAAACTGTCCTATGAGGCATGTGCTATTATTACCTATGTTTTATATATGAAGAGACAAAAGATCAAAAGGTTAAGTCACTTGTACACAACTATTAAGTGAGAGTTAGATTTCAAATGCAGGCAGCCTAGCTAGGTTATGCCTAGCACACTTGCCAGACAAATAGGTGAATCTAATTTACTTTAACATACAACACTAAGATGAGAGAAAACAGGGGTGAAAAACAAGTGCTATTGACTTTTATTTATATGTAGAATCTGAAATCAAGTATGATTGACTAAAAATTCCCTGAGGATAGAGATCATGTATGTTTCTTTTGCCCAATGTGTTATCTCTAACTTCTAATACAGTTCTTGGCACTCAGTAGGTTCTCAAGTATTTCAGGAAGTGGGGGAGGGAGGAAGGGAAAAACTGACTGAAGGAGGAAGGAAAGGAGGGGAGGAAGAAGAAAGACTGAATGCATAAACACAACTAATGTTCTTCTCTTGCCCCTTATGTTTTCTATCTTCCCTTCCTCTATTATTTCCATGAATAACTTGGCTTTTGAAGTCTACAAATTCTTACCTTAGGATAGGATGAAGCCTTAGTTTCTAAGTATTAAGTGTCCTGGAAAAGAAGAGTTTACATGCAACATTGTTACAGAATAAATAGCAAGGCCTCTCTGCTGCCCTAGAATTCATCTGGCTTTTGAAACAATGTGTCTTATGTAAAGTAGACTTTTCCTCAAACTGAAACATTTTTTTAAGAATTTGGACTTCTGCTTTCTCCTCTAATTGTGTGCTGCTTGAAATGTCAGTTCAATGCAGGGATGACAGTTCCCACATGGACATATTGATTTATTTTTTAAAAATCAATGCAAGGCCATAAGCAAATGAACAGCAATAATTAAAGGCCAGGAAATGACCACTGTCAGCTGATGGATTTATTTCTGCTGTCGTCCCTTTACCAGCAATATGTTATACTTGATAATAGGCTGCAAACATTAAAAGTGTTATTTTTCTTGTTTCAGTACCATTGTCATAGTACTCTGCTTTCATAGATTGCTGCAAACAGCCAGACAAATTTAATATATCAGATCCAATCCTTAGACTGTAGAGACTCCCCATTCTAGTTGTAATCAGCGAAGTAAAATCATAATGAAATCAAAGCATTGCCCTTTGTCACAAGTAAATTTTAAGTGTTTTTATTCCTAATGGTTTCCAAGGTTCTGTGGTTGAGTTTGTTATTTTGATTCATATCCAAAAGCCAATTTTAAAAAGTGTCTCTCTTTGGTCTAACCTTGAACTGGAACTTGAGTCTTTGAATATTCTGAAATGTTTCTTTTGTTTTTCATTCACAGACTATATTCAATTTTTTTTTTTTTTTTTTTTTTGCTATTAGAGATTTTTTTCAGGTATCTCCTCAATTTCAACATATCCAAAAATGAACTCACTGATTTCTCTGGCTTTCGTCTCCTGAGTTCTCTTTCTTGATTGATGGTACCATCACTCTCTGATCCAGTCCAACACTTTAGCCACTTCTGATTATTCTCACTTTCCCACCTACATTCAGTTAGTTGACAAGTCCATTTATTCATTCTGTAGATCTATCTTTTCCTTTTTATTCTCATGCCCAGTAACTTAAGTCAGTCCCTCACCATGCTCACCTAGAATATTGCAGTGACCCCCAAACTGGCTTCTATTGTTTATCTCTTATCTCTCCAACCCATCCTTTATATTTCCATTTAATTATTTTCCAAAAGAGAGATGTATTGTGTTTCTGTCCTGCTCAGAAACCCACAGTGGCTCACTGCTGCCAATTTTTTAAAAGCCCAAATTCTTTAACAACATTCAAGACTCTTCTTCAGTTAATCCCAGCTGACTTTAGCAGCATCATCTCCTATCACTGCCCACCATTGCCTTCATTATCGCCATACATATATGAATTTTCCCCAGATTTATTATGACATTCCTCAATTCCACCTACCTGGCAAAATTCAAATTACCCTTCAAGGCCTAGTTCAAATACCCTTCCTTATATGGAAATTTCCTTGATCTCTAAATAGAATTATTTACTTCTTCTGTGTTCTCATAGCATTTTGTTTATATTCTTATTATGCCCCTTATCTTGAGTTAGGTTCCCAGAAGCTGATCCTGAAAGGAAGATTTGCAGGGAGGTGTTTTATTAAGGAAATGCTTTCAGAAGAGACCGAAAAGTGAACGAGGGAAGTAGGAGAGAGAAAGGAAAGAGACTGAGCAAGGGTGAGTTTAGGCAAAGTTCCAGAGGGAATAGACAGCCTGATTCTACAAAGACGTCAATTTATGTTCTGCTATAACATAAATGAAGGAGTTGAGCTTCCTTACTCCCACACTGAGCAGTCACTGGCTAGGAGCTAAGGTCCCAAGCTCTCTGCACACATGCATAGTACTTAAGAACAGCAGTCATACATAGGTTCAGACCATTGGAAGCAAAAGCATATCAGAGCTGATAGATAGAAAAGCACATGGAAATGGTAAAAGGATCCCCAAGCATCTGAGAGTGTCAGCTACGCTCCTTAGTATAGTCTGTTTCCACCTAAGCATCTTCCAGCCACTAGATGGTGAACTACTGGAGAACAAAGATCCCTTCTTAGTCATCCTTATGTCCCTAAGGCATGGAGCTTATCATTTAGCATCTGAAAAAAATGCTTAAATATCACTTATTGGTTTGAATTAAATACTCCTTTCCTAAATCTTGTGTGATATTTTGCTACTACCAATTATATTGTGGAGATTTTGTTCCCTAACTGGTTTAGTTCTATAATAACAGATTTATGGTTTCAAAACCGAAGGTTCAACTTTTCACCTCACACTTTTCTTCCTGGGGCAATAACTTGCTCAGCACATCTCTTCCTAAATTCCAAGACAGGATGCTTGCTCTGTTCAGTCAAGGCTGCCAACTCAAGAAACATTTTTGAAAGATCACAATCAACATCATTGCCAAGAGAAGAAGTTCTTGGCACACAAAGAACCTGGTTCAATATGAGATGCCAGATGGTGATTTCAACTTCAGCTAAATTCCTGCTGAAAATAAAGTGTTTGAACTGCAGATGAGAAAAAGCTTCTATGAAAAATTTCCAAGTGTTAGAAGCTTCAGAGGGAAAAGGCAAGTGTTGATACCACCCCATCCCCCAAAACCACATGCACACGTACCATAAAACAACTACCTGCATCTGGTAGCTAAGATTCCCACAAAGATGCCTTTACTCTTTAAGAAGACTATTGGCCCTGATTTGATTTTTACTAATAGTAAAGTGCAAAAACAGAGTCCAATAACAGCAAATACTATTTAGTTATGTACAGTGTGTTTTCAAAGGGTATGTTCCCTTAGCACTTGCTGTGAGCTTTTTTGGTATTTGGAGGTAGCTCTCTTTCTTATCTGCCAATAACTTCATTATTAAGCCAATTAATAATCAATATGTCTCCTCTCCCTAAATACTTTTAAACTAAAGGGGATCTATGTAAAGTAAAAGCTGTTAGTGCTTGGCCTGGATGTCCTTGGGTTCCTGACTCGCTGGTTCAGGAAATTGAAAGCCCAGGTTCCCTGATTCAAGTCAGGATAAACTCTGAGGGGTTTGGCTGAAAATGGGATTCTGTCTGAAATCGTGCCCTCGCTGGCTTCTCCTCTTCTGTTTGTTCTGCCTGGCTCTTTCCCCTTCTCCTCCTCTACCACACTCCCTTGCAGGTTTCTCCTGGGAGCATCTGTTTAATAAAACTCTTGCACACAAATCTTCATCTCAGGGTCTGCTTATGGGGAACTGACCTAAAATTATATACAATTATTTTATTGATCAAGATCTCAAAAGGAAACAGTGGATGAAATCCAATTAGGTATTTGGAGAATAGTTAATAAAAGGACTAATTTCAAAGGGGTTGGCTGGGTACATAGAAACAAGGATAACACCTGCCTAGAAGCTGTTTTCTGGGATTTTATTACCAACTTAGGCCTCATTGGCAAGAGGTGAGTTAGTGACAGAGTTGTGTGGAGAGAGCTATGTGACAGAAGGTATGATCTTACGATCATACAGAGACCTCAGCCTACAGAGACCCTATAGGGAGTGAGCTGAGTGAATAACTACCCGCAACCTCATGCTCCTTCCTCCTTGCAGTTTTCCATCAGTGATTTCGTCAGCTGGACCAAATGAAACACCAGTTTGCAGGGGAGCCCCTTAATGCAGTACATCTAGGTTGATCTTTCAGGAGGAGAAGGGCAGAGAGGACATCTGAGGGAACAAACAGAAGCAATCCAGCACGCCTACTTCTCTCTCTCTCTCTCTCTCTCTCTCTCTCTCCCTCTCTCTCTCTTTCTCTCTCTCTCTCACACACACACACACACAGTTTGACCTGTTCTTGACTTTGACCTGTGACTGGCAACATATAAATAGGGACTAATTTTTCTCTCTGCTGACATTTCCTTTTATCTTGCTTGTACTTCAGGGTACCCAGAGATAGTCTGCATGATGTCGGGGAACAGACCTCAATAATCAAGAATTAGACAAAATACATTTTTATTAAAGTCTGAGTATGGCATCTAGGCATCTCAGCATTAGCCCCCAAACTTCAGTCTTGAAAATGTCATTTTATGTAGATTGAAATAGGACTCATGGAACTTGCTGCCATAAGAGTTATCATCACTTTGACCTCAATATTTCAGTACAAAGAGGCCTAAATTATATCCTTTGAGAACCATGCCCATTCTCTCTCCATTGAAAATGCACTGCAAATCAAAGAGTTATGCTGCTTTTTGTAATGACATATTTAATTGCTTTCTCATCAATCCAGGTGCAAAGATACCCTTGTTATTCAGTTTACTCCCAAATGTCATTATCAGAAGCAATGCTCTTCCTACTGGTCTCATTTTTCAGTTTTTGAAATGATCATTTTCCCTGAATTGAGCTTTGGCCTGGTTCTGAAAGCACTACAAAATGTTCAGAGTGGAAGACAAAAAGTCAGTCAGTTATTTCAAGGTCTTTGAAATTAATCATGGAAAGCAACATGGGTCCTCAGGATGCCAGTGGGAGCTGATGTGAGTGGGATGAAGGATGGAGGATGGAGAAACGTCACTCCCACACACCCCTAGGCAACAGGCATTACACAGCAGTGACTGCCTTCTTGTCTCCAGCCTTCTCACTGCTGGTGCCCTGCAGAGTCAGATATAGCTGAGTAGAAAGCAGGTAGGCTGTGAGACAGGAATTAACAAATGGCTCTAAGGGTTGTCATTTCTAAGTATTAATATTGTACATATTGGGCTATTTTCTTCTGAAATTTTAGTTTTTAAAATACTTTTGGGAATCTAAAGGTTTTAGAGGGTAGTGATGTTTTAAAATGTTTTTAAACACCATGCTTCATTCTGAGGCAGCTGTTTGCATCATCTATGAACCCTCACAGAAGGCAAGTCCTAGGGTGGATGGGCCGAGCCTAGCGATCTGATGCAGTCACTGTGTGGTCATTTTGAGCAAGGCACCAAACTCTCCTGAACTCAGGTTCCTTGCCATTACAAGGAAGTTGGGATGATGAAGTTGGAATCTTCTTTTTCTAACATTGCACTGTCTGATACTGTAGCCACTGGCCACATGTGGCCAGTCTGAATCTAGATGTGCTGCAAATACAAAATACACACCAGATTTCAAAGACTTCCTGCAATTATTGATGTAAATTATCTCATTAGTAATTTTTGTATTGATTATATGTTGAAATGATAGGATCGGGGGGGTATATTGGTTTAAATAAAATTTTAAATATTTTACTTTTTAAAATTTATCTACTGGAAATTTTGGAATTACACATGTGGCTCACATTATATTTCTATTGGGCAAGATTGTTTTATTTATTTACTTATCTATTTCAGGAACTATTTTTATATATGTTTCTGGGTTCTCATTTCTTCTGTGTGTGCATCAAATTCTAGAAAACTTAAAGTAGTCTTGTTTGAAAAAAATGTTGCACTGTTTTTTAGTCAAAGGTCTTATTTTTTTATAAGTCAAGATTTCATGTCATGATGGCTAAGTGTTAGGGGAAGGGACATCAATGTTCCTTAAACTAGAATTTCATTTCCTTCTACTTTGAATGAACTGTGGTGTCAATCTTTGGGCATTTACAGTCTTTAGAATAGTGGAATATTTCTAGATTTCAGCTCATGAAAAAAGATAGTTCTAAAAATGACGATCAGCCTCCCTATCCCATGTACACATATGCAACATCTCTTCTCCATGTGACTGCCAAGAATTTAGAAAGCACCTAAATGATCAATTCATGAGCTTCAAACGACATACTTCCTGACGTACATTATCTACTGGGTCAAATGAAGAACAGTGGACAGAAACAGGGCATCATACATGTCTTTGGACTGATGATATGGGCAGAAAGAGAAGCAAGGGGAAGTTTTAAAGCATATGTGAGCAGAGTGGAAGGAGAGAGTAGGTTGTCTGGAAACATTGAAGAGACATACATGTGCATGGATCAAGCCTTGAGTGTTAGGGCCTTGAGTGTTAGGAATGAGATCTAGGATCTGATGTGATAAGCAATGGGCTGAATGACCTGCTAGAGACTATGTTTTAAGGAAACCATCCCTCTTCTCTGTCATGCTATATATATGTGTGTCCCCCAGCTGGAGGATCTGATTAGAATCAAATGCCATCTCACATTATACCCTTTCTCTCTCATGTGTGAGAGAGTGATATATTCTTCATGGGCAAGAACTATATCTCACGACTTCCAGGACAGTAGTAGGCACAGAGTAGGTGCTCAATGCTTACTCTAAAAATATTGATTAATTTGTGCCAAATCCCTGTTTCCTCTTCTTTTATGTACTTCATGAGGGAAAATGAAGAGAGAATCCTAATTCCTAGCAAAGTCCCTACAGGGGCAAAAGTGTAAATCAGCTTGTCTTCTGTCTCTTTCCAATCCCTTTTCTGTTTTTCTCTTTTCTTCCTGGCAACTTCTTAGACTTTTACCACCAACATTTGATCACTGAAACTCCCAGTCTTTGACTTGCATGTTTGGAACCCAAATTTTCCACTTATTCCTTTCACCACCCATTTCCTTAGGGTCTTGGGGAAGAGTATAATGTCTCTTGCACCCCTACAATCCTTGGGTTGGACTATAACTGATATCTGCTTTAACCAGTTAGCACTCCCTGATGCAGCTCTGCAACTTACCTGAAGACTGTTTGGATTAGTTCAGATGGTCAGAAAAATAAGAAAGTCATTTATTAAAGAAGTGTAGAAGGACCTGGGAGTTAGTAAAGAGTGACAGGAGAGTTTTGTTTTGTTTGTTCGTTTTTGACTATTCTGTAAATGGGAAAAAAAACTTATAACCAACTATGAATTTGGGGAAAGGTAGACTCAGTTTGGTTAGAGCTATAGCCTTTCCCCAACCAGAAGAAAAAAGAAAAAATAATAACTCTGTAGATCCCAGGAAATTTACAAAGCCTGAATTTGCTTTTTCTCTCTTTTCTTTCTTTTTTTTTTAAATTCAGTTTTGTTGTCCTGACTTTAAACTAATCATTTCAAAGTTACTTTCAGGAAGAAACAAACAATAACTTTTTCTTCCCTGAATTATTCTTTAGATAAATTCTTAAGCTTTTAACCATATGAGAAAGCTAGTCCAATATTGAAAAATGTAGCAGGAAGACACTTGAAATTGTCATATACAAATAATTTAAGGATCCTGGGTCTCTGAACAACAGGTGCTTTGTAAAATGAGTTAATATCAGAGGCAGATAATCTGCACCAGATAAGAATGAAATGTGGTTTGTAAAGGGTATTAACGCAGGGTAAACATTGACATTTCTTTTCATTTTTCCTTATATTGCATATGATGTAGAATTGGAGCTTGGCTACCATTTCTGTTGCTATCTTCATTTTTGTTTAACAGAGAAAAGCTCAAGTGATATATTCTATAAGTCCCTGTTTTCTTCCACTGACCTGAGTGGACTAAAACTGTCTTTCACCCTTGCAACCTAAACTGCAGGCACATTGTGTTAAATTATCTACCTTGGTAGGACTGCTCTTGCAAAGCTTCAACACAAAGTAAACTGTGCTCTATACTTCCCCCTCCTTTCTAGGGACGTTGGAGTTGAATGTAATTTTTAGTTTTTAACCCCAGCATTCAACTCCACTCCATTCACTCCTCTCAATCAAGAGTATCTTATGTCTTTCAAATTATATAACCATCACCAATTCTGAACTTCCTCCACAGAGAGTGAATGAATGTTGCTTCCAACATCCCTGGCCCCCAAGAATCACTTCTTCAAACTAATGAGCAGTCTCATCCTTAAGGACTCTTGCAGGTTGAAAAGAGATGTTTGGAGAGAAACCTAGGCAGGTGAAGCTCCCATGGCAGAGATTAGGTAAAACAAAAACATCTCTTCATTCCTACCTTCTAAGACTTTTGGTTGTTTAAGTCCCAGGAAAACATTATACTCTTATTTATAAAATGACACCTCTGTAATTATTCTGGTAACAAGTTAGCTATTGGCTTAACAAACAGTGTGCATGTGTGTCATATAATTATTACTGGTCTGAACTACCATGCATAAAGTACATGTTTGTGAGTGTATACACGGATCATGAACCTCTTCTCTGTCTTATTTCTTAGGTACACCATGTTTAAGGAAGAGAGCTTGAGTTCTAAAATAAGACTGATCTGCTTTATTTAAAACAAAAACAAAAACAAAAAACAAAAAAAACAACTTTTTATTTGTTTTTATTTATTTTTAAATAACTGTAGATTCACATTAAGTTGTAAGAAATAATATACAGGGATCCTCTAAAGACCCTTTACCCAATTTTTTCCAATAACATTTGCATAACTGTAGTACACTATCACAACCAGGAAACTGACATTAATACAATCCTAGGGCCTTATTCAAATGTTGCCACATTCACATGCACTGATTTGTGTATGTACTTAGTGCTATGCAATTTTATCATATGTGATCTGCTTTTGAATCCTAGTTCTGTCAAGTACTAGCAAGGTCCTTAACATCCCCCAGCACCCAGTTTCCTCCTCTGCAAAATGGGTATAATAATGTCTGTCCCCTAAAGATGGTGCAAGGATTAGGTAAGATCATTTTTATCGAGTTTCCAGCACACTGCAATCTTAAACGCTAGTTTTCTTCCTGCCTATCCCTTGTTCTCTCAGTAGCAAGGGAGCTTTCTTCAGTGTCTTGCTGAAATAACCACACTCGTGGATTATAATAAATCAGGCGGCTCCTTCAAGGGCAACACATTTCACCCTGCAGCTCAGAGAGCCCTGGGTATAGCCCCAGCCCACAGCTGCCGCCGCCTCTAGGCCTGGTCTTGAAATCCTGTTTGCATCTGATCGAAAGGGTAGGGATAGGGGAGTGAGAATGCAGAGAGATTTGGGGAGGCGGGGCGCTGTGGAGCCCGAGTGAGGCGGTAAATGTAGAGCAATGGTTGGCCGGAGAACTGCCAACTCCAAGGAGTTTCTGTCCTTTGCGGAGAGGGCCCGAGCCTTGGATGTGCCGCGGAAGGCTGGATAGGGGATGGGAGCCTATGAGGACAGAGAGGGCAGGTGCGAAAGCCAGTCTAGATCCTGTGGAAGGGTTGCATTTGCCCCAAAGGATCGAAAGTCGAGTCTAGAGCCCTTCAGCCCCGCTGGACCCTTCGTGCACTGACAACCAATGGGAGCTCGAGGGCTGAGAAATGAGGACCGTCTGGGGGGCAAAAGAGGCACTAGACGCCCCACTTTAAAGTACTACCGGCTGGAGTGGGGTGCCTTTCCTCCACACCTAGACGAGGCCGGCCGGGTTTCCTGACGGGTGTGTGCGGGCGCGTTTGGAAGCAAAGGAAAACGAGCCGGCCGGGGGTCGAAGGGTGGAAGCGCCAGTCGCTGCCCGGTGGCGACCCTGGGGCGCTGGCCTCCTCCACCTGCACCCCATAGGGCCCTGGCGTTTCCAAGTTAAAATCTCCCAGGCGACCGCCCCAGTGTCACGCGCCAGCCAAGCTGGAACCGGGCTCCTTCAGGCTCCGGCAACCCGAGCAGTCGGGCCTGGGGCGCAGTCCGGGTGGAGGTGATGGTGGTGGGGGTGACAGGCCCCGCGAGCGCCGGGTGGAGGTGGCGCTCGGTGACAGACCCCGCGAGCGCGGCGGAGGCGCTCGGCGCTCCTCCCTCCGTGGCCCCTGCGACACGGACCCAGGAGGAGGAGCCGCGCCCGGGCCGGCGCCGCCCTGGCTCCTCCTCCGCGCGCGGGCCTGGCCTTCCCAAGCCGGCGTCCAGAGCTCGGGGTGGCCGCGGCGGAGCCGGGAGCCGAGCGCGCTGGGCGCGGCCGTCCCGCTGCTGCTGCCGCCGCCGCCTGCGAGCCCTGAGCGCGCCCGCAGCCATGGTCCCCGCGGCGGCGCCGGGCGCGTAAGCCCCGGGACGCGGTAAGCGGGGATCCCGCGCCAGGCCCGGGGGTGCACCGAGGCCTGGCTCTGCCCCCGCGCCGTCGGCGGGGCCCCGCGACCCCGGCACCGTGACGGGCTGGGGCTTCCCCTGCGGGGCCCGGGACCAGGGCGGGAGCCGTCCCCGAGGGCTGGGCTCAGGCAGGGGCTGCAGCGAGGCAGCGGCTGTCTGGGCCGCCGGCCCGGCCGGGACGCTCCCGGGGGACCAGGCGGGGAGGGGGGGCTTCGGGGGCGGGAGGAGGGGCGGGTGGTGGAGCAGCGGGAGACGCTGCCGGGGGCAGGCGGGCTCTGGGGAGGACTCGCGCCGTAGCCCCCGGGAGCCGCGCTTTTGTAAAAGCTGGCCCCTTACATATGGAAATGACGCTCGCGCGGGTCCCCACGCTCGTCCTTTTGAAGGACGCCCGCCCAGAACCTCGGCGCCGCCTGCAAAGTATTGTCCCGCTTCTTGTGCCCTAACAAAGCGTCCGCCTTCGCTTTGCAGAGCACTGGAGGCAGGCGGCCGGCTGTACCGGCGCAACGGAGAGGCCGACAGAAGGTAGGCGAGGACGGCGGGGGCCTGTCGGCACAACGGGGTGTCAGAGGTTTCTGAGCGTGAAGTGGGCAGGCGGGGCGGGACGCATCGGCATCACAGGTTGCCAGGGACGTGGGCTGCGCGTCCGCTCTCCCGTCGCACGGCGGAGCGCAGCCGGGTCTGGGCGCCTCCGCTACCCGCGTGGTCCCAGCCCGCAGCTGCCAGCTAAAAGGGGCTACTGTACGTTGGTCCAGGAGTGGACTTGAGTCCCGGAGGGAGCAGAAAGGGTGATGGTTTTATTGCCTTGTGCCAGCCAGGCAGCCTTATGATGGAGAAGCTGAGGAGAAACCCGTCTGGGAAAACCGGGGGTGTTTGCCTGGGCTGTCTGGGTAGCGGAGAGCTACTCTTAAAGTGGGGATTTTCGAAGGTGTGTGAGATCAATGCTTGTAGAAAGACTTTCCCTGGGCAATTACTAAGAAAGAGTAAAGAACAAAATGACACTCGTTAGTTGTCTATAAGTCTTGTTCGCCAAACCAGCAGGATCCAAGTGTGGAGTGTTGCGGGGGAAGCTTTTAGGGTTCCAGGGGCTGGGCTTCAGCAGGAACCAAACCGATCCCTGACAAAAGGACAAAGCTGATGGAAACTGTTCACTGCCGAAAGCTCTTTCTGTGAAGTTGAAAGAATGAGATAGGAAGAAGCGATCTCCTAGCCTCAGCCCTGCAAATGAAATAGCAGCTGGAAAGGTTGTTCCATCATGAACCTTGTGTCTAGACAACTTATCTATGATGAGGTCTTCGGCTTTCTTTACTTCACTGGAGCAGATCTTCTCCTTGTGTTGAGGGACTCCTGAGATGGCCTTGCCATACAATTTAACTCCCAAATTTGTGAAATCAACACAGATTGTATGGTTGCCTTTCTGTGACTGACATGGTAGCTTTTTAGGATTAGAATCCTAATAAAGTCCACCGTGGCACATTGGGTAAGCTCCTGAGACTATCCAAGATTCTCAGCTGGGCTCTCTTGCATACGTTAACATAAATTTATGTGTTTACATGTTTCCTGAGGCTTGACAGTCTGTAAGGAAATGTATTTTTTCTGTGTCAGCTTAATTTTATCTGGAGTCTTCTCTAGTGACTAACATATTGGTGGCTGACCTGGAATACTGGCAGATCTTGCTCTGGAGTTTAAGGGGGCTGTGAAAAATCCCAGACTGTGTGTAAAGTAACATTTCAGGTTGGCTACAAAACCAGTTTGTTGTGGTTTCTTCAGCTGTTGTCAGTGTCCTTAGGGAGGTTAAGTGAACTGCTAGGGAGTCTGTTTGCATATCTGTTTATTTTTACCTACTCTCTGTTGATTCTTTAGAGGAAAGAATTTCTAACTGCAGTGTAGATAAAGGGTAGGACTTATGGATGTTTCAAGTGGGTTGAGCATGGGACAGAGGCAGGAAAAGGCTTTACAGGGGCCAACAGAAAGGAAGCCATCACAGGCACTGTTTTTGCATTAAAATGTTAAGGATCAGTCATTTTAATAGATACTTTCTCAGAATGTCATGGGTGTCTTTTTTCTTGTTCTTTTTTTCATTTGAGATATGTAATGACCCTTAATATCAAAAGATGTTAACTGTCACAGAGGGGGAGAACAGAGCTCCCATGAATTCTGAACAGCCAATCTTAATTTAATAGGCAGTATTCTTATCATAAGTCAAATGTTGTTCAAGTAAATTGTTTTTAAATGTCACTGCAAATGACTTTCTAAACTAACATTTCACCAATCTTGATGCTTCCATTTTATGCTGATAATGAAAATACATTCTATCAGGTTTACATTGATAAAGGGTTGGCAAGTTTAGCCAGAGTGTTTTCCAGGGACTCAAACAGCCTAAAGCCTTTTCAGGAGGTTTATTTTCATAGATGCCAATTCATTTGTAAGCCAATAAATTATGTGGTGTGAATTCTGGCTATTGAACTTACATCTGTTGGGCAAGGGCTTGTAGAGAGATTGACTGAAGCTTGCAAAAAGATATTTTTATCCTATTTACAAATAAAATAGAATTTTTAAAAGATTATGGGAATACGCAAGTGAGCAACTTTGAAATTAAGTTGCTTTTTATTGCAGCTTATATCAGCAATTAACCATTTATTCCAGCTTTTAGGTGGAAAATTACATTTTATGTTCTAAGGCTCACTTCAGAAACAAGGTTGGGAAAATCTTTTGTTTATAGATGCAAAAAGAGAAGCTCTTTTACATCAGAGATCTGTTCTAATAGCTGCAGGCATTCTACATTAATTTGAGTTAATATGGCTCAAGAAGTGAAAGTTGTCACAAGCAGGCTTTTTTAAGAAAGTAACAAACAGGCAGCTGTTTTCTGCTTCTGTAATTTCACTTAGTAGCTGATTATAGGTCCTGAACCCAAAGTGGTAGGCTAATGATTTTATTCTTCCAGCTTTCCTAAGTGAATGACTTGATTGGCTAACCCACCTAGCTATCAGGTTTAACAAAAGCTTGACTTTTCTACATCATTCAGGATAATAAAATACTACAGTTTATTTATGTTTTAGAATAAATTCTAGTGGGTTACCCTTAGTTAAATTAAATTTTATAGTATAGTTAGCAAAGGTTATTTCTTTCAAATTTAATGTGACTCCTTGTGTGTGGTGGCATTTAAGCTTTTGTGTAATATTTCTATATCATGATTTATATTCTTGGTGATATTCTTGTGCTTTTGGTATCTAGCTAGAAGTGAGGTGCTGAGTAGAGAGGAGGCTGTCCGACAGAAGTCAATTTGGACAGCAGTAGTTTTTGGCAGAAATATTTTATATAGATATATAAATGAGGACAATTGCTTTTTCTATTAAGCTTTTGCTAAACTCAATTTTATTCTTGTCACTATTTCATTTTATACTGAAATTAGTCCAAAATATTAGGACTGAAAATCTGTGCAGCAAATAAAGTACAGAAAAAAAAAAAAAGAAACATTTAAATTTGATCATGGGCATTATGAGGCTCTGATTTACCAAAATGGTGAAAGCTGAAGGCATGAATGAAAAGCTTTGCCAAAACAGGGTTTATGCCTGTTTATCACTTTAGTTATAAAGTAATGAAATTAGTCACTTGGTGGTCACTGCCTGGTCTGTGGACCCCCAACAGCTATGTCTGAATGCAGATCCAAAAGCATCTATTATAATACCCAACGAAAGCGGCTGAGCCAAGAGGGACATCCAGACATTCCTCGTAGCTGTTCAGCTGCTTGACCATCTGGAGGGTAAATAAAAGGCCTGGGCTAGGGGGTCTGGCATTGTGCTTATTTATTATTTGGTTTTCCCTTGCCAGGCTTTGTCCCTTTTTCACTCCCACTGACCGAGAATAGACGTCCCCTTTGGCCATAGTGCCATTCTTACAAGCTCTTTTCTATATCTTGGATGCTGGAAAGTTCATAAGTTCATGTATCCACTTCATGCTGGCCTTATGTTGGGGAGTTCATTATTCCAGCTGCACCTCCACCTATCTCTTTTCCAGTCCCAGTTGGCACTGTGATTTCATCAGCCCAGGTTGCTGAGTGGAACACAATAACACAAATTAGAAATGGACATCCTTGTCAGGGTCTCACATTTTGGCAGCCTTGTTTTCAGTTATTTGGAAAGAAAATGCTCTGAATAGTTCTCATTATGAATGGTTACTGGGTGGTAAATGTTTTGATTAATGGCTCTGTTCATCTGCCTCTTATTTACCCTAGTAAGAACTCCAAAATATTGCTCACGCACTGGCCCTTTTATTCCAAAGAAGTGGTAAAGGCTTCTGACAGTTTGAGAAGGTAGATGATGAAGGGAGGCCCAGGTTTATGACAGGCTTTATAAAACTAGAATTGTTCTTTGCTATTTGAAGGAAGATTTATCACTCCAACCCCAACTTTCTTTATCTCTGAGAAAGATTCCTGTCACCGATGGATGTCACTTAGGCTTTGACTCTGGAAAGCCTTGAACTGCACAGATTAGACATAAAAATGTTTGGGGGAATTCATTTAATAACTGTCAATTTCTAGACTATACCCATTATTGAAGATATGGGATTCTTCATGATTGTTTTTATATAAAAATTTATTTCTTTTCCCTAAATCCTACAGCAGCTTTAGTAAAAGGAGATTACTTATTCTGTGTATCCCTAGTGCCTTGTAGGCTATAATTATTCAATATGTGGATGAAGGAAGGAAGGGAGGAGGAAGGAACCTCACCACTACCCATTCCAATTTGTGGGAATTTGTGGCCATCAAGTGTTCCATGGTGGTTTCTAGTACTTGGTACATGTGGTTAACACATAAAGGTGTAGATAAGTGATTTGCCATTAACATTTCAGTGATCCCATTCATGTGTTCTGTGTACATGTATAGGATTGAGACAGTATAGTTTAAAGTCAGACCAGACCCCATATTAGCACTGTCCCCTTGGACAAGTTGCTTATTTTGCCAAGCTCCAATTTCCACATCTTAAATGGTAATATCTCTACTTTAAAGAATGAAGAGGATTAAATGAGATTATATGTGTACTCGGTTTAGGCCAGACTTAAATGCTCAGAAGGTTAAAAAGAATTTCTTTTGAACTTTCAACTATAGTTCGGTCTTTCTGCTTTTCTTTGACATTAAGTTTATCAGTAATCTCCCTTAAAAGATAGCGGAAGCATTGAACATTATCTCCTGCTATTACCATTTAGTAATGTGTTTTAATATAAATAATATGTCCCCTTCCCATTCTGGCATTCCACAGCTCTCCCTCTGCATCTTTGAAGGCAGACCTATGTATGGCTGATTGACTTGTATAAGTTGCCTCTCTTCAGTTTACCCCTCTTTTGTAAGTTGTAGATATTTTCTTGGTTTTCTCAGTTTCCTTCCTGTATCAGCTTTTTCTAGAATTAACTCTCTTACTTGCTTACCATATAACCCTCAGGACAACCCTTCCAGATGGGTGTTATTCTTCTCATTCTGTAAACCAGGGGATCAGAGATGGTATTTAGTACAGATTCTCCTCCAAAGTCACATCTCATAACAACAAAAAAAATGCAGCTAAGTTTGTGAATCCGTTGGCTCCCTTACTAACTCCCTGAACCAAACTTCAGATGGCTCTCATAGTTCAGTTTGGCAGTGGGTGTTGGCTTTCTGTTTCTGCTTGATTATGTCTAGAACTGTAAATGCCTTTGAAAATGGGGTGGATGGGGGAAGTAGAGGTGCGTTTGTAGAAGAAATAGGCATTTCAAAGTCTTCATATGCTTATTTCTATAGCTCTCATTCAGGTTAAATTTCCACTCAAGGAATCTCCACTCAGTCCACAATGTTTTCTGTGTTTTGGTGTGAAGAACACAGTGTACTATGTATTTGGGGGGAGCTATAAAAGAAATAGAAATTGTGGACCTTGCCCATAAAGAAATTTCTGGCAAGTAGGGTGAAAAAAATTCTTGCACATGAAATTACTGATGAACATTTGGGGGATAATATCAACCAGTAAAAATGCATTCCATGCCAGAAGAATACTGACAACTTGTCGCCATATGTAACATCTTTTAGATATTTCCTTCCGTACTATCATGTGTTCTGCAGGGGTGAGTCTGTTTTCCCCTTCCATCAAAAGAATGTTTTCCTAAGTATCTTGGGAAGGAGGAAGATGAAATAAAGAAATTAAAGAAAAGAAGCTGCCATAAAATGAAAGAGGCTTGATTTAGTGAAAATACGATGACCTCCCAAAGAGCAGGGCATATTAGCTTATCAATTCAAAGCTGTGAATAAGATCAGGATTTCTCAGTACATTGTGAGTTTTACGGCCATTAATGTTGATTTAGATGGACAAATCCTCACCCCTTAAAAATAATTTTACAAGTGGGAAGTGTTAGAATCCTTTTGCTTTTGAGGTGTTTTTGTTTTGTTTCATTTTTAATATGAAAAATCAAGCAAAAACAGAGTAGCCTGGCTTTTATAAAGTTTGTCAGATTACAGCTCAGGGGACTGTTAAACTCAGTGAGTCTGAGAGCTATGGCAACCCTGAAGATCTCAGAACACCTTGGGGAGACACAGCAGATCCCAGCTGACAATTAACTTGCAGACTCTAGGTGAATCTCATTAGCCAAGCCTTGGCCTTGTCTAAATTCCTGGGTTTTGTGGCTTTGCTTAACACCTTGGGGTTTCTTTTCTGATGCTTTGATGTTTATATAGCACTCTCAACTTATTTTGTAAACATTTACACGGTGATTAGTTAACCCAACAGACCAATTCTGGGAAGTTAGCCAGAGCCAGCAGCACCTTAGTAATAGAAAAACTGATAATTAGAAGAGACCTTCTGAGACCTGGAGTCTGGACCAGAATGGTGCCACTTAGTGTTAATGAGTGGCCCCAGTAAAAATCAAGCTACGTGGCAGAGCTGTTTGAATCCGTCTTCGGGGTCCACCTGGTTCTACTGAAACCTTTGGGATGGCTGGGGCCCTGTTTTAGCTTGTCATGTTTTGAAGAGTTGTCTATGGAAAGAAAGCCACACAACTTAGAGCAGTACTGATTTGTTCAGGGCTCTCCTATTTTGAGTTCTGGCTGGGTTCAACATTTTAACTTGTGTATTTTCCATGTTGTAATGGTCTGCTCTGTGGAACATCACCTGTAGGTTAGAGTTTTCTGACCAAGAGCTTGATTTAAAAGTGCTGCTTCTAAAAGTGGAATGGTGATTGTCACAGGCAGGGGGAGGGGGAAATGGGGAGTTGCTGTGCAGTGGGTATAGAGTTTGTCATGCAAGATGAAAAAGTTCCAGAGATTTGCTGTAGAGCAATGTGCATATGGTGAACGGTACTGTACTACACACTTAAAATTTTGTTAATAGGGTAGATTTTATGTTATGTGGTTTTTATAACAATGAAAAAATTATCATGATAAAATAATTGACAAGATAAATTTCTTTAAAGGTACTGCTTTTTATAATCAAAGGGCTGTTTCTGAGAGCCATGTTTCAGATGGATGAGGTCACCTTCTCAAGGGTATATGTCGTATTTGGCTTCTATTGCATCATGATGAAGGTACCTTCAGATGTGCAGGTTTCAGGCTTTCCTTGGAACACCCAACACATTACAAATGAATTATTGTACAAACAAAAAAACCAGATTTATTATTTAAGCATGATGTACCTAGTATTTTATAATATATATTTTTAGCAAAAATTATTCAGAGAGTTATTGATGATTCTATGTTTTTACAGGTCCCACGGAAAATGGGAAAACAGAAAGCCTGGGGTTTGGGTGGGTCACAGAGATGGAGGACAGAATAAACAGATGAACAGAGATGAGAGGGCCAATGGTAGAGGTTCCCCAAGATTCTGTATGATTTATATGGTCTGTGACTCCTCACAGTCTGAAAGATTGGAGCAGTGTTTTCCCCTTTCTCTAAGCAACTAGGCATTACCTAAACCTCCCTGGGACTAAAACAGCCTCAGGGAGTACTCTTCCTGTCACACCTCATGTAATTGCACCAATGAAGTTAATTGAGTTGCTTTTTGAGGAACTCGTGTCAAAGGCATTTGGTCTCATGTAAACAGGGAGGTGGTTTTGTATCAAACTGTTTTGTCCCTCGCCTCTTGCTGCAGCTCTCCAGTCTAACAACAAAAGAGGGCATCTAGGCTAAAAGAAGAGAAACCAAACAGCTCATCCAGGCCGGCAGATTACAACATCTGGGCAGGTAGTCTGGAGCTTGCAGACTTGTGTGAGAGCTCTGGCCTTGCATTCTGTTGCTGCTAACAGTTCATTTGAAAGGACTGGATGTCAGAAGTGGTCTTTCACCATCTGTAAGTCCTGGGCCAGATGAGCTGATAGAGAACCGCTCTCACTTTTGAGTTTGATAGACTGGCTGCTGGCCTGAGGGCCAGGCAGGAGAGGAGGGTGTCTTTCTGCTTAGGAGACTCACTCATTCTGATGACGTTACCACGCAGTGACCCGACCTCTGGATGAGCCCCATGTGAGGGCATGGGGCAGCTCCACTGGCCAGGGTCCTGGAGACACCTGTGGTCTTGCTGGGAGATGTGCAGTGTTACCTTTCCTGCTGGCCCTCATCAAGATGCTGATCCATGAGAGGACCAGGGCATACAGAGCATTCCCAAGGGGCTAGCATGGGTGGGGGTAGTGTGCCAGGGGTAGTGGCAGTAGTACCCTTGGGGCTGCCACAACCTGTTCTTGTCTCTGTCCCACACAGGTGAGCTCTGTGGGCTATGGGATGGATGAGGTGGAGCAGGACCAGCATGAGGCCCGACTCAAGGAGCTGTTTGACAGTTTTGACACAACGGGCACTGGGTCCCTGGGACAGGAGGAACTCACTGATCTTTGCCACATGTTGAGCTTGGAGGAGGTAGCTCCAGTGCTGCAAGAGACGCTGCTTCAGGACAACCTCTTGGGCAGGGTAAGGCTTGGGGTGAGAGCACCGGCAGTGGGAAGTGGGAGTGGTTTCTGTTGGGGCGTTGGGGGTGGGGCAAACCACACATACTGCAACTTGTTTCTAACATCCTGGCTGTGTGTGCCTCTAGCTCTTAACCTTCTTTCTCTCTGAAAAGAAGGTGAACACTGAACATCTTAGAGAAAAATAGATAACAAGAGGATGTTTTCCAACTTTTTTTCTCATTCTTTGTGAATCATTTTATGGACTCCACTTTCATCATTGAGACAGAAGAGAGGAGACAGATTTCCACTTGAAGAAAAGGGAAATGCAGTGAGAAAACTGCCATTCACAGGAAAAGCAGATTGCTATTATGACTTTTACTCCCAATAAAGCTATTCTTGTGTGTGACTTGTTTCTGGAGTGAAGTATTAATTAAACTCTTCACCCAGGAAATAAGACAGGAGGGTAAGTAAATACAGTGCAGGTTCAATTAAAACCCAGCACGACTTGCTACCAGCAGGGATGTACATGTGTGCTGATGTTAACTTCTGTGTTGACAACAAATAGTCATGTTCTCTCCAGAGATTGAGTCACAGATGAGTAAAAAGTGAGAAGGGGTCCTTTTTTCCCTCTTGCTATTAGTAGGAAAGATATTTGATCTGTCAGGACCTGTTCTCATGATAAGAGCATAATGTGTATGGCTTTGCTTGATTTTTGCTGTTGATTTTTCTGAATGGGTGAGAGATAAAAATGGGCAATACTTTTGGAGTTCTATGGCTGTCATTGCAACAATAGTTTTTATCATGTGGTGCAAATTGAGGAAGCATTCATGAAGCTTCATTTTATGCCAGTGACTGAACTTCCATTTTTTTTTTTCATTTCATTTTCACTGTCTATTAGCTGACAAGTTGGGTAAGTGACCTTATATACAGAATGTACAATGTATGGGCTCTCTGTGACGTGTTCAGAACAAGAGTAGCGATCATCTTGAAATTAATGCACAAAGAACGATATTGTCAGAGGATTGACACCATGAATGTGGTGTTTACCAGGGCTCACACTTAAAGGAAAAAATTGAGTTTTTGCAAAATTGGGACCATTCTTGGTCACTTTGGGAGCATTAGCTGCTTGTGAACATATGTGATTTCTAAAGAATGCTAAAAATCTTGCTTTGAAAGCACTAGAAGTGAGGAATTTGAGAATTAAACTATTTTCTCCTCATCATGTAATGCACTTGTGTTTTTTAGTTCTGCTTCAATCTCAGACACTTTGGGGAGCCAAGAGTAGTGTTTCCCTCTGTAGTCCTTAGAGATCTGAGGCCTTTGTGTGTCTAAGGAATAGTATAAAAGTAGAGGATCCCTTTTAATACTTATTAAAGCCTTAAGACATAATACAACTTAAGGTTTCCTTGAGAGACTGTGGTAGAGTCAGTGTAAATATGGAATGCTCTGCTGTACACAGATCCACCTAGGCAGCAGATTAACAGTTTGCTCTCCAGATGTTGCACATTTTTGCCCTCATTTGGCAAACTAAAAGGGGAGCAGTTATCGATTGATTTGTTAATAGCTTGACACTACCGGCCTGCTTTTTACATTTGCTATTTGCCTCTGAATAATGAATTCCTAAGTGGTCTATAGCGTGATATTTACTTAGTGAGCCTGTGATAAAAGTTAAATAGATATATGCATATTGATTTCATGAGGGAGGTCCCTGGTGATTGTCTTGAGAGCAGTGTTGGCATGAATTAATGCACTACTGTTAAATTTGCATTTTTTATGAAACTGAATTATTCTACTCAGATGAGCACATAAACTTAGCCATATGCTAAGGTACTCTCTATATGGCCTATATTCCCTTTAAAATATAATGAAAAAATTTCTTATAAGTCACTGAAGCAATCCAAGTGCTGTCACCTTCTTGATATATTGAGTAGGGTCATAGTTGAAAATTATGAGTTTTTAATGCCAGTCATTTTTTTTTCTCTTTAGATAGTATATAAAGAACTTATAAAGATTAGCAGTTTGGTGTGATAAAACAGAAGAAAGAAATAGTAGCATGAGAAATCTAAGTAGATCCATGTTATTCATGTATTATGTGTGTCCTGCATGTCAGATGTTAGCCTTATGGTATGGCTGCAGCTTGTTTATGTTCATTGTAAACTAACGTTTCCCATAGAATTGGCTTTGGGATACATTAGTATCCATCAGCTTCCTGGATGCTTATGGTTTTAATGTTATCTTTTAAATCTTAATGAGTATAGTTTTTAAATAAAACAGAACTTCCAAGTTTACCTTTATTGGAATTGAGCTGAATTATCATTTTTCCTTGAACATCAAATAAGATAAAAGCACTTGTACCCCTCAACTAAGAACATGACTGTTGTCAGTTTTTTTTTTTTAATTTTAAAATCCACCTTGAATAACTTCTTGTACTTTTCTTTTTAAAGCCTAATGTTTCTTTTGATAGTTGTTAAGGAAAGTAATATAAATCAACTTGCCTTTTTCATGTATTTTAATGTATCATAGGCCATTTACCTCCAAATTATGTTTAAATTCATCTGTCTAGTCTTGCTTGATAACTTAGAGCCCTGTTCTTCTGAGCACAGTGGTTACTGTATAAGTGTTTGAAATGCCTAAAGATGTGGTCAGTGATTTGAAAGAAAGAGTACATGCCAGTAGGGATTACTAACTCATTTATCAAAAGAGCTCCATCCATATGTTTGTCATACTTAAGCACCTATCAGGTAGTGAGATCCTCAGACAAGGGACTTTTAAAGACATTGAAGAACTAATAGTCTGGTCAGGTAATGTACATGGCAGGTAAATAGTACTGAGAGCAAATACTACAGACATTTAAGAAAGGGAATCATATTAGCGCTTTTATTTCATCCAAGCAACTGATACCTATTGTAGGTGCTGCCAGTTTTTGTGTCTTTTAAATAAATGTTTCTGTATGCCTGCCTTTTTTTACTAGAAATCAGGATATAAATATGATAAATTACCTTGGTTTTATTGAAGTCTTTAGTTATATCCAGTTTAAAAAATACATTTTCCTTTCCCTTGGAATATACGAGCTTTGACAAAAAACAACCCCTGAGATTCTGATGAATTTCCTTGCGATACTCTTTAATATGAATCTGGATACTGAGGGCCACAGTGTCCTTGCACTCTTTTGAATCAAAACAAGCCACCTGGTAGCAGAACTCACCATTGGCTTCTGAAGGAGTCCAATAGGTATGTAGAGTCCATAGGTAGTGTGCTATGTGTAATTCCGAAGTCATCAGAGACACTGAAATGTTTTAGTATTAAAATTTGATAACTGAACAAATGTATAATTTAGCTCGGCTTTCCTACTTTTCATTTTAAAATACTTGGCGTTCTTTTATAAATGTCAAAATTAATTTCATATGGAGGATTTGCTTGTTGTTTCCAATTCATTAAAAGCTTTTAAAGATTTTATGCATGTTTTAACTATTTGAAAAGTAAATCAGAAATACAGAAGTACTTTCTGGTGGTGATTATTTGGATTTGTTCTCTACGCATATATCATCAAATAGTGCCTATTTATAGCTACCCTGTGTTGATGCTCCTTTTTTGTATTTTGATCTGTGGCTTTTTGAATGCATTGGAGGGAATGTTGAAACATTTCTCATTGCATCTCTTAAATATCCGAACCTTCACTGTATCTTATTGTTTAACCACTGTAGTGTAATTTGAAATAGTGAAGGATATTTCTGATTTTTATGTTGGTCTTGTGATTTCATGTATCTCTCTATCACTCATTTTCTTTCTTTTTCTTTATTTCTTTTTTTTTTAACTTATACAGTACATGATATTTCTAGGTGGTCTCCCATCCAAGTACTAACCATGCCCAAACCCTGCTTAGTTTCTAAGATCAAACGAGATCAGGCACATTCAGGGTGGCATGGCTGTAGACTCACTCATTTTCTTTACAACATTCTCATCTGGGGTTGAATTGAATGCCTAAGAGTCTGTGGTTCCTATCTATACACAAGGAGACAGTCTGAGTAAGAGGTTACAAGACTTGTTTCTATTCTGTGTTAATACTTCCTGTTTAAATTCATTGCATAATTAACTTTGGTTTTGCATACTGTGAACCTTCAGTATTTCAGACATATGTAGTCTGACTGAAAGCAAGGGCAGAGGGGAAATTTACATGGTCATTCTTTTCTACCTACTTTGCTTTTGCCAGAGGAAGAATGGTCAAGAATGCTCGTTAGGTTTCTAAAATATTCCACTGATACTTTTATGAGTAGCTTCTTGTGTGGATGAGGGGACTTAAAGTTCTTCACTGTCCATCTGTATGATGGAGGAACCTGGAACTTGGAAAAGTACAGTGACTTATCCAAGATCAGACAACTCATTTGAAGCAGCACCAGAATGGAAACTCAGATTTCTCAGTCCTTGAATGTCTGCATGTCTCCACAGCCTCCTCAGACCCCAATTATGCAAAAGTGAATCTTGTTCTCCATTTCCCCTCAACCTGGGACAGTGTACTATTGGAGCAGTTTCTGAAGTCAGACCTGAATTCATATACTGACTCTTGCCAGTTTCTAGCTATATGGGTTTTTTATCCTAAATACCCTTCTTATAAGATTGTGGTGAGGACTGACTTTGATTGTGTATATCAAAGACATCATAGAGCCAGGTACACAGTTAACCACCATGTTCTGGATCTCCCTCCATCTCTTACGCACCTAGAATGGGTCTTTGATTAATAATGGCTTCTCAGTAACAATTTTCTGAGAAATCTCATTGGAGTAGAGAATGTATTTGCTAAAAACTCATGTGCAGTGGTGGTTTGCATCTATTTCCATCCATAGGCAGGGCTCTTTAGATCAGTGTTGGAGCACAACTTCACACAGTTGCTTTAGGTTTTTAGAACCTGCCTTTTTAAATGGCCTTCGCCTCTCTTAGGGTTGTCTGCAGTAAATGACTACTAAACTACTATAACCTGAATGCTTTATTTAGAGGACAACATGTCAAAACTATGTCTTTCATTATGAAATTGAGTCTTTTTGTTCATCTGTCATTTCTCTTTGCATAATGCCACAAATACTATTTTCCCTGACATTGATCTTCTGATGAGTGCATGTTTCTATACCCATTTCAACTAACACAATGTTTTTGAATGTTCTCTCATTGATTTCCCTTTGTATTACTAGATATAAACATCCTAAGTGTGATGACAGTCACATAGGCCTATTGTCTTATTTAATGAGCTCACTTTATTGAACACTGGCTTGAGCTCTCTCATCTTCGGCCTATTTGAAGTGCTGCCTGCATACATATGGAAACTGTATGCATTTGATCTCCAAGATTGCACAAGATGATTTTATGCAACGTTAGTTTCTTTATTCTACTTCCTGTTACAGGGTTTTTTTGTGGTTTAGATAGCATTTGTTTCTTATGCGATGTTTAAATTCTTTTTGTAAAAAGACAAATTGTGTCCATAAAAAAAAGCATTTATATGAAATTTGGAGAGCAAAAGTGATGAGGTAAATTTCTATTAAGCAGTAGTGACATATAACAAAAAAATAATATCAGACTTGACTAGTCTTTCTGTTAATTTAGTTTAAATGTCATGTGTGTTTTCAGTCAGTCATGTAATTTTCCCATTGCTGCAAACTGGCCTTTGAGGCATACAAGATATAGGTATGCTTGTAAAATGAATGGCAGCAATTATTATTCAAATGAGGAGATACCAACCAGGGTATGCACAGCTGGGAAGCTTGTTACCTTGTGAGATTTAATTGCATTGTATATTTGTGAAGATTTCTAAATTTTAGCATAATACAATAGTAAAACTCCCTTGGAGGAGAAAAATAGTACTTAAAGATTCCAGTTATTGAACTTTGTGAGCCCACTGATGCATGTTTCTTCACAATAGAAGGCATTTATTAACATTTTGGTTCTGGGTTATGCCCTAAGGGGCTTTTCCGCCACATCAGTATTCATGAGCATTGATGGAAAATAGCAGTCACCTGCCTCTATTAGAGAACTATCTCTTGAAAGATGTGAAATTTACTGCTGTTTAAAGTGGAGGATCCAGTGTCTATATGCCCTTGCAAGAAGGAAAATAAAAATCGAATTAAGACTTAAAGCTGCTCTAATATTTTTTTAATTGAGGTTGCATTAATTAAAAATAAAGTATCAGGTGTACAGCATTATAATTCACTATCTGTATACACTATAGCATGCTCACCACCAAAAGTCCATTTTCCATCTGTTACCATATAATTGACCTCCTTTACTCATTTCACCCTCCCCGTACTGCTCCACTTGTTTTGATCAGCTTGCCAGGTTTTTGTTTTGGGATTTTAGATTTTTGTTGTTGTTGTTGGAGAAGGGGTTACCTAGAAAGACACCGTTGGTTTTTGAAGAACCTCTAAGTTAATAATCATGTTCAGTCTTTCATAGACCCTTTTTTCCTAAAATGTGGTAGATTTAATATAAGTCCATTTTGGAAACCTTCAAGCTCTGCTTGTGAATATCTTGGAGAAGTCAGTTGTCAGAAAATGTCCCCATTTTCCTGCCTGCTGGCAGGTAGGATATGCTCATTTATCAGAAGTCACTACCAACCTGTTTTTTCTCACTCAGAATACATAACCAGATTCTACCTTGTAGTTACTAATAAACTTCTTTCCTTCCCTATTCCACCCTCCCACACTCTAGATTCTAGAGTACAGTGATAAACTCCTTGAGGGCAGAGGTTATGTATCTTCTTGATTATTCCCTGAAGCCCTAGTGGATGGCTTTATACCTAGTAGCTTTGTATAAAGTTGAGGATTTGACCTTGAGAGGTCAGACCAAGAGTGGAGCAGGCCTGGGGCAGCAGAGCTGCTGGACTTTAATGGGTCCAGTTAGAAGGCCTGGGTTCTCCAAGTAACCCTATCACTTTAAGACATGTGGCCTTGGGCAAGGCACAGACCTTCTCTGTGTCTCTCTCATCATTTCTCAGGAGGGGGCCCGCCTTGACCATGTCACATGACTGTTGTGAGAGCCAAATGATCAAATGCCCAGGAGAGAATAAACCTACATTAATATCCCCATGCATCTAGTATTATCTAGGACCCACGTCAATAAAATCCTCTAATTGGATCCCTTATCCCAGTTAGTGTCGGATTTAAAAAACAAAATGTTAACCATTGAGGATTGAAAAAATTTTAACATTTTGCCTTATTCAAAGAGTTATTAAACATCATAAGGTTGTTCTTGATCATTTAAAATCTTCTTGGTCCTTCACTTATCCTTCTGTAAGAATGATACCCTCAGGATTTATTTAGCAGTACATAGAGCCTTGACCCAACACTAAATAACTCCAACATAGTAAGTTTTTGAGTGCGTATGCCTTTTTTTATAGTTTAAAAAAGTTTGTTAAAGTGTTAAAAATTATACTTTATTTTTATTTGAGGGAGGATAGTTCATATCTTTCCTCAGTCCTAATATGTCAATAGTTACTTCTTACACTTGCCTTAGAGTGCCCTTGTCTTTCGTTTGCTGCTTCTAATCTGTAGAGGGTTGGGAAACAGGCTAATGAAGCTTAATAAATCAGGTAGAGTGAAAATTAATAACTCCTAAGTTGCGTCTGCAGCATTTTCTATGAGAAGAGCATGTGGGCTTTATGCCTTCCTCAGCTTTGGACATCACTTGTTTCCCAATTGTCTGTCGTACTCTAGACCATTGAGGTTGAGAGATAAGTAACTTCCCCATAAATGAGGATAATACTGTCTTCAAAAGTTGGTGTGTTTGTGTGAGACCTGAGTAGTCCCTTGAATGTGGCATATAGTAAAGCTTTGGAAGTTGATTAAAATTAACTTCCAGGTTATAGCTGTTTTTGTCACTTTTCAGGGAGAATAAAACTAAGATACAGAGACCCCCTGGGTGATTTTCATGTGTAATACTCACTAAATTGAACTGTTAGGATGAAACTCAGAATAGCTCTTTCCAGTTATCTCTGTCAAAACTTATGCCTTTAGAAGACCCTGTAGACACCCATGGAGACAAGGATAAAAGATTTGAAAGTCTCAAGGCAAGCACCTCCTTTTTGAAACAGGAGCCTCTTTTTTTGTTCAACTTATAATTGTGGCAAGGAAAGACTTAAGTTTCATTCAGGTCATCTCCATTAATATCCTAACTGAGAGGAGGAACTTAAAGGTGGGGTACTTAAAGCAATGGGATCAGTTTCTCCGATGCTGGACAACTGTGCAGATCCTGGTGCAAAGCAGGATCCTGGGCCTCCCTGCTGTCACCCTTCCCGCCCCCCGCCCCCACACACACACACACACAACTCCCACTTGGCTTCCTTGATTACTCTCATGGCCAGTTGCTTTGCTTGAGAATATGGCCCTGTTTCTCTGTTAAAGTGATGGAAACAGCCACCTCTGTTACAATACCTGCTAGTAGTATTAACTTCCCCTTGCTGAGCACTTCATAAGTGCCAGGAAGCTCTAGGTACTTTATATAACTCTCATTTTATCTCCTTAACACTGCTCTGAGAGTGGTGGCACCATAAATAACCTAAAATACATGCACTGCTCTTAGCACTGTACCTGCCTGATTCTCTGTGACATTTCCTAAGAATTTGTGCTCCATGGCAGCAAGGATCTGTGTCAGTCTCTTTCACTGCTATATCACCAAGGAAAGTGCCTGGCATACAGCAGGTGCTCAGTAAGTATTTGTTGAATGAATCATAAATATCAGTTGTTAGCCCCATTTTTTACAGGTGAGCAAACTAAAGTTCAAAGAGGTTTAGTAATTTAGCCAATTCACAGAAGGAAGTGAGTGGCTGAGCCAGGGTCAGAACCTGGACCCAAGTGGTTCCAGTGCAGAGCCTGTATTCCTAACCCTTCCCCACCCTCCCTGAGAGGGAGGCCTGATTCTGATAGGAAGCAGTAAATACCTGCAAGTGTCCCTGAGGGGAAGTGGTGTCTCTAAACTGGTTGGGAAGATGGCCTTGCCCCTGAAAACTGGAGCTGGAATGCCACAGTGCCTGAAACCCACCTCTGACTCTAGGTCACAGCAAGACCCAGCCCTCTTCCTTCCCCCCAGGCTTCTCAGCAGCTGGTCATCTGTGAAACCTAATTAGCGAGGCTTACATTTCTACAATCTTTTAACCCTTTCATTGATTGTATAGTCCTGGCTGTTTAGCAGATGCCTCACCTCCCTTAACATATTTTGTCTCTGGCCCTGTATATTATGCCAATTTTTAGTCTATGTGATCTAAAGAAATATGATTTTAGAATGTGATTCCAATTAATCTAATATGGTAGGGAAATCACGTATACTTTGAGAGAGTGTTGTCAGTTGTAAGAATACACACTTTTATGACATGGGAATCTCAGTGGATTCTTCTTCTTTGCACTGATTTCCATGGGTAACATTGTATAGTTTTTCCCTTCTTTTGTTTAGCTAACTGTTGAGGTTTGTTGCTTTTCTAAATTTAATTTGGAAGCGTTTTTTTATCTGTCACGCATATTTAAACTTCTAGGTGATGTTTTGTTATGATACCCAAAGAAACCCAAGACAGCACAAATTACAAATGTACCAACTCTGTATTTACATAGGGGCTTTTGTATAAATAGATGTCACATTATCAAACTAGAATAATGGTGAGAAGAAATATCATCTCTCCCTCCTGCCTCAGGGTGAGATCACGTAAATTTACATTATAGAAGAATATACTCGGCCATAAAGAAATCCATTTTACCCTTTTAACCAAATTGATATCTCTGTTCTGAGTATTTACTTAAATACTCAGGCTCTTTCCTACTTTAGTTGAAGTAACTGTTTTTAAGAATTCAGGAAAATGCTTTTTAAATTCCTTTTATCCTTTGTGTTTGCTATTGATTTCTGCTTGTTTATAGAATCATAGGGGCCTTGGGAGATAAATATTATATACTTGCCCCAGGCGAGACTCTATTCAAGTCATCCTCAGAAGGTAAATTACTCCTTTCTAGAATATCTTAAGAGACTAAAGCATCTTTGAGATAACATTACAATGGATCATTTTTGGAGGAAGTTTTTTCTAATACCAAACCTAACATCTTTCTTATTTGGGCTTATTCAGATAAGGGCAAGAAGAACTCAAAACATATCTTTTTCTGAGTTTATAAAAAAAGTTTTTCTATATAGCTTTTCTCTGCAAGGTAGAATACATATTGATATTAGTGTTTATGACACTGGGATGTCAAAAATAATCAGCCCACTTCCCTTTAGTGCTTTAGAGAAATTAAGAAAAAAAGGAACAAAAGCAGGTTATGACTTACTTCAAGACTCTCAGGATGCTAAAAATAGTTCTGGTACTTTGTAGATGGATTTGTTTCCTTAAGATTGTGGAAACTATTTTGAATTTATTTTTAATTTCTTATTTTTAGGTACATTTTGACCAATTTAAAGAAGCATTAATACTTATCTTGTCTAGAACTCTATCAAATGAAGAACACTTTCAAGAACCAGGTAAGGACACTAACTTGTCTTCTCTACATTCCCCTTTAAAAATTGTACAGGGAAGAATTTGGGGACCTTGAAGCACGCCTATGAAAAATTTGGGACACTGCCTTTCACAGATTAAACAGTTATTTTCAGTGACTTGTTTTTTTATATTATCATAAAAGCCTTGCAGCTGTTGAACACTAAAATGAGACTTCCCTCCAACAACAGTGAATTATGGAATAAATAATTGGATTGTTCCTAGGCGGTATGTCAGATGGTGTGGCAATAACTCACCCCTAAATGAGCAGAGTAAAGCTGAATCATACTTCCTTTATCCTTATTTCCTGTGGACATGGAAGAATGGGAATTGGGGAGAATTTTGCCCAATAAAAGAAGGGTGGCCTACTTATCTAGAGATAATTTTATTTAGTCCTATTGAGTGGATATACCCTCTGCTATAGGTAGCTATTACCACACTGTATTATAACTGTTTATCTCCCCCACTCAAGTGATAGTTCCTTGAGGACCAGGTGGTTCAATTTTTGTATTTCCAGGGCCTAGCACAATGCTTAACACATAGTAAGTATTCAATGAATGTTATGACTTTAATATACTTCATTGGTTTTTTAAGGACACCATAGATTATAAAACACATCATTATTTTATGTATCTCTAAGAAGAAAAATTGTTGCCAGTTATAATGGTAAAATGTCATTTATTATAAGACATCCTAATTTCAGTGTTCAAATCTAGATATGTTCGTGTGTGTGTGTGTCTTAGAATTGATTAAATATGGTAAATATTTAAGGGGACATCTAGACATTTTTGAGATTTGTATTGCATTTGTCAAATCAGTAGTTATCAGGCTAAGGGTAGGAATGACTATAAAGGGGCACAAGGGAATTTTGGGGGTGATGAAACTATTTAAAATCTTGAGTGTGGTGGTAGTTCCATATTTTATGAGTTTTTTAAATCCATAAAATTGTGCTCTGAAAGGGTGAATTTTACTCTTTTTAAATTATACCTGTCTTTAAAAGAAAAAGATAAAAAATATAGTCCAGTTTTTGAGACTGAAAAGAAATTATTAATATTTTGTCACTACAAGGAGTCATTCAATGTGACCTATTTAGATGAAGCACAGATGGAAACTCATTTCCTTCACTCACAGGTGATCCAATTCTTCATTGCACCTTCTGAAATGTTCCAGATTTGTGACATATGTATGAATTCTGTGTTTAGCACTGTTTGGATTCTGGTTTGATTCTCCCTCTTTTTGCCTATGGTGGCTACCCCTTGGAAGATTATCATCAACTCTGACTCTTGCCAGAGCTCTTGGAAGCCAACATGAGCCTGGGAGGGAGGTTATTCATGTCTCAAGATTTTTTAGACTAACATTAGAATTTCTGTAGGTGACCCCTGCTGGAACATAAGACCTTTGTTCTTATGGGGGTCTCACATTTTATTGATGTTTTTCCTTATTTAAGGTTGTTGGTCATCTTGGTAACAATAATGCAAGATCTAAGGACCCTGAATAGAGCTATGGTGACATCACCACATTTAATTAACATGAACATAGGAAATATAAGCATAAGTTCCATGGTCTTCTGTAGGCTGATAATGTGCTTTTATGTGGGTTTGGAAGGGGCGGTCCTGCCAGTAGTCTACATAATCCTTTTGCTGCCCTTTCTTCAAAACCTGTAGTGTCACCTGCCAGAAAATTGTCATAACATTACAGATTTATGATGACCACAAATGTGAAGGGTGTGCCCTAGAATTGTACAACATTAAAACTTAAATAATGGCACGAGGACATAGACAATGGCTGACTGAGCTTGGTAACAGCTAGGAAGTAACGTTTATGAATCTGGCTCCAGATGGTGGTTTCAGAGTTATGTGTGTCCCTCGCTGCTGTGTAGACCCAAACCATAATTTGGACAAGTCTTCTGGGACAACACACAGAAGGGATTTTTATAGTTTTGCTGTGTGCTTCATCCTTTGGGTAGGCTGAAGCAAACCTTTGTTATAGAGCTTCCCTAAATCCGTGTAATGAAGCAACAACATACCTATCATAGCATTTCATCCTGCATTTACGTCAGGTCCCTGATGTTTGGTCTGGCAGGATAAAATCTAGGATTGAGCCTGTGCCTTAAGTGTTTTATCTAATAGGAGGCAGTGAGTCAGCCCTTCCTCCCACATTCCCTTCTTTGTTCCCGACCTTCTCTGCTTTTTCTGTCTTTTTCCCATCTCTGTCTAGCCCTTTCAGTTATATCTGGGGATCATGCAGTTCTTTCTACTCAGATATTCCCCCACGCACTCTAAAATGTGACTCCACCTGCACAGGCTGACTGGCTTGGCTGGCAAGAGACAGAGAAAGAAGGGTCAGGATTCAAATGTAGTATATCAAGAGGCCACCAGAGTTCATTCTCTCCTTCCCCTTTATGAAAATGACTATCCCTTAAGTTGTAGACCATATCATTGTCAGGCCGGAGAGAACTCTGCCATTTTATCCATGAGCTAACTGAGGCCTGAAGAGGGACCTAGCTTACTTGAAGTCTCACAGATAGTGACAGAGGAGGGTGCAGATGCTGTATCCCAAGGGATGTGCCGCAAGGAGCCTGTAATATAAGATTATTAGCCTTTACATGGATGAGCTAGGGGCAGCCCGGTCCTCAGTCACTGCAGCCTGGCCAGAAAGATGCTGACAAGTGGCTAGAGGCAGCAGGAAGGACTGAATAAGAATAAGCTTCACCTGATCATTAGTGACAGGCCTATGTCCTCAGCATTATTTGGCTGTTCAGCACTTAATTCATCTTCTACTGTGAGGGCTGTGGTACTTCTGTCTTGCCTTTTGAAATCAGTGGACCTACTAGACTTTGAAAGAGAAGATTACCTATAAATTATGGAAGGTGACTAAAAACATAGGCGGGCCATAGGGCATAGCCTTAGAACCTGAATGGGTATGAACTGATGTTTTATAACATCTAAGATTTTTATACATTTAAAATACCAGGTGCTGTACCAGACCATAATATAGAAAAGCCAGCTTGATATAGTAGAAAGAGCCCTGAGCCAGGAGTTAGGAAATCTGTCTCTGCTCTTCTAATCGGGTGGCCGTATATGTCATAACCTCTGTGATCTTTGATCACCTCGTATATAAAAGCGGTTGTACTAGAAAATACTTAAAATCCATTTAGCTCCAAGCTTTCATTGTGATGTCTCCTATGTTTTCAGCCTGTTGCTGAAGGGAAAGGAGATAACAAGGAAAAGGGAATGAGGGCAAGAATGAGATGAAGGCAGCTCTAGTTTCTGAGATGACAGACTGGATAATGTCATATTGTGTGTGTGTGTGTGTGTGTGTGTGTGTGTGTGTGTGTGTGTGTGTGTTTGCCTGCCTCTAACCTTACCCACCACAAAGAATGAGGTTGAGGAGATTTGAGATTTGCTGTGGGATTGCGTGCTGTGAGGCTCTCTGGCTTCATTCTGCTGGGGCCCCAAGTGGTTGCCTCTCCCTGGTGCGCTGACTCCTCCCAGGAGCAGGCTAGAGAAGCAGTCGTGTTATCAACTCAAAGGGTTTTTCCTTTTGACTGATCTTCAGCTGCCTTAGGGCTCAGATAGACTGGAGTCAGACCAATCAGCTCTGGGTGTTGCCTTCCTTAGGGTGCTAATCTTCCCCTGAAAACTCCCTACCGGGTTAGGCTATTCTGAGCCACCCCCAGTACCTTTGTGTTCAGAAGCCACTGTGTTCCATCAAGATGCATCATTCAGACTGGTAGGAGCTGAAGTAGAGACAACTAAAATTCTGTCATTGCATCCAGAGAGGACCCTAAAGCTCCAATTGAACATGTACATCAAAGAGAGGAGTAATTGGGAGCAATGTGACATCGCCCCAGGAGCAGCTGCCTTGGAAGGGCTGTGTGCATGCGAGTGCGGGGTGATGACCATGCCTGCTGACACCTCCCACAGAGGCAGGGAGCATACAGGGGCAGAGGAATGGCCGATCACGTTGGAAGGCTTTCCTGAGGTCTTTTTTATGTTGTTCATTCTCTCTTGGCCTCTCTTCTCTCCTCCCCTCCTTGGGAGGAACATCCTTCTCCTCTCCCCTTCCTTCTTTCCACCACTCCAACTCACCTTTACACTCCTCTCCTCCTTGTTCCCACCACACACTCTTACTTACCTCTTGGTCCCCCTCCACAGGCCTCTGGGTCTGTGCCCATCTTCTGTTCCCCACCCTCCTTCTCTCTCTCCCCTCCCCCCAGCCTCTCCCTCCGTCTCAGTCTTTATCTCCCCTTTGATTCTTTCTCTCCCTTTTCTCTTCTGGAGAATCAGGTGAGTTTGCACTCTTGCTGTGTAATCCTGTGTAAGGGCACCGTCAGAGTAGGCAGAGACATGGGGATAAGTGGTGGTGCTTGCTTGCTGCCTGGCTGCCTTTCCCAAGGGAAGCTAATGAGGTTCTTGTCATGAGATTTGTATGTGTTTCATTTTTTACTCCATCTTATTTTCATATGGAATTTGGGAATCTTGTGAGCTCAGCAGAACTGTAGTTGGGAGAGCCTCAGATTAGCAGTACCCCTGTGCAGAGGTCCTTTGGAAGGGGATGCTGTCCAGGGAGTTCTCCAGGTGAACTAAATGGGGTAGGAAAGGAAGCAGAAAACAAGGCTTTTCATGAGCAATTCCAAAATAAGTGTATCAGGACCATAAAGGCAGAACTTTCTTCTTCATCATGGAAATATTCTCAGATCATTTTTAGGTACTGGGAAAATTGATTCAAAAAATGATAAAATATTGGTTATTCCTCAGCAGGTGCAGCATAATGACAGGTGTTCATTGTATGTGAGTTAAGTGAATTATCCTAATATTGGAGTACACATTTGAAACTCTCCTTTAACTTCTCACATAGATGCTGTGGATACCACTTCCCTCCCGGTCTAAGCTTGTATTTTTACAAAGACAGCATTGATTGAATAAATAGTATTTAGGTTTTTAGGTAACTATTTCAGCTTCCTCTTGGGTCCTCATTGCTTTGTCTGTGGCCATCAGGAGAGCTCAGTGTTCCAAGTGGCAATCTGCATCACACTGGTGGCTGCCATCAGTCCTAGGAGAGAGTTACTTATGCCCAGAGTCGGGGAATGAAGGGAGTTGGGAGAGGGATGGGGAAGGTGCAGGTCAGTTGTCAGTAAGAATGACCACTAAGGGGATAACCCTACCTGCAGCTGGCTTATCCCCTTAGTGGTCATTCTCACTGACAGTGCATTTCAGTTTTCCTTCCATGGTAACTGTAAGGCCTTCCAGTCATGAGTCCTACATGTGCATGTTGGTTCGTCCTGATTCTGGAAGGTGAACATTGTTACAGGTCTGTAGTTCCTCTTCTTGGGACAAATGAGATATGGAATAAAGAATATGGTATCTGAGCATCCAGATTTTGTTTAATTTCTAAAGCTGAAAGGAAATTTATTTTGTTTTGTTTTTGTCTTTTGAACTTTGATTAGATTTTCCTTTTTTTGACTAATGGCTCTAGAGAGACTGTTATTTGCTTCTGTATTACTCTAGCAGTCTTTAGAAAATTGAATTAAACCAAGCTTTTGGTTTATGAACTAAAGCATAGATCATCCAAACTAGATCAGGTAGAGCTGCCTCTAAGCCACCTTAGTATGATTGGTGTACCCCATAATAAGCTCTCCAGAAATGGGGTCCAAGACATCTCTATGCAGCAGTCTTGTCTGATTTCCTTCAAAGCCCATTTTTATTTTTATGTAGTGATGACAAATAGGAGAAACAAAATGGGAAAGAAGGGAAAATAACCCAGAAGCTTGACAATCCAGGTAGAATCATAAATATTTGTTCAAGGAAATAAAACACTGAAAGCATAGCAGTCCTTTATTTTCATTTGTTTCACTGGCATTTCACATCTCTCCTTGGAGCTCATAAATTAGAGCAGTTACTTACATTATAGAAAGCTATATGATGTAAGTTATTTTATTTCATAATCAAATGACTCTGTATTATCTGGCACAGATCAGATTGTTCCAGTATGAAACCCTGAAATATGTAACTTACATCTGGATGCTCTTGTAAAGTAAACTGCCTCGGTTGTGGTTTTGCAAGTGTTCACTCAGCATGGTAAGGAAAGGGGTCTGGCAGTCTTTAATCTGGATGTGTAAGAGTATCCTAAAATTCCCATCGAGGCCTCCTGCTTAGTGGACTGCTGCTGTGGACTTCTAAAGGCCTGGTTGGGAATGACAAGGAGAGTCGCAGTTTTCAGATACTAAACATAGCAATGGCTGTTGACGGTGTATGTTCTCTCTGGACCTCCTTACTTTTGCTCTTTTTTTCTTTTTCTTGTTATGTAAGTACAATGATGCTGATGTTCTATATAGCAGAGGGACATGTGAGTGCATAAGTCAAAGAAGTAACTTTTTAATTTGTGTGATTAGTCTAATTTACTGGTCACAAGGACGATTTGGGAAATTCAGTACGAGGAAACCTGAATACCCATTTGCCCTTTGTGTGTGCTAATATCTTTATTCCAAAAAGATGATACAGTTTAATAAATTTCTCTAGAAATTGACTGTGATATATGTACGTTCTGTGAAAGGTGTTCACTTAAAAGTTTGTTCAAATTAGTTATAATAAAATGTAATTAAAAAATTTCTAAGTTCTTGGCAATGCAAAAATAAGCAAGTAAATAAATCAACAGGAACCCCACAGGGTCCCTGATGGTTCACAGTCTATTACCTTCCATTGCTTAGAAAAAGGGCTGTTTCAAATCCACCACTATTCCCTACATGGCATGGGTACTTAGTGATAAATAGCTAGGGAACCATTTCATCCACAGGTGGGTTTAGATTAAATCGCAGTGAAATTTTTAAGGTGGTTGCTCTATCCCACTACATTTTTTCCCTCTGAAAAAGCGCAGCGTGCATCAAGACCTCCTTTGCCACTTTCCTCTCCAGACCACGACTGTGTTCTCATACTGGGGAAACCCCATGTTCCGTTTTCTGATGTTATAAGTTTTCCTTTTACTCTTTTTAAAGCCCCCATCATCATTAATGGTATATCTTGTTGTCTGCCGGTAAAATGTAAGAATATGTCATAAATTAAGGATGGTTCTGCATTGCCTCTTATCTGACTAGCATCTGTGGGTGTCAGCTGCCAACAAGTAGCTCGGGTGTCTGGGCCACTCCTGAATACTCACAAGCTGACACACTCTCTTCTGATAAAAGGTACCTTCAATATGCATGTAATTTTCACTATAAATTTTGTATGCTTAAATACTTCCTGTAAGAGAATCGCTCGACCTAATACAATGACTTGGCTGGGACTATTAAAAAGCTGGTTATAAATATATCTAGAAATTATAGAGCAAGCATAAATACTTCACTCCAAGCTTCGCTGAGCATTTTCAGGATGCTTCTGACCACATCTGTGAAATCTGAGCTTATACCAGAGGAAGGGCCATGGGGCGAAGTATGTCACTGTCATCCCAGGAAAACTACAAAGTAACGTGGTTTCAGTGATGCTAAAGCAAGGATTTTGTACTTTTAGTTCTTATCTAATCAACCACCCTCATTTTGTTGGTATGTGTGCGCACCTCACCTAAAAAATCTACATGTCTGAGTTCGGACATATCTTGTTAGGATTGTGTTCAATCTGCACACATATTATGTTCTCCAGAGAGACACTGTGTCTGTGTGGATGATAAGAATCAAAGTGTTGCTGGCCTTTTGCCTGTTAATAGAATATTTTATTCTCCTAATTCTGTGCAAGGTGTTAAAAAAAAATAATCTGTATCCATGATGACATTTGCATAGAGTGAAGTATTTATTTTATTGCTTTAAAGCTATCCATTGTAGACGCGTTAGTGGTAGTGGTGATGGTGGTGGGAGTGGTGGTAGAAACAATGGTGGTGGTGGAGGTGGTCAGTGTCGACCCTGCGACATGTTATGTCAGAATGCTGAAGTCCTTTAAGGTCAAGGGATGACTCTCCTTATGTACAATTCTTTTTATTTTGTACAGCACTGCAGCTCATGAAGTAGAAAAAAACATAATATACCATTTTTCTTAATGCAGTTTTGCATTTGCTATTTTATTCCACAGCTTTTAGTTTTATAATGAGCTCTTGATGCCAGGTCCCATATAAGCGATGAGCTGTCATTAATTGATTAGGATCCGCAGTGTCAGTTTCTTTGTTCTGTCATCCTGTTTATCTGATAGATCAGAAAGTGGGATGGTTAACAAAGGGGTCACTGAGGTACCAGGGGTGTGTTTCAAACTAACTGGTGTGAACACTAAACTTTACAGTGCTGATACAGTGTTTGTTTTATCATGATTTTCTAAGACTTCCTCCAGTGTGTCTCTTTGTTAGTATGATGGCCTCCTTTCCCTTTCTCTGCAACACACTAGCTTGAAAAACAGAAGAATAAATAAGACCCCTTGATTTGTCCTGTTCTTAATTCTGTGCTTTTAAGTCAAATCCCTCCCCGATGGCATTGACTCTCTCCCCTCATGTGTAGAGATACACTCGGAGTGTTGTAAATCATTCAAGATTAGAAGCTGTGCTCTGCATCTGACCTGGTAGCTCACATACGCCCACCACAACTGGCAAATGGTGACGGTTTATTTTGGGGCTGGTATAAGAGGCTGTGCCTGACGGCTGTGAGTGTCAGCGAGGGGCTGAGATCATCATGTAATGTGGCCTCAACCCTTGTCTCTTTGCACAGACTGCTCACTAGAAGCTCAGCCCAAATATGTTAGAGGTGGGAAGCGTTATGGACGAAGGTCCTTACCTGAGTTTCAAGAATCCGCGGAGGAGTTTGCAGAGGTGACAGTGATTGAACCACTAGATGAAGAAGCACGGCCTTCACACATCCCAACTGGTGACCACAATGAGGTAAGGACTCAGACAGGCACATCCACCTGGACCACATCACGGATACCCACACCATTGTGGTGTAGAGACGGAAGAACTGAGGGAATTTATGGCTTTTCTAAGTTGCCTTCTACTTGCTAATCTTGTTTCTTATTTTGTTGGATACATATGGCTAATTTTTCTATTATTTGACTGTTTTCATCTCTGTTTTAACTTTGAGAGAGCTCACATTTCTGGGCACGCTTCATGTTTATACATTTTTGGATTCATTTTTTTCAGATAATCTGGGGTCTGCCACTTACAGCTCTTCTTAGAAGTAGATCTCTCCTCCATGGCCTTGTCATTTTTAATTGTGTGAAAATCCACCCGCCCCACTCCCCCAACTATAAGACAGCATCCGTGATAGGTAGGAAGTGAAAGCAGTGTGTTTAGGCATTTTAAGAACCAGCATCTTATCTTTTGTGGTGGAGTAAAGCAGCTTTAAAACTCGATTCTTGTCGCAGCAACTCAGCAGTTGCCACAGTTCTTACTGGTTCCATGACACCCAGGCACATCTGGCTCTCCAGCAATCAGAGATTTGCCTGCCTCCCTCATCTCCCTGCTTTTCATTTTACACGTTGCCATTATGTACCAATAAAGGAGAAGCAGTAACATTTTCTTCATTCTTTCTTTACGGCTCATTTACCAACATGCCATTTATCGAACATGATGGAAAATGCCATGCTGAGCAAGCTCTAAATATGTCTTGCACATCCCAGCTCAGACTAGGGATGCAAATATTTCAGATACTAATATAAACTGGAAAAGGGACAGAGTGCCTCAACTTTCTTAATGTTGTCTGTAGATTGTAGGTTGATTGGAGGTGTGTGTGTATATGTGTGTGTGTGTGCGTACGTGTGTGCTTGTGCATTGCCATCTAACGTCCATGTTCAGCATACTAAAATCTACAGAAAGTTTGCTTCAGGAATTCCTCCAGAAGTCAGACATCTAGCATCCTCAACTTTCCAGAATACCTACAAAGTTTACTACCTGAGATATTATTATTTGGTGCTAAGAAATTAAATGATTGCTTATTTTTTGCTAAGGTAGTTTGTAGTTGCCATCTGGGATACTTGGGCAGAGCTGATTTTGTTGCTGGCAGCATATTTCTTATATCCTTGTTTTATCTGACTACCAGTGAGGTTTACTCTTAAAAAGTGAGACTTTGATTTCATGTGCGAAAATAAGAGTTGAGGCCTGAGTGGGCAAAATCTTGCTCTTCTATCTGAGTGAAAGGGTACGTTGGGAGAATCGTTTCGATCCCAATGTACTTGAGCTTCCTTAACTCCTCCAGAACCTCTCAGGTATGACCTTTTGACACTAAATATCGAAGCTTTCATGTTCAACTGCCCACCATCAGTAGAATAGCTACTGGAAGCCTGGAGAAGGTCATTTCTCGTGTTGTCTGTTCCCCTGGAAGACTTCGCCCGACTCAACTTTGATCGTCTGTTATATCCCACCCCAGAAAGCCTACAGACATACCAGCTGCCATTTTTTACTCTGTCTTTTTAAATTACTGATGGTAGATTCAAACCAAAGCCCATCTAGCTGCTTTCTTGCTGAAAAATGAAGTGTTTGTGAGCTGAATTGAGCCTGTCAGTGTTCAGATCAATTCATCTCTTTGAAAAATTAATAGCTTCACGTGTGACACTTTTGATGTTTCTGTCGGCAGTCAGAAGGGCCAATCCCAGCTTTGTACAGTAACTGTGGTCGTAGGTCACACGCATGGATACATAGTCTGGTGGCATAGTTTAATCAATGTGTCAGTCTTATTGCCTGCTGCTGGGTCAGGATAGCAGTCCTGTTTCCTGGCCAGTTTCCATAGTCGCTTCAGCCATTTAGGGACACTCGGTTGGCTAACAGAAGTTTATGCTCTGGGCAGCATGGGCTTGTGCTAGAAATATCCCCATCCCTTCTACATAAGCTGTTTAGGTCTCATCAGAGTACTGGGTAATCTTCCGTATTCTAAGGTAGTCCCATATGGGAACTGTGGGGAGGAAAAAATTCTCAATGACCTGTGAGATTTATTCTTAACTTTTAAAGAGTTCAGAATCTGTCAGTTCTTTGTGGTACTGTTGGCTGCTGCCTCTCCCTTTTGGTGCCTGGGGCCCTTTTGTCTGCTGCCCTTGGGCATTAAGAATTTATTTCTTGTGTGTGTTTGTTACTAGTGGCCCATACTTCATCTCAATGCCACTGAGCAATATTGAAGGAGGGAGCAGGGCTGGGTCTCTCCCTGGTGTGAGTATTCGTAAAGATCAGATGGAGGCCTTCTTGGTTTTGATTGTGGGTTTCCTTTGACTTCTTGATTTTGGCTCAAGGGAAGGTAGAGTCCCTAGCCTGCCTGTGGGCTGCAGTTTCTCCTGCTCTCAGACATGCCTGACTTTTTCTAAAGTGACTTTAGAGTTTTTCGATGAAGACAAAAAGACCTTTACCTGTTGTGAGAAGTTAAATGGAGGAGAAATCCGGCTGTTGCTATCCAACAGGAGACTAATTTTAGCTCTAGGGTGAATCAAACAATATTTACCTGAGGACTTGGGGAGGGATGGGCAATGGAATGAAAGGGTGTCACAAGCACCTATAAAAGCTGTCCTGGGGGTAGCTCCCTTCCTTCTAGGAATTCATCCTATAGGGATATGGAAGCAAATAGTCATCAGAAGGGATAAAACAATAACCGCCCCCGTCCCCTGCCGCCCCTTTCTCTCTAGGGTTATGCCATAATAGGGGAGTTGCTACAGCTTAACAGTTCATCCCAAGGCTCTTGGGATAGGAGTTCAAAATGTTTTCCTGCATCTTTCCTTGTGAGGCCTTCTTATGTACATATAATGAAAGTTATAGGTAATTCTTAGTAGTCATATCTCTTTGCAGTCTACCTGTTACTCCATCGTGTGCCTCCCACCCAAGAAGACATAGATAGAAATGCAAGCAAGTGGGAATGATGCTATTACAAAAATTGCTTTCAGGCAGCTAAATTTATTTTTAATGTGAGTCGCATGTGAAGCTTCAGGCTACATTAGTTACAGTGACTTGGGGTGCCTCTCGTGACTGTATGTACACCTTTGTGATCTGGTGCCTTGGGTGAGACCCCACATCGTTACTATGGGGTAATGAACGCCCCACCACCGTGGCTTCATCCCCTGAATAGAATATGTGAGAATAAACCTTGTTATAAGGTGTGTTTGATTGTGTTCTACTTTTGTTTCAGTTCACATATGTTAGAGCCCTAACATAATTGTAAACATTAGTTTCCATCCTACCCTTTCCTCCAGCTTTATTCAGGCAATTTTATTCTTTCTTTTTAAAACATAAGATATCTAACCTAGCTATTAAGCATGCCTCCGCTCCCAAGTTTAGTTTACAAGCCAGTAAAGCCATTCCATAGGCAAAGGCCACTGTAATCTTGCTAAATTTTCCACACTGAAATGTATATTACAGAAGTTCACTTGAAAACCCTGAAGCAGAATGTGCTAATTCACAAGTGACAGGTGGGTTCCACCATCAGGCTGAAAAGTGCATCTACCTTCCAATTTAGTGTGTTTATCTGGCAAATGGATCCCTTGGGAGTCTGACCTCTCATTCTGTGTGGTATTGAAAGGAAAGTGATTTTTCTTTTTTCATGGGATCATTTTCACTCAAAGCAATTCAACTAGACATTCTATTCTGAATTAATCCCGACCAACAAAGGGCACATTCTTGATTCCAGCATAAGGTGTGATTACTGAGAAAGTTTTGGTTGTCATTGTTTTTGCTATACTTCATTAAGAGACAGAAGTGAGGTTTTAGATTCCAGAGAGTCCATTTTTCCCCTTTCATATGCATACCTGGAGTGCCTGCTGAACCGACCTTGAATTTTATGCTCATGTTTCTTCTGAGGGTAGGTGGAAGGGGGCAGAAAAACAAAACACTCTCAATTCTATTTTGTAATACTCAGACTTGATAGGAAAGTTTGTCCAATTAATACAGTTGGGGCAGGGCCACTTTGCTTTCTGCCCTCGTTGAAAACAGGGGACACCTTGTTAGCTGTTTTCCTCCATAGGGAATAAATGGGATCTAGTAAGATTCGTATCAAGAGCAAGAGGCTTTAAACAATTATTTCTTCAGCTGTAGACAATAATAGTGTAAGCCAAAACCAGACAGTTTAAGTGAGGACCTGAGAGAAAAGCTAAAGCCAACTGCTTCATTCGCCCAAGAATAGACAAGCAAATCAAGTCTTTGTGTTGAACTCTGGGTGTAATGAGAGAGAGTGGTAGTTAAAAACTTTTTTAAAAATGCTGATTTTACCACTCTGCATAAAATCATATATACATAACACTGCAGTTAAATTTCATGAATTATTCATTCACATTGGAGAGAGTAAATATTTAATTCCAGAGCAAACTTCTTAATAACTGAGAGAAGTTGTGCTAAGAGCTTTTGTATTTGAAATGTGTCCATTTTCCCATTACTCTATTACATTTTTTGTTCTAGTCTCTGACTTTGACAAAGTACATAAGCAGTTTCCCTACTATTACCATTAATTTCCATCAAAGAAGATGATACTATCAGGATATATTTTTTATTAATGGAATGCCAGTGTTTCCCTTTGTATTTCTTAAGTCTTATTAGATCATCTGGCTGTTCCAGAGATGAAACACTCTTTTGAGATGCAATTGTAGATCACTCGAAAGTGATATAAAGAAACCCCTTCAAAGATAATAAGATGTCTCTCTTTGTAACACAGACTCAGCTTTCAGAATTGAAAGCTTTCGGGCTTTGCTGTTCTGGCAAGTCTTCCTGACTTGGTCCCAAAGGGAATTCCCCTGCAATCAGCCCCCACCCTTACCTCCTTCTCGGTCAACAGTTGCTAATATTTATTTTCTAACTAGGAAATAGACAAGTCAACAATCAACAAGTCAATTTTAATGATAATAGTAACATTTTCCAACTATACCATTAAGTGTTTTCCAAATAGAAAAGCCGTATCTCGGGAGCAACTCTGATGAGCAAGATGGCATGAGAAGATATTTAAAAAAAAAAAAAAAAAAAAAAAAAAAAAAGCCTTTCCTTTAAGGACTTTAAAATCCAGCGGACCAATACCAGTCCCTAACCTTAGTGGAAGAGGTTAAAGGCTCAAACTCTTTTAAATTCAGCATTTCTTTACACTGGCGGTACTGAAGTCTTCTTGACAGTATTTTAAAAGTCATACCTTAATTCCTGTTATCTCCAGTACATACTTGTAACTTTTCATTGCTTTTAAAGTTAAAGGAACTGATTTGCATTCTTGAGACAGCCCTGCAAGTGAGCAGCTTGTCCCTGGGTTCAGAATAGATTGAGAGCTGGGCAGTCAGGCTCTCTCCATTGCCTGCTCTGTCTTCAAAGGCGGGACAGCAGAAAATGATCCAAAGTCCCAGGCAGTGTGTCCCTGCAGAAACAGTAGCCAGCTCTCCTAGCCACTCTTAGTGTCCAGTACTTGGCCCAGAATGCGAGTTTTATAAATGTTGAGAACTCTTAGTTAAAGACGCCATAGATGCTGTTTTAAAAAGTCTTACAATTTCAATCATAAACATTCTCCTAAACTGATTTTTTTCTTTTTTTTTTTTTTTAAGGAACTTCCTTGCTTAGCTAAGTATGCTGCTCTTGTAAAATGGATCCTATAGCTCAGTTTGTTTGGGGAGCTTTGTTATTCCAGTGAATTTCCTTCCTCTTCTCTCTGGGCTTATAAAGCTTTCCTTTTTCAAAAAAAAATATCCATTTAAGGCTGCTGAGATCAGCTCAGCAACCTCCGCTGGGAAAGAATAGCCCCGTGTATGCCCCCATAATTGTTTTAATTAGTCGTACATTCTGCAGGGCACAAGGTCTGCACTGGAGCAGATGGCTGGTGGGGGCTATGACTGGGCTATTGTGGGCAGGGGCTGCACCAGGCCTGCAGGCTGCAGATGCTGGCCTAGCCTTGGGGCTGGAAGCCTGGGAGCCAAAAGTCTCGGGCCATCTGCTTTGCAGTCCAGCAAAGCAGGTGTCCCTCCAAAGAAAGCATTCCTGAAACAGTGTAGCCTGCTTGGCCCACATGTGCGGAGCACCCTTGTCCAGCTGTAGGACAACCAGAGAGCTGGCCACAATGGCCAGCATAACACTGAGATGCACAGCTCACAAGGCAGGTTCGGGAGGTTCTTTTGTCTGCTTGAGGGGGTGGTAGCTGCCTCTGTAGCAGCCATTTTGGGGCCAGGCAACCTCTGACCCTCTGTCCCCTCTCAGTGGGGCTGTTGGCCAGCACACTTGGCCTGGTAATGTGGCTATGCAAGCAGCTCCTGCCTGCTATGGCTACCCAGGGAATACTGTCCACTGTGAGGAGGGGCCCTTGGGAGGTCTTGCTCCTAAGCTGAGTCAAAAGTTGATTTATTTATTATAACTACCATGCTCAAAGCTGTAATTTCTTTTATTTTTTTAACATTTTATTTTTTTACATTTATTCATTTATTTTTTTTTTTAATGGTGACATAGGTTAACGAACTCCAATAAGTTTCAGCTGTATACTTTAACAATAAGGCATATATATGTTTACACTGTGAGCTCACCTCCCATAGTTAGATGTCTTTCTGTTACCTCTCATAGCTGTAATTTCTACAAGTCTCTTCTGGGTTTGTTTTTAAAGCTGGCCCTGGTCTGTCTGCTGTTTCTTTCCTCTGTCTGCCCTTGTCCTAGTTTTGAACACACAGGTCATGGGAATAATAATCGTTGAATGTGTTTGCAAGCATTTAGCACTTATTTTGTATAAGTTATTGTTTTAAATATTTTTCGAATATTAACATGCCCTCTTAGGTAGGCATTGCTATTCACTTACCCATGCAGAAACTAAGGTATATTGGGAGGTAAGTAACTTGCCCAAGGTTGCGCATCCAGTAAGTAAGTGGTGGAGCCGAAATTGAACTTGGTGAGTCTCACTCTGGAGTCCAAATCCTTAACCACATCATTGTTCTGGCTGAAATTATAATAGCAATAGCTAGTAATTCCTAAGTGTCGGGCATATGCTTTCATGTCCCCCCACATTAGGTGGATATCCCCACCTACCAGATGAAGTAAGGTAGTGAGGGGGTCACACAAAGTGGCATAGCCAGATCTAACCCAGACAGCTTCGTCAAACCCTCAAGCTCATGCATGCCACCATTTTGCCTCCAGAGCTGGAAGTAACTAAAGTCCTACAGAATGATTTTTTTATATTTATTAATATTGATTATTTCTCCAGTGTGAGGCTACATAAGATTTCAAGGGCAGAAATTAAAAATCCCTTTTCATGGATTGTGCTGAGAACACATCCCAGCAATTGTTCCTCCCTTTCTCCCACACTTTCCCAGAGATTTTTGTGATTATCTCCTTTCCAGTGCTCATGGCTGACCTGTGTCTACAGGCCACCTGCCAGGTTTTCACTGCTCTGGGTAAACCATCAGCAATTAAACGACCTTGTTCCAGAATGATGCCTCCTTTTATTGGTGTTGTTGCAGTAGCCCAATGATCTAATCCCCCAACCTTCCAACCTGCCTTCCCCTCTCTCTCCTCCTGCTTTTTAATTGGAACTACTGGCTCCAGGCAGTGAATATGAAAGTAAATGAGCTGTGAATGAATTGAATTCCTAATTCCGCGCCCCCCTTGTAATTTAATAACAAATATTCTGCCACCATGTGCTTACCTCCCTCTTTATCTGGATGCCAAACTCCATCTCCAGTTGAGGTGGTCTTAGAATAAAAATGTAGCCATTAATATAAGCTTGCTTCTCCTGGTTGGAACCTTGTTTCTCACACAGGGCCATGGGAGAAATGCTTGGGAAGTTGTTACCTCTAAAGATTTTAAAACAAGTTATCTCTTACCTCACTACTCCTTGCCTTCATTGTTTGTGTGAAATCATTTAAGCTGCTAGTGCTGCCTGGGGTTTAGAAGATTGTGCCATACTTGATGCCACTGGGTTAGGCTGTCTCATGATGGCCCGTTTTGGATCGTCGGGGTCACAGTCCCCAGAGTAGGTCCCTGATCTTTCCACACTCTGCTAAGCTTAGGAGGCATTGTCATCAGCAGCTTTCACCCTCCTGGACAGCAGCACCTGGGCTTCCTGCCGAGCCTTCTCTATATGTCACAGGTCACAGGTCTGGAGGGCATAGCAGACATTGCAGAAGTATACCAAAGGGAGAAAACTTGCCCCTTCTCCACACCCCCAAGTCACAGGAAATGCTTTAGTGAGAATTTAAGGGCAGATGGGCAAAAACAAATAGCAAAGCTGTACCTATTTATATTGTATAAACAGCCTTTATAACAGTAAAGAAAATAAAATTGTTCCCCATATTCCTTCAACCACATTCATCTGTTTTATGATCTGTTTTCTTCCAGTTTTTGTCTAATTGTATAAATCTTTTTGCCAGTGATAATCATAGTGTAGATAGCATTTTTGTTATTGTCTTTCTTTTAACATTTCATAAGATGTGTTTCCATGCTCTTAACATGGTTTTATAATTATACTCTTAATGACTATGTTAGGGTGTATTGTTATACTTTTATACTCCATTGTTGAATATTTACATTGTTTTCAATACTCATTAAAATGCTAAATATAGATATTTATACATATGTTTTTATTTCTTTGATTGTATTGCCATCAGAAATCATGAAATTATTGGGTCAAAGACTATGACTATATTTATGGCTTTTGATGCATTAACCATTTTCTTTACTAAAAGGATAATATGCATTTACATTGCTACCAATAACATAGTTAATAGTTTTAAATCATAACTTGATGGTAATAACATTTATATCTTAAATACTTTGCTAATTTAATGGGAACAAAACGATTCCTTGGTTTTCATTTGATTACTTTTTAAATGAACCTATATTTGTTTAATTGTGTTGCCTCTTATGTGAATTGTGTTTGTGTTCTTTGCCTATTTGCTGGAGACTTGGCATTTTTTTTTTACAGATTTATATGAATAACTGGTACCTCCCCAGGGCCACGCAAATTGATGCTTTAAATTTAAACATGGTAATGAAAGAAGGTCTGCCAACATAAATTTGATATGTGCTACATAAACACATGTCCTATAAAAATAATACATTTCACAGTGCTTATTATGTGCCAGGCACAATTCTAAGCATTTTACTCAGCTCTGTGAAATACGTATTACTTTATTCCCATTTTAGAGATAGAGAAACCGAGGCAAAATAGGTTAAGAAACTTGTCCAAACCTAACCCAGGTAAGCCAGGATTCAGAGCCTGGCGGTCTGGCTCCCACATCTGTGCTGTAACACCCACACTTGATCTCTTAATAGTCAGGGATGAGAATTAGGAAAAGAGGGCAGCAAAGAAGTGCTGGGAGTGAATCTGACACATGCACACAGTCCCAGAGATTGGTCCGAAACAGTATATTGTAGCCTCTGGCTCCTCTGAACTAATTGTTCACTGTTTAAAATAAATTGAGAAGTGAGCAAATGTAAGAAATAATCTTTTATGTAGCAAGATACACACCTTGTTACTTTAGGAATTGTTACCAAGGATTTTTTGAAGTGTATTTGCATTTTTCCAACTGTATCCCTGCAGAGGCTCCCTTTATTTATTTGGGTTCAGTGATACCTGTTTTTCAGCCTTTACTCCTGTCAGTTTGTGCTATTAAAAATTATAACCCGCTTGTGATTTGGTAGGTTTTATTTTGACCAAATGGTTCTTAGATCATAGAAACCTATTTTTTTTGTTTTAGGTGGATTTAATGGATTTCATTTTAGGATTTATCAAACTTACACGCTGAATAATCAATTTCCACATTTGGGGTGCCAAAATAGTATGAGCATTTAAACCATTTACTCTGTTGGATGAAGAAATAAAGTTGAAGGGACATAGAGACAGGATGCTTTTATTATTGGGGCTTTATCGATTTAAAACTTTATATAGATATATAAAGTTGAATTCTACCCAGAAAGCATAATGTAAGAAAATAATATGGAGAACTAATTAGTCCACTTCCCTCCCACTTGTTCCATGCCTTATACATCCTCCAGGTTTGAGATATGTTTTTATGTGGAAATGTGAGCTGATAAAATTGTTATCACAAACAAGCAAAAATCACACTGCACTAATTCAGGTTCCACGGGTACCATGTATATTAGCAGTAGTCCAAATGAGTTGTAGTGAATTTATATATTTGAGTTACGGCCTTTTATGCCATTTCTGTGTGGCAAGTATCCATCTCAGCATTGTCAGTTTGTGGTTTCAGTTTAGTGTGACATAACTTGGTGAACTCCTTGACCTGGTGCTGTCTTCACTATGTTTGTTTTTTTTCTTATGCCTACAGCACCTGGTCTTACTAGGTGGTCTCTCAACCAAGTACCAACCAGGCCCGAACTTGTTTAGCTTCTGAAATCAGATGAAGTCGGGCTCATGCAGGCTGGCATGGCTGTAGACTATTCACTATGTCTCTAAGTAAAATAAAGAACTGTGAAATCCTGGTGGACAGTTGTCCTTCAGTGAAGAGGAGAGGATAAGCATAAGTGAGGGGAACAGAGCAGGTGTGCTTAGGTTGCCTGAAAGAAGTACTTCAGCTCATATCAACAAGAACAAGCTACTGAAAGTCAACATTTAATTTAAGAATTTTAGGTGGCACACCATTCTGCCATGAGGAATCCAAGCTCTGGAGACAGGAGCTAACTAGGGTCATTTTCCTGTTGAGTTCATTTCAGGATTCTAAGAAATCAGTTTATCTTGTACAGTTTAGCCATCACAGAGAATGGGCTGGTTATTTGTTGTCAAAGGCAGCTTCATTCATAAAGTTGGGTCTTTGCTGAAACAGCCACTGGGTTTTGAATGGGGGGTTACATCTTTTCTCAGCAGAGTTTCCTACGATGGTTGTAGAACCTGCCAACAGGAACCATCAGGCAGCTCGCTGGCAAGGCCAAAGGCCACTACAGACCTACTTGTTGCCCTTGGTTGGAGCAGAGCTTTGCCATGCTTGGCCAATGGAGCAAGGCATGAATATAGGTTCTGACTTATGCCCTTGCCTGGATGCCTTTGTGCACTGAGTGCTTTTGTGCACAACTCCATGCTATGACTCACAAAAGATATAGTAGTGACATTGCAGATAAGGAGGCAAAATGGCCCTATTCAGGTACATTTCACTGCTTTTAATGTAACTTACCAGCAATATATATTTTAACTTGAGCTTTTTAGCCTACCTGTTTTGGACTGCATCTCAGTCTCCTCACTAGTGTGTCACAAACACACTAGGCTTATTCTTACCTCCATTCTTCAGCAAATAGTAACTTCTCCTTTGTTTTCACTTAACTATCTCTTGCTCATCCTTTGGTTCTTGGTTTAGACATTCTTTCAGAAAGTCTGCCCTGATCTCCTAAGTCTGAAGGATCCCATTTAGATACCCTCATAACATCTTGAACTTCCCCACTGTAGCACTTAATATACTTTTTAATATCGTACTTCCTGTTTTGTTTTGTCTGTACATCTTCATTAGCTTGTAAACTTGCCAAGGCAAAAAAAAAAATGTTTATCTTGTTTATAGTTGTATTCCAAAGATGTAGCATAATAATTGGCACCCAGTAAAGAATAAATTTGTAAATGTATGCATATGAACCCTGGTTGGTTAATGTATTCTGAATATTTGCTTTGGCTTGATTCTATTGGTGGTGATAGGTTTTGCTGATGAGTAAGTGACCTCAAATCCTTGGTGAAAGACTCCAGAAAGTTTTGTGGTGTCTCTTAGGAGTCTCCTCTCAGTTGGCTAGTTGACTGAGGAGAAAGCACTAGAGGGTTCTAAATCATGTGAATCACTCAGATGATGATTTCAGAGCCAGAGAGTGATCTGGTCTTGGAAAAACTGAATAAGTGTTAAAGCACAGTAATTTTTTTCTCTTGCCTTCTCTAGCACTGGAAGATGCAACACAGTGAGGAGTATGAAGCAGAAGGTAGGAACTGAGTTCATGTTGGGCCTGCCTGGGAGCAACTGCTGCCATTCATAGGGCACTTTCCACACCTGCCTTCCTGCTTCTCTAAGCCTTTCTTACTGTCATGCATGCCAGCTAAGAAGTAACTTTAAGAAAATTTTAAAAATTAATTCTCAGTTGATAGCTTGTATTTTTAAAATCCTAACATTTAACATGAAAGATATGGGAACTAAGATGTAGAATTTCACTTATGGGTTAATTACTTTCTTGTATAGATTTTAAAATTATTTGTGAATAGTCCTAAATTAAATAGTGACCTATCTCTAGACAGATTTTAGATGTATTTACACGTTGATCTTTTGGCCAGCAGATGGCACTGTTGTTCAGCCGACAGAACCTAAGCTGGCTTCACAGCCCACCCTGGGTTAACTGTACTTAAGTGTACTTAATTAAATGTTCTCTAGGTCTCCAACCTGCAAAGACACGGTAGTAATGGGCTTAATTTATTTGATAAATAGTAGGGGAAGTGCTAAATGCTCTTCCTAACCCTCCAAGGTTCTTCCATACACACAAAATTGTGCCAGTAATTATCTCATGTTTATATAATGACTTTACAGAATCTTTAATGGGTGAGTGGAGAATTTAACTAGAACTGAGAACTTTTAATACAAGACAAATAAAGTTGACTTAGTTTGATCCTTACATTTTCAAATAGAACTTATCCTTAATAGAAAGCTAATTAGTAACTCACAGCTTGCAACCATTTATTCTTTCACGTTGGATTGTTTGACCATCAGAATAGTCATATGTGCAAAGATTTGGGAACAGGTTAGTCTTCGGACTTTAGTGATTATTTTATATTTATTGTGAAATTATTCTCAATAAAAGCAGTCCTAGTGCTTAGACTGAAAAGAAAATGGAGATAATGCAATCTGGTAGCTCTAGCTGGGGCAGGGTGTATAAAGCTCTTTGGAATGCCTCTCAGCTAGACTTTTCATCACACAAAGGCCTAAGCCTGTGCATATTTTCACTTAGAATAAAACAGGACTAGAACCTTGGCATTACAGAGCAGGAGGTATTTCTTACACAGGTACGACTGCCCATGAACAAAAAGTGCCTGTTTGCTCTAGTAGCAGCCAAGGGACCAATGGTTCTGTTTCATTTGAACTTCAGAATCAAATCAAAAAGTGGAATCAACACGTATAGTCTTTGTCGAACAGTATTTGCTTTCAAAAAGCACAATTTTCTTTGAGAATAGGTTTCGCTCTGCAATCTGTTCGGCGATAACACATTATAAGCTTTTATTTCAGGCCAGTTAAGATTTTGGAACCCAGATGACTTGAATGCCTCCCAAAGTGGGTCTTCCCCTCCCCAAGACTGGATAGAAGAGAAACTGCAGGAAGTTTGTGAAGATTTGGGGATTACCCGTGATGGTCACCTGAACCGAAAGAAGCTGGTCTCCATCTGCGAGCAATATGGTTTGCAGAATGTCGATGGAGAGGTAATCCTTGCATTATGTTTTTATTCAGAAATACTAATCATGATAAAAGATAAACTAGGCCCAGGTTAGGGACAGCCATCTTTTGGCTTCCTGCCGTGTGTTATAGAGACTCCATTTTCTTTTGTTTCCCTAGGAAGTCAGCCACAAAGATTGTCTTTCAGGAGCTCATGTTGTGCTTTAGGAAATAAAAATTTGCAGTAGCTGACACTTACTGAGTCCAAACCGTGTGCTCCTCAGTGTGCTAAGCACTTTACGCCACATTATTATCAGACACTAGCTCAGTGCAGCCATGATGTCATAAATTTGTAGACATGGCATGCACAGATGTGAATGTGAAAAAGGCATACAGGAAGGATTAAACATTTGACTTGAGGGAGTATTTTGAAGGCTGGGCTGATGAGTAGGTTTTTCAGCAGACTGTAATGTGTAGGAAAACCTGACTTGACGAGGATGGTCTGGGATTCTTTTGTGGGACATATTGGTGTAAAGAGAGCCTCCGGTTAGGAAACCAGCCAGGAGCCATCACAATAGTTTGGTCATGAGGAAATGAAGAAGGTAGGCTGCTGGTTTTAAAGGTACGCGGAAGTGTTTTGAAGGAGCTCCCAAAAAACTCTTGCTTGGTAAAATTCTGACCTTTATGTTTTCTGAAAAATTAAGAGGGGAACAGATAGAATTGGGCACATGAGTAATCATGAAACATAAGAATGTAAATAATTCCAAGATATGTCTTTCAAAGAGCTAAAAATAAGAATTAGAGGGATTTAGAGGTTACAGCTATAGTTGTAGCTTTGGGAGTCTTTGATTGTAATATTTGAAAACATGCTATCTGTTTGCTCAGGGAATAGGCGGTATTGTTTTCCTAAGCCAGAAAGAGATTTATCATTAAAAGTTTCTAAGTATCTTGGCTTGCAAAAAAGCTCCGCCACCCCGCCCCCTTCTTCCTTATATATGTGACCACACTTTGATTGCCTTTTTAATGACTCAGTGGTCATTTACTTTTTGGTGGTTGTTTTTGAGTCATAAAATTAAATGCATCATTCTAAATTGTAACCCAGTGCAGTATGTAGAACCTTGGGTGGTTTTTGCCAAGAAATATTGCACAAACTTGCTAAGAACAGCCCTTGGAATAAACTGTAGCCATATGCAGGGAATTGCATCTTTTGTGGTACAGTTTTCAGAATCTGGGAAAAGAATTAGCATATTTAGTTGTTTTCCTCTGCTCTGAGGATGAGTAAAAGATTGCTTATTAAATATTGCATTTACTTAGTGTTCTTCCTCCCCCCCAAATCATGAAATTCTATTGCACTTTGTATTACTAGCACTAGACCACAGAGCAGCTAAAAGTTCAAGATGATCTCATCAACATATACTTTGAAAACTGAAAGTAATTTAGATTTAGTCAGCCCCTTATTTTATAGAGAGAGATTACTGCTGCTTGTTGCCATTACCAGGAAGCGGGTATAACTAGTACTCTGCTTTCCAGACACAAAAACATCTATAGGGCAGGGATGACACAATGTCCCCAGATGCCAAATGTAGCCTAAAGGCTATTTTATGTGGCCTGCCCAATGTTTAAAAATGGAACTTTTTGCGGCACTTTTTAATACCAGGAGATTTTTCTAACAATCGGAAGATTTGGCTCCATTTTGCTGGCAGGGAGAAGTGCCTAGCTCCTTTGGACAGGACATGCACTCATGTGTCAGTTCACAGCTTTAAATGGTATTACTTTCTAATGTCTCAAGACCATCCTGCCCTATTTATTTATATCACCTGCCTGGCCTTTCTGGCTCTATGGGTTCGTGGTGCCTGTTCTGGTGCATTATTTTGCAACTTAGACATTGGGAAATCAACCACCCAAAGACCTGGCTGATGTATCATGAGGAGTAAGAATGTCCTTCGGGTTCTAAATTAGGCTCCTGCAAGGCTGCAAGGGGTGCGGCACCCAAGTTGCCCATTTGACTTACCTTCTTTTCAGCCCAACCCTGCTCTCATCCACCCTCTTCTGAATCCACATCCTTTTTATTCACCACTTGCCTACTCCCCCATGTGCAATAATTGGCAGCACTTGTTCTGCCACTTTGAATAGACAAGGTGATGGGTGTTCAGGAGATCTGGAAGTTATGCATCAGTTTGTCCAGGGTCACCAGGCCAAGCAGTGTAGAGCTAAGGTTAGAGTCAAAATATGCTTGTTAACTTCAGTCAGCATACCTGGCTTTTACTGTGACTTCTGGTTTGATGATCCTGAAAACCTAGTCCTCTACGAAAGTTCTTCTGGTTGATAAGAGTGAGACCAAGAAGCTAAGAGATCATGACAACCTCATAATCTTGCCCAGAATGTTTCACTGGTTTTATCACACAATTCTATGTTAGGAACTCTTGCTTCTGCCAAAGATTTCCACTCTTTTAGAATAGTTTTCTTGTTTTAGCGTCCTCTCCAGAGGAAGTAGTATAAAAATAAGAATAGAAACAGATGTTTCCTATTAGATATGAATTTTTTTAAAGCATTTGAGATAAAACAAATGCCTCAAGCATTTACATGAGGAATAAAATCAACAATTCTGAGATGACTCGAATCCTAGCAATAGTCCAGGACTTATGAAATGAATATTGAAAATTTGAAGATGTATTACCAAGAGGCCTTTGTAAGAATGGACCCAATTAATTGTCAGCTCTAAGACAGCAAGAGTAAATTTGTTTGTTTCCTTATTTCTTAGCAGCATGGGCATCACCTGAGAGCTTGTTAGAAATGCAGAATTTCGGGCTCCACCCCCAGATTTAACTGTTTCAGAGTCTGCATTTTAACAAGATCCTCATCTGATTTCTGTTTAGTACATTGGAGTTATGCCCCTATAGAAAAATGTTAGCCCTCCAAATAAAGAGGGATCCAACTGCCAGGAGGAAGGAGATCTTTGCCTTCCCCCTGTTATGTAGTGTTAGTGATTCATCTGCTTTATTCTCCTTCCCATTCCTCTGTTGTGCTAGGGAACAAACAGTCTCCTAGGCAAGCCTCTAGAAGGGACTGTAGTCCAGTCTCCCCTTCCCCCATTATATGTTAATTACTGTCAGAAGGTACAGAACTGCCAGGCAAAATTTTCTTTACCTCTCCTGGAACCCTTCTATTGCACATACACAAAATCCTTCATATCCAATCTTCATTTCTCCTACACTAAAGCATTAAAACAGAAACCCAAGACACACAGTATTATTCCAAGTACAGTCTAAATCTCAAGTCATAGGTTTCAGACCCAAACTCTTAGATCATTGCAGTCTGTCCCAGACCAAATTCTGCTGTGCTGACATACCCATTTCAAAAATTCAATATAAGTACAATATCATATGGAGTCATCACAGTAAACTAGCTCAATAAATGTCCAACTAATTTTTACTTTTATTATACCAGAAACTATATATTTTTTAAGTAATGTCTTAGTTTGTGATAGTAATGTATAGTAATGTTAAAGGTTACCTGTTCTAAGAGAGTGAGTAAAAGAGAAAAACAGTTAATTACTAGATTAATGTTTAAAGATTCTGAAGATGTCGAAAATGGACTTTTGTTTAGTATGTGTGAGGTAGAAAGACATGATACTGGAAAGGAAAATAAATTCATTCAGCAGAATGAGAAAAAAGGGTCATGTTATATTTTTGGAGTCCTGGGATCAACAGTGGTGTCAATTTCTATTGGCCAGATGTGTATTTTGGGCATTCTGCTATTTTGAGTGAAATATTTTAAATATATGGTTACCTTTCTTTAGTTGCTCGAGGAAGTCTTCCATAATCTTGATCCTGATGGTACAATGAGTGTAGAAGATTTTTTCTATGGCTTGTTCAAAAATGGAAAATCCCTTACACCATCAGCGTCTACTCCGTATAGACAATTGAAAAGGCACCTCTCCATGCAGGTAAGAAATACATAGGAAGTGGTTTCTTTGTGAGTAGAAGTTAAGCTTATGGAGTAATTTCTAATGACTTAATCTGAAGGAAAATACTAAGGAGAAATAGAGAAGCAAGAGAAGAATAAGAAAGATAGAATAAACCATTGGGAAGGGAAAGTTGCATTTCCAGGAATGACCATAAATTACAGAGTGGGGAGACCACTGACTGCTCCTTAATGCTATCAGAAGAAGAAACCTGGTGTTAGGTAGAGACACATCTCGTTTATGTCAGTGAACTCTCTACCAGACTGTAGTTCTTCATAAGCTTTGCATTCTTGACTCACTTGGGGAAAGGGGATTAAATGGGCTACATGACTTTTTTTTTAGCAGTGTAAATTAGGGAAACATGCCTTCTGCTCCTTGTGGTCAGGACGGACTAACCACAAAATCTTGTTGAAATGCCTGAGCTTGCTCAAATCTCTTTCTTCTTCCAGTCTTTTGATGAGAGCGGTCGACGTACTACAACCCCATCGGCGAAGACGGGTACCATTGGCTTTCGGGTCTTCTCCTGCCTGGATGATGGGATGGGCTATGCATCAGTGGAGAGAATTCTTGACACCTGGCAGGAAGAGGGCATTGAGAACAGCCAGGAGATCCTGAAGGTATGGCAGCTCGCATGAGAGAAAATTGAGAAATTGGGGAAGGGTTGAGAAAAAAATCCAGGGTTATTTTGAGACTGTGACTTGATTTGATTTCTGTTTAATTCTTCTAATCACAATATCGCCAATATAAGAGGTAACTTTTCCTACTTTCTTTAATCAGGAGTCTGTTGCTAACTACTTTCCATTTTTTTAAGCCCTGAATTATTGACAAGCAAGGTGCTCTTAACTGATCTCTGGCTGGTAAAGTGTCAAATAGCATAAAAAAAAAAAAACAGGCAAATAGCCGTCTTATGGTTTTCTTAAAGAGAACTTAGTTATGTTCTGGATTGAAGGCTGTTCCCTATCAATCACTAAAAAAAAATGTAATCATTCACCTTCTAAAATATAAATTCAGTTCTCTAGGTTTATTAACTCACATTTTCTGCTTTCAGAGGATAGAACTTGTGATTGTCTTGAACTTGTTTTGATTTATAGGCCTTGGATTTCAGTCTTGATGGAAACATCAACTTGACAGAGTTGACACTGGCTCTTGAAAATGAACTTTTGGTTACCAAGAATAGCATTCACCAGGCAGCACTGGCCAGCTTTAAAGCTGAGATCCGGCATTTGCTGTAAGTTGATTGGAATGTTCACCTGCTCCATTTCCTTTTCTACTTGTCCAGCAAGTCATTCAGATGCCTGTGATATACATGCTTTTATTCTGCATGCAAATATGGCTATCATCTTTCTCTTGTGAAAATGAGGTAGAGCTTAGAATTGCATGTAGGTTTTTGAAGGGAGTTGTAGAATGAATGTCTTTTGTTTTAGAAGAGTTTTGGTTGTCTTGGTTTTATGTTTGTATTGAAGCAAGCCAGTTGAGAGCTATTTGGGACCTACTCGTTGCTTAGAAACAGTTTCCCATTAACTTGATTTATTTCTGATTCTAGGGAGCGAGTTGATCAGATGGTCAGAGAAAAAGAGAAGCTACGGTCAGATTTGGACAAAGCTGAGAAGCTCAAGTCTTTAATGGCCTCAGAGGTGGACGATCACCACGCAGCCATAGAGAGGCGGAATGAGTACAACCTCAGGTGTGACTGGTAGGACCAAGTCCCTCCTTTCCTACCACCCTGGCCCAAAGCAGTGGGCCTTAGCCGGCCTGCCTGCTTGGCCACGCCTGGCTGGAGTGACTTAGGTATGGATAAGCCTAAAAGAAAGCAGGCTACACTAGATACCTTCTCAAGTTGTTTCCCATCTCTGACTCTGTGTTTTCATTTTTGGTGAATCCACACAGGGATCTCTGTAGGATCTGACAGCAGCTTCTTGGTCTTTCATTCTCACAGGAAACTGGATGAAGAGTACAAGGAGCGCATAGCAGCCTTAAAGCATGAGCTCCGAAAGGAGAGAGAGCAGATCATGCAACAGATGGGCAAGCAGCGCTTGGAACTTGAGCAGGAAGTTGAAAAGGCAAAAACAGAAGAAAACTACATCCGGGACCGCCTCGCCCTCTCTTTAAAGGTAATCATCCTATTAGTTCTGTGGACTGTGTCCTGGTGGAGATACCACATGGAAAACCGCAGCTCTTTAATAGGGGAGGTCTGCACAGAGCTCAGTCCAAGGATTCCTGTAAGTTTACCCAGTTGGGTCATGACCCAGACATGGCAGAGGCCCTGCTCAGATCTAGATTTCAGGAATATCCAGGCTTCTGGTTTGCAAACCAGATTAGTGTATCTTGTTCTTTCCTCCTGAAGTTGCACTGGGTCCTCAGGGCTGTTTGGCACCTGGTTGATGCCCTCTCCCTTCCCGGCCCTCCTTGCACCCCTTACGGCTAGCAAATGGCCTTGTCTCCTGCCACACAGAGCCTATCAACTTTGCTACTCTGCTTCCAAATGTGCCTTTTCCTTTAAACATCCTCCTCTCCTTTCCCGTGCCTCATAAAGGAAATGATCCTTCTCTTTACTGGACTATGACGCCAGATAATATGGTACAATGTAGTTGGAGATGGTAGCAGAGGGTTCTGGACTCAGGCTGCCTGGTTCCAATCTGGATACTTACTACTGCTTACTGGAAAACCTTGATCAAGTTACCCAGACCTGTTTCCTAATGTGCAAAATGGGCACAATTGTAATAACTGCCCCATAGTGTAGATATAGGGATTAAATAAAATGCTACATATACAGTGTCTGGAAAGTAGTAGGTACATATGGAATATTCACTGTTGTTGAGGTTGTAAAAGGTTCCCAAAACTCCATACATCAAAACTGAGCTAAATTCTTACTTCCTAACAATCAAACTGCTTCCTCTCCTGAATTTTCTCCTTAATCAGTCTCATCACCATGTGCTATTAAGTCACAGAAGCTAAAATCCTCAGTCATCCTCACTCATCAGAGTTTAAAAGTCCTCTTGATGCTCTGAAATGCCTCTTAGATTTATCTACTTCCTCTTCATTTTTATAGGCTCTGACTAGATTCAGAATTCATCACAGTTTCTCAATGGACTCAATGTGAAGTCTTTCTTCTAGCTATCAAACTTCCCTATGGCCACCAGAGTCACCTTACTAAAGGACACTTATGGTCATGCTGTTACCCATTGTGAAAGTGCAGTGTGGTGGCACTGAAGGCCCCTGAAACTGGCCTTGTCTTCATACCTTTCCAACCTCAGGAACTGCTGGCAACCTCCCGTGCCATGTCCCAAACCTCACTGCACCTGCCATCAGCTCTCACGGTTCCTCAGTGGGCTTTTATGCCCCTTCACTGCTTTCTTCAACACTGCAGGCTAAATTACTTCTTTGTTCCCATTTCACTTACTCTTTTCTTGCCAGACGTAGCATATTTTCTATGGTGTCCTAGATAATCGTATCTGTACCTGCTCCCTCCCCACAGTCCAACTGTGTGTGCCCTGTGGTCGGGAGCAGAATCCGTGTCCAGAGCACCAGCACAGGCCCCATCCACCAATATTGCTTCCCATTGTTTTGACAGCTAAATTTAGACATACTTTGAAAGGTTAGAGTAGTAGAATTGGCATTTTGGGAGAAGTATTTTTAAAAAATGCTTCACATTCTTTTTTACTCCATATTGCTATGTGAGGGTGTGAAATAGAATGTATTAAAATGTATTGGCTCTATATTCTTTTGGCAAAATGTACTATGAAAATAATGTTCTTCCAATCAGCCTTTAACATCGGAATAGAAAATATGTCAAATGGCACATTTTTAACAAATGTAGATAAAAATTTAATAAGTATTATATATACAGCAAAAAGTACATTTTGTGGACTTCAGTTGATGTGTTATTTTATAATAGTAATTTAAATATACCAATTATGAAAAATCTGTGTAGTTTTTACATCTTTAAACCAAAATAAAATTGTAAATTAAATATAAATTAAGCTGTAACATCACTAAATGAAAATTTATTTTAGATTTATTCTACATTTTATAGTTTTTCTGACTTCTCTATTGCTGTCATCTGAACCATGTATTCAGTAGCCAGTTTACTTTCATTCGACATTATGTCAAGAAAGCTTTTTTTGTGTCATTGAATTTTTCATGCAATGCTGTCCAATAGAAATATAATGCAAGCCATATATGTAATTTAAAATTTTCAAATAGCCACATTAAAAGGTAAAAAGAAACAAGTGAAAATTACTTTTAAATCATTTAATCCAGTATCTAAAAACATTACCATTTTGACATATAATCATACACAAAAAGTGTTATTGAGCTATTTTATATTTTTGTGCTAATTCTTAGAAATCTGTTGAGTATTTTATACTTCCAGCACATCTCAATTTATGCTGTGCGTATTTCAAGTGCCTAATATCCACATGTGACTACTAGTGGCAACATATAGGACAGCACAGTTCTGTAAAATCAGAAATAAAGAGGAGGCAAACTTTTGGATTGTAAGATAAATGGTCAGTTTTCTTTTATATTTACGTTTGTCTAATCTGAAAGTTTCAGATTAGACAGATTTTCCCAATCTAGAGCACTTATTTATGCCTCATATAAAATGGTACAACCATTTACTTATTTTTTCATCTGTGCCTATTTAATTTCCTCACATTTCTTCAGGAAAACAGTCGTCTAGAAAATGAGCTTCTGGAAAATGCCGAGAAGTTGGCAGAGTATGAAAATATGACAAACAAACTTCAGCAAAATTTGGAAAATGTGTTAGCAGAAAAGGTAAATCTGTTTAGATTTGATTTCCTGATATGTAGCCCAAAGTGTAGTTTACTCAAAAGAGCAGAAGCAATGACACCAAGAAATATCTATAAGGAAATGATTCAGGTGGCTAAAGGAAGCAGTAATTTTTGTGGGGATGTAATTTAAGAGGTTGGATGTGAGGGAAACATTGCATGGCACTGAGAAATGATCCCTGCCTTAGTTGAACACATCACTCTAGTATGTTTTTTCCATCATCCAGTTGGTAGTGTTACTGCTTAAATGTCACATTCTTGTCATACTCAGGAGACTGGATGAATACCAGAAACTGGGGCCTTTGGTATGTTAGAGGTCAAAGAAGGACCCTTGGGAAAAATGACAGCGTTTCTCTTTTATTTTTCTAGTTTGGTGACCTCGATCCCAGCAGTGCTGAATTCTTTCTGCAAGAAGAGAGGCTGACACAGTTGAGAAATGAATATGAGCAGCAGTGCAGGGTGAGTGACTGAAGAGAACTTAGTAAGTGGAGAGGTGCCTGGCTTCAAATCCTGCTTCACCATTAACATTAACTAGCTGTGTAACCATAATTAAGTCACTTAATCTGTGGGTGCCTCAATTCTTCATCTAAAAGATGGTAAAAATAATAGCGTTGTTGTGAAGATTCAGTGAGTGAGTATATGTAGAGTACTTAGAATAGAGCCTGGGACATATGAAGCACTTAACCCAAATGTTGGCTATTAATATAATTATCCTAAAATATTAGGAAACCATACAAACTGCATTTAGATCTGCTTTATCTAGGTCAGAAATCACTAGTGCTTAGAGGAAAATATTGTTTTATTCTGAATGGAGGAATATGTGGTCATGTTGATGTGTTTATTTCAAAATTAGCCTTTCCTGATTGATCAGTCCAGACCTAATCTGATGTAATTTGCTTTTGTCTTGTGGGTTGTTTTTTTCCTGAATACATTACTTTATTTTCAAAATGCAAATGAAGCAGAAACTGCACGAATCTTTAGCTAATAAATCATTACAAATTCCTACCAGAAGAGACAAAAAGTGCTTATATGAATAATAGCAATCTTTGATTTTTTAAAAAAGTAACTCTCCTAAGCTTAGGAATTTGAATTTTTTTCCATTAAACCACAAAAACTTGTTTATTTTAACAAGGTAAGTTTTAACTGCTGTAGATGAACATGGTATTTGTGCAGAAAGGAGGAAAATATGACTCCCTGTGGGGTTGCTCATGGTGTGCCTTCTCAAGAAATATATATGTACATTTTGAGGAAAGAAATGAAACATTTATGCTACTTTTGCAATTAATTTTGGCTCTTATCAAGTAGATGTGTTTTCTTTATATGTCTTTAAAGTTAATGATGTCATAGTAATATCTGTCAGCTCTACCCTCCAAAAATTCCCCAAATCTGTTCACTTATTTATTTTTTAAACAGGTTTTTATACTTACGCAATTCACCCATTTAACATGTTCAATTCACTTTTCTTTAGGATATTCACAGAACTCTGTAACCATTACCATAATCAATTTTAGAACATTTAATCACCGAAAAAAACCCTCATACTCTACTTAGCTGTATTCTCTCCCATGACTCCAGCCCTAGGCAACTAACAATCTATATTCCATATCTATAGATTTGTCTATTCTTTACATTTTATATAGATGGAATTATACAATACATGATTCTTTGTAACTGGCTTTCTTAATTTAATATAATGTTTTCAAGGTCATCGATGTCATAGCACATATCAGGACTTCATTTTTTTCAGTTACTGAATAATATTCCATTATACGACTATACCACATTTTATTTATTCATTCATTAATTGATGGAAATTTGTTTTGAATATTATAAATAATGCTGCTGTGAACATTTGTGTGCAAGTTTTTGTATGCACATATGCATACCCATACTTAGAGGAGTGGAATTGCTGGGTCAGATGATCACTGTATGTTTAACTTTTTGAGGAATTGCCAAGCTTTTTCCAAGAGGTTTGCACCATTTTACATTCCTACCAGTGTGAGAGTTTCTATTTCTCCACACCCTTTCCATTAGTTACACAGTTTGTCTTTTTTATTTTAGCCATCCTAGCATGTGTGAGGCGGTATCTCATTTGATTTGCATTTCCCTAATGGCTAATGATGTCCAATATCTTTTCATTTGCTAATTGGTATATCTTTTTTGGGAGAAATGTCAATTCAGATTCTTTGCTTAATATTTAAGTGGGTTGTCTTTTTATCTTGGAGTTATAATCTTTATATCTTCTTGTTACAAGTCCCTTATCAGATACATAATTTACAAAAACTTTTCTCTCATTCTATGGGTTATCTTTACTTTCTTGATGGTATCCTTTGAAGCACAAAAGATTTTAATTTCGATGATGTCTAGTTTATCTTGTTGCTCGTACTTTTGGTGTCACACCTAAGACTTGTGTTGGTTTTTAAACTCCAGGTATTACAAGACCAAGTGGATGAACTCCAGTCTGAGCTAGAAGAATATCGTACACAAGGCAGAGTTTTCAGAAACCCCGTGAAGAACTCGCTGTTGGAAGACCTTGATGTTAACAGCGGTGGCCTTGAGCCTGACCAAGGTAAGCCATTCAGACATGGTTTTTTCAAAGTCTCTGCCTTTGACTTTCTTTTTAGAACCATGGTTGAATGTAAAATTGAAAAACTTTGGCGACCAAAACACTTGTGGTCTGTTTTTTTCATTTGTCTTTGAAGTCTTTATGAGAATATTTCCATCTGATTTTTATATGAATCAACGAATAAATGGAACAATCAAACCACAAAGATATTTGCTTTGTTAAAAAAATAAAAAGAAAACTGGCTGCAAGTCTGAGAATCTAGGCCTTGAAAGTGTTAGAGTTCAACAGAGCTACTGCTGAATCCTCCCTTTCTGAAAGAGTGCCTAACTGGCACGATGACGTTTTTGGAGCATGAGCTAGCCAGAAACCACAGAATTTGGTTTTCTTATGCTATCTGTGCTGTCTGCACTGCTCCTGCAAATAACAAGTAAGATAAGTAAGTGTTGGTTGCCTCTGCCTTTGAGGAAGATTTTGAGTGGCAAGGATGGAAGGCAGAGTTATTGGGAACTTTATATCCTTTATCAACCCTTTTTCTCCCTCCTGGGCTCCTGCCTCTTTCCTCCATTGTGTTGAGTTTGAATTTCAGAATAGGTTCATAATAAATCTCCTGTTATAGTGTTGTCTACTGATACTTTTTACAGGAGTACAGGTTCTTGAAAGAGTTGCTTATTCTTCTTCTCACCTGTTTATTCTAGAATAAATAAGGGATTGAGGCGAGGACAGGAAGAAGCCTTAAGACTTTTCCTCTGATTCTAAGTCCATAGCCTTACTATAGTGTAAGGATGGAGCCCAACTGATGATATGATGCATTTCAAAAGCTTTTCTGAACTTTTCTATAGATGATCAAGTATTGGGGGTTCTCCTCATGGGTACATGATGCAGCACTTGGGGTGGTATACACCCCAAGTATCACTTCTCAGTTGGGAATGTGCCATGACATATGAAGCAAAAGCTCAAAGAAAAACTGCTAATTCCAGATGCTAGACATGCCCTTTCTCCCATCTGCCTGTGTACCCCCACATTAAATTTTTTTGCATCCCCTGTCTTAAGAGATTTCTATATAGTAATAGACATAATCATTTTGTCTACGTACTAGCTCAGCCCCCAACTTAACACTTTATATGTCAGTGTCCAGCAATCATCATGGGCAGTTGCAAAGGTGAGCTCATATGGATGAGTTGAAAAATTTTGTCCAAACTGCCTATTTCTGTGTTCTTAACTTATGCCCTATTTGTTTTGTCTACTGAAAAATAATATCGACTAAGTGTTTCATCACCAAAAAGGATTTATTTAAGGAAAAGAAAGAGTTGTAACCCAGTACATGCAGTCATGGTGAGACACATGCATACACTGTCCTGCGTGCCAAGGGGAAGAGGTATTTATATAAAGGAAAAGAAAGTCAAGGGAAGGGGAAGTTAGAACCATAGAGCTTTATTATAAACATAGAGTTCTTCCTGTGGGGTTCTCGTGATTATGTAGAGTGCAAGAACTCTTCCCATCAGCCTTAGCTTCTCCTATAAACCCTCCTGACAGATTATGGTCATTTTAAAGTCCCAGTCAATCTTTATCAGTTTTTTAAAAATTTTAGCTGATAATTTAAGATTAAGTTTCACCTGAACTACAGGAAATTAACTTTACAATACTCAGTCTTCTATAATGTTGAGTGGTGGGTTGGATATCTTGACCCATGCAATTAACACCTCAAGGCATATCAGCAAGTAGGCTGGTTATTCATTGTCCTGCTACATTGTTCCTCTGCCAATTTGTTGTTCGGGATTTGTTGGATGAATAGAAGGCTGGTTGGTTTGACCAAACTTCCTCACTCCACAGCATTTTCACTGGAAGGAGATCATGTTTAAGCAACAATTTCCATATCTACCCTCCCCACACCACCTACTGTTTAAAAAGATGGATTCTGTCAAGGTTTGGTGCACTGCTGTCCATGAAAGAAACTGCTCACCTTCATTGTTTCTTATTTTCCCTAATGCTTGAAAACAAAAGAGACTTCTCTTGGCTTCATTTGTTTCTTAGTAGATCTCATCTGTGGCAGTTTAGGCTGAAAGTTATTCCTTTGTAAAACTGGATGCCCCTCCTCAGATGCCAGTTGTGTTATTGAAAGGTCAGGGTCAACAGATGTTGTGTATTTTCAGGGCTTGGTTCTGAAGAATGCAATCCACTGAATATGAGCATCGAGGCGGAACTAGTCATCGAACAGATGAAAGAACATCATCACAGGGACTTGTGTCACCTAAGACTGGAGCTTGAAGATAAAGTATGTCCTTATTGGTCCTGTCCTCTGATTTCTCTAAGGTCTGACAAGGTTTTGCATGTAGGACATTCTCAGTTCTTTTTTCTCATAGAACAGCACTGTCTGTATGGTTCCTCTTGTGTCTTACCAGCTACTCAGGAACCCACTTCCTTAGGATGGTTTCAGAAGCGAAGGACAAGGCCTTTTCCTTGTTGGAACTTGAAGGCCATTGCATTATTCCCACCTTGTTAAAAAAAGTTAATAAAATGAAAAAGAAACCTTTGATATAGCTTTAACTCCTAAATAAGGTACAAGTTTTGAATCTTGTCCTCTAAAACCCTTTCCCTTGTTGCTTCAACTTATTTTTCTATTTTTCTCTTTTATCATTCCTTTGAGTCACCTTATCCTCCAGCCAAAAGAGGTAGTTTGCTGTTCCTTTTCAGACTGTCTTCTTTTGCTCATGCTATTACATGTTATTACCTCTTTCTACCTCTTGAAAGTCTACTTACCCTTCAGAATTCATATCAGATGTTATTGCATGAATCAATTCCTGAATTTCTGCCAACCAATGTGATTTTTCTGTCTTTTGAATCCCCTGATTATATTGTAGCTCTTTTTCCTATACCTTATATTTTTTATTCTGCCTTGTACTGTACATGTTTGTATTTGCCATAAGCATGTCAAGACTGGTTTCTCCTTAATGGCAGGGACTATGTCTTTAATAGTTGTTCAGAAACTAATAAGATTCAACCAAGTTCAGATAAAGGAAAGCAAACCATGCTTGACTTAATATATCTTAGTTGATGTGTTTTTTAGTTGTTACTTTAAAACAAAATTGGAAAACAGGAATGTCTTGTAGGAAGAAAGGGTTTCTGCTCCATCACATTTCTGTGGCCACAGGCAAGTAACACTGTGGTGGTATGGCTCTCTCTGACCTTAGGTGCACCATTATGAAAAGCAGCTAGATGAAACCAAGGTCACCTGTGAAAAGGAGCAAGAGAACATGAAGCAGAAGTATGAGAACGAAGTACACATTTTGGAAAAACAAATAAGTGACCTTAAAAATGAAATTGCAGAACTTCAGGGCCAGGCAGTAGTACTGAAGGAAGCACAACATGTGACTGCCTGCAGACATAAGGAGGAGAAAAAGCAACTGCAGACGAAGTGGGATGAGGAGAAGACTCTCCTTCAGGAGAAGCTGAGGATGGAACATGAGATGGAGCTCAAGGATAGGCTGAAGCAGGCGGAGGAAAGCTTCAGCTGTGAGAGGGAAGGACTTATTCAGAACGGTGCCTGGACAGAAGAGAAGGTGAGAGGCTTGACTCAGGAACTGGAGCAGCTTCACCAGGAGCAGCTGAAAAGCCTGGTGGAGAAGCACACTCTTGAGAAAGAGAAGTTGCAGAAACAGCTCTTGGAAAAACACCAAAGGGAACTTCAGGAGGGAAGGTAAGAAAATGGGGGAAATGGAGCAACCTACGGTACTATCCTTCAGGGACACTAAGAGTTCCAGTCAAAGAGACTTTGATAAATCAGAAGGCGTAATAGCCTATTGATTGATTAGATCTTTTTTTTAGTTTTTAAACCTATTTTGCCATTGTTCAGACATAAGCCTATCTTGCAGTTATTGAAACTTTTTTTTTTTAAGACTAAATTATGTCTTATATCTGACTTGTGTCTTTTAAGGTTACACATGAGAATGAGATTCGCAAATGTGGTTTCTTCCTACTTCAGTCCTGTTGTTTTTTGAGAAAAGCTATTTATAAGCTAGGTTCTGGGCAAAGGTACATTTCCTCCCAGAGTTATAAAACTGCTTTGTGCTTACCTTACTCACATAAAATCTCAGGTTCATTTGAGGGTTTTGGCGCTTCATACTCTGATGAACTCAATGCTACTTCATTAAACAAGAAGGAAAAACATAATGAACATAATGAATTTGTTAATATGTCTGGTTTATATGATGACTGTTCTCTGATGTGTACTTAATTAAAAGAATCTTATGTTTTTCCTAAGTTAGGGGTTATGTCAATATGTATTTGATCATTTAATGTGAAATATCAGTTTAAGTTTTTGGTTAAAGAAGTACAAATTTGATAAATACAAAGAAGTGCAAAAGTGGATAAATGGTTACAGGGATGGGGAGCATGACATAGAGAATGCAGTCAGCAGTAATGTAATAGCTAAGTGTAGAGCCAGAGGGAAGATAGAGTAATCAGGGGGATAATTTCATAAATTATATAAATGTCTAACCATTTATATAATCAAATGAATTTTTAAAAATCCAAAACTGAATATATCTAGGAGCATGCAAAAGAATTTGGTTTCTAAATTTTCCTTCTAAATGCAGAGAGAGGTAAGTACTAAGTCATTTAAATGAATTATGTCTACTAGTCTTGGCTCTCAGAAATGAGATCTTTTCTCAGTAATAATGAATCACATAGGGATTAAGTGAAAATCATTTTTAGAAAGTATTAAATTGTTGGCTTGGCAGCTTCTTCTATGCATGGGAAATGTTTTTTGTTTGCTTCTGGGATTGATGGCAGTTTCAGTAATGTTGTATGTTGACCACATTTAGGGAAAAAATGGAAACTGAGTGTAATAGAAGAACGTATCAGATAGAAGCCCAGTTTCAGGCTGATTGTCAGAAAGTCACTGAGAGATGCGAAAATGCTCTGCAGAGCCTTGAGGGGCATTACCGCCAAGAGCTGAGGGACCTCCTGGAGCAGCAACATGAGGAGAGATCCCAGTGGGAGTTTGAGAAGGACGAGCTCACCCAGGAGTGTGCAGAAGCCCAGGAACAGCTCAAAGAGACTCTCCAAAGAGAGAAAGCTACTTCTCTGGTCCTGACCCAGGAGAGGGAGATGCTGGAGAAAACATACAAAGAACATTTGGATAGCATGGTTGTTGAGAGAGAGCAGCTACTCAAAGACCTGGAAGATCTAAGACATGTGTCTGAAAGTCAGCAAAGTCTACTGTCCAACCAGATACTTGAGCTGAAAAGCAGTCATGAAAGAGAGCTGAAGGACCGTGAGCAGGTCCTGTGCCAGGCAGGCATCTCAGAGCAGCTGATCAACCAGCATCTCGAAAGGCTAGAAATGGAACGTGACCAGGAGAGGCAGGAAATGATATCCAAGCTTCTGGTCATGGAGAGCGTCCACAAAGTGACCTGTGAGAAAGCAGATCGAGACAGAGCCGAGATGAGCATGGAAATCTCCCGGCTTCAAAATAAAATTAAGGAAATGCAGCAAGTGGCATCTTCTCCCTCTAGGCTTCAGCATGGCTGCCAGGAAATAGGAGGGGAGGAGGCAGAAGGGAGTGGAGCCATGTCCTTGCTGCAGCAAGGAGAGCGGCTGTTGGAAGAGAATGGAGATGTCCTCTTAAGCCTGCAAAGAGCTCACGAACGAGCAGTAAAGGAAAATGTGAAAATGGCTGCTGAAATTTCTAGATTGCAACAGCGGCTGCAAAAATTAGAGCCAGGGTCAGTAATGTCTTCCTGTTTAGATGAGCCAGCTACTGGATTTTTAGGAAATTCTGTGGAACAAACAGAGCCATTTTTACAGCAAAATCGAGTGAAGCAAGTAGAAGGTGTCAACATGCAGCGTGTCCCAAGTGACCTGCAAGACGAGGAGGTCCGGGATCTGGGAAGTACAGCAACCAGTTCTGGTCAGAGACAGGAAGTCAAAATAGAGGACTCTGAAGCATCGATAGAGAGTTTTTCTGAGCTTGAAAATAGTGAGGAGACCAGGACTGAAACCTGGGACCTAAAGAATCAGATCTGTCAACTTCAGGAACAACTAAAGATCTTACGTGCAGACTGCAATCGAGCTTCTGAAAAGAAACGAGACTTACTTTTTGACATTTCTGTGCTAAAAAAGAAATTAAATGTACTTGAGAGAATTCCTGAGCCTTCTCCCAAATATAAATTATTATATGAAGATGCCAATAGAGAAAATGACTGTCTCCAGGAAGAGCTGAGAGTGATGGAGTCACGTTACGATGAAGCACTAGAAAACAACAAAGAACTCACTTCAGAAATTTTCAGATTACAGGATGAGCTAAAGAAAGTTGAAGAAGTAACCGAAGCATTTCTTAGCCTGGAAAAGAGTTACGATGAGGTCAAAATAGAAAATGAGGAACTGCATGTTCTCGTTTTGAGACTTCAAGATAAGATTGAGAAGCTGCAAGGAAGAGCAGTGATACAGTGTGACTGCTTCTCATTATGGGAAGCCCATTTAGAGAACCTGGATGTCAAACCTGCTGAAAAGGTACTTGAATTAAATCAGACACTGGAAGAGTATGTGCCAAAGGTTATGAATGTACAGCATATTATAGAAGAACATTATCAAGAAAACCAGTACCTTGAGCAAGAGAACACACAGATGCTGGAAAAAGTAAAAGCACATGAAATCTCCTGGTTACGCAGAATAATCCGGACACATCAAGAAAAGCCTGGAGAACAGAACCAAATTATGCTGGAGGAAAACACTGCTCTCTTAGGCCTTCAGGACAAACATATTCAGCGTCAGGCCGTGATAACAGAGTTAGAATTGGAGAAAAAAAAGCTGCAGGAGCTGACTAGAAAGTTGAGGGAGAGAGTCACTAATTTAGTTAAGCAAAAGGATTTACCTTCTCAAGGAGGAAAGGAGGAAGAGCTGAAGGCAATGATGCATGACTTGCAGATCACATGCAGTGAGATGCAGCAAAAAGTTGAACTTCTGAGGTAATGTATATATATAAATTCTAAAGTTCACAGAATCCCACAGAGTACCTGGCCAAATCTAACTTCCGCTGCTTGATGTTCCTAGAGAAACTAACCTGTTAGTCTTCGAGAAGAGAGCAGTACTTTAGACTTCCTTCTGCTTCTGCATTGTATTAACAAATAGAATAACCTTACCTAGGAGGCATTCCCTTCCTCTGTAGAAATAAGTGTCATTTGGTGGGTGAAAGTTCATAATGGAGAGTATTTGCTGTTTAACTATGTGCGTCAGCAATGTATGTTAGGTCTTTCACTCTTTTCTAGCACTTCATTTGGATAGTTTTTTGGGTTTTTTTTTTTTTTGGCTCTTAGTTATTTTCCTCATTTTGATGAAAGATGTTATATCTGAATGAATGCCTTTTATGTATTATTAACTTGCTTGGTAGAAAACTCTTCTTATACTAATATAGGACAAATGTGTTTTGTGGCTTATAGTTTTTTCCTTTTATCACTTGAAGTACATGCTGATAATGGAAATTTATCTTAGAACATACCATTTTATTGAGGAGCTATCAGATCCTAAGAAGTGTGCTTCAAAATAAAGACGAAAATGGAAATACTTCAACCAATGCTCACTTGACTTTAGCAAATCTTCTAGCAAATTCGGTTTAAAAAAAAAAACTTGTAAAATATTATATCATATCTGAAATATCTTAATGATATGAAATAAAGTAACTTATTCTGGATGTAGTTTTTCCTCTTCTTACTTCAGACCATTTTTAGTTCTAAAAGTCAGAATACTGACTTTTAGTGAGATGAAAAAAATCACAGAGTAAACGTTACTGTGTATATTTCATTGTGGCCCTTTTATTTATGTAGTGAATTTTCTTTCTATAGGTACCCTGGGCCCTAAAACTAAAGCTAGTACAATTTAGTAATATAGCTCTTGTCTTTTTGAAGCAAGTAGGACTTGAGACTGAGATAAATTATTTGCTCAAAACAGTATACTTCCAACTGAGAAAATCAGCCACCAGAGTGAGTGTCACATCTCCATTCCTATCTCCACACTTCCTTTAATGTCTTTTAGTGAAATTCTTGCTTCCCAAAAGAAATGAGTCAATATGTCATAGCTTGATTTCCAAGTACTAAGAGACGACTAATTTAGACTTCTCTTTTTAACTGGCATGCAATACTTGTTTCATTGGAAGTTACTAGAAAGTATTTTTCAAAGATGCCAGATGACTGCCTTCTTGTAACTATTTTTTTAAATCTCTGTACTTCAGATATGAATCTGAGAAGCTTCAAGAGGAAAATTCTATTTTGAGAAATGAAATTACTACTTTAAATGAAGAAGATAGCATTTCTAACCTGCAATTGGAGAAATTAAATGGATCGCAGGGAGAAATGTGGTAAGACATGTAGTTAAATTATCCTAAGGCATTTTTCCAAGAACTAAAACTATTTTACCTGAACTTTTAAAGCCAAACTCTAAGTATATTTTCATTGTCCCTTTAGGGAAAAAATAGAAACTATAAAACAGGAAAAAGCTGCAGTTCAGAAAATGGTTGAAAATTTGAAGAAACAGGTAAGGAGATACTTAATATTTCCTAGTGTTTTTTAATTCTGAAATTCTTTTTTTATTTGAAATTTTCAAATTTACAGGATATGCTACTGGAATAACATGTAGCTAATGATAGTAGGATTGTAAATCTGGAGTTTCAAAATGAAATCACCTCATGCTGATTCCACACTAGGTTTCTCCTTTTTTGAGGATATAGTAATGTATATATTATTTCTAGATTTTGAGTGCTTAATGCAAGCTTTATAATCAGTGGAAATGGGGAGCTGATACCTCTAAAACCAAATCTGTGTAATACTGGCTCTGTCCCTCAAGTAGTTTCAATGATTAGTTCCTTCTTTATTCCTTACCATGATTGAAAGCAGAAAATTAAGGACAGAATTTACAGATATAGAATACCAGTTAATCGGTATATCTTTTCACAGAATTGTTATTCATTCAGATAGTTGTACCATTCAATTCCTAATTTTTCTAATTTCACAACATGCAGTTTTGCAGTGGAAGGCCATTTAATCTGTCTGAGACAGTCATAAGACAAGGACGTCTTGGGAAAAGAGTACTTTGAATACTTGAAATAGACAAGGTATCAACATACAAAATATATTTTCTACACTTGGAAACAAGTGGCAAAACCCAGCTGAAAAATTAATAATTGATATGAATGGTCAAGTCACAGAAAAAAAGAATACAACAAATAAAAAGATGGTTAGCCTCATTAGTTATTTGGAAAGTGCAAATTAAATGAGTTGTTTTTTTCATCTGTCAGATTAGCAAAAATTAAAGGTTGATATCATGTAGTATTTAAAAAAAGAGGGGTAAGTAAATGAATGTACTCATACCTTATTGATAGGACTATAAATTGGTAGCACTGTGAGGAAGACATTTGAAGGCTATCAAAACAGTAATGTATATGCATAACTTCTAACCCTGCAGCCCTGCTTCTAAAAATAATATTCCTAAATACAAAATGCTACCATGTGTAAATGAATTTTCCAAAAGATTGTTTTGTTTCTTTATAATTAGATTCAATACATTATGGAACATCTTGATACATGGAATACCCTATAGCTACTAAAAAGTATAGCATGTGGTGGTTTCTAAATGCACTGACTTGGAAAGATAAGAGTCTGTAAGTTATTGTAAGTGAAAAAAAGCAGACTGTCCAGACATCTGAAATGATTTGAATTTTTGTTGTAAAGAAGAAAAAAATCAGTGTGTATATGTGTTTTGTGTATGCATAGAATATAACCTGGAGGGATACAGATGTATCCAGCTGTGAACAATGGCTACCTGTGTGGGGTGGGATTGGACTGTGTCACTTCTTCATACACTTCCACACTGATTGAATTTGTAATAATTACTAGGTATTATTTCTGTTAGTGTGTGTAGCTTTACATATAATGAGGAAAGCAATTAGTCTCTAAATCTGTTTTTTTGCAGAAGTAAGGACAACTAGATTTTAAAACTTATTTTAATTTTAACTAGATTTCAGAATTGAAAACCAAAAACCAACAGTTGGATTCAGAAAATATGGAACTTAGCCAAAAGAACTTTGAAAATCAGAAAGAACTGCAAGAACTTAATCAACGTCTGGCAGAAGTGCTGTGCCAGAAAGATAAAGAGCCAGGACACAGCACATCTGAAGAATGGGAAAAAGAAAAGTCTAATCTGAAAGAAGAACTGGAACACTGCAAAGTGCAGGTATGCTTCGTAGCCACCATACAGCCTTTTTGGAGGAGATCCCAAGAAATAAATGTTTATGTTAAGTTTTTTATATGTAAAGTCTTAATAATTAGAATAGTTCCAGCACATGAATAGACAGATAAGTGGAATAGAAAGTCTAGTACAAATGGAAATTTTCTAAATAATAAAGGTAGCTTCTCAAATCATTGGGGCAAAGATAGACTTTTTAATAAGTGGTGCCTGGACAAACGAGTTGACATATGGAAATAGATAAAATTAGAACCATGTCTTATACCATACATAAAGATAAACTCTAAATGGATTGGGAGGCTAAATATAAAAAATAAAACTATACAAGTCCTAGAAGAAAACATGGATGAATTCATCTTTAACCTTGGTATAAAGATTGTCTAACTATGACTCATAAAGCAGAGGCAAAAAAAAAAGATTAAATTTAAAAAATTTTCATGGCAAAAAAAATAAAGTCAAAAGACAATTTACAAGCTGGGAGAAAATATTTACATCATGTAGGGCTAATATCCTCATTATGTAAAGGACTCTTTAAAAAATCAAAGGACTTAGGACCAAAATCTGATAGCAAAATGGAGAAAACACACAAACAATCCACCAAAAAAAGATTAAAATGGCCTTCAAACCTATGAAAAAATGTTCAGAATTACTCACATTTAGAGAAATGCAAATAGAAACAACACTGATATATCATTTCTAACCTATGAGATTGGCAATAATTTATAAATATGACAACATATTTTATTGACAAGGCTTTGGGGAAACACACTTTCATACATTGCTAGTGGGGGTGTAAACTCATATTATCCATCTTGAGTGAAATTTGGCTGAACCTAACAAAATTACATATGATATTACCTTTTGTCCCAGCAATCCCACTTCTAGGAGTTTATCCTAAAGATACATCTTAAAAAATATGAAAATTAATATGCAGTTATTTATTGCCTAATTGTTTGTAAAATGTTAGAAATAACCTAGGAGAGTGGTTGGATAAATATGGTGGGGATAGCCTCACTATGTATGTAGTAGTACTATGAAACTTAAAAAAAAGATATAAAAAGAATGAGAAAGTTCTCTATTGATATGAAATGATTTCCAGGACATATCATTAAGTGAAAAAAGAAAACCTCAAAAGATTATCTAAGAGTGTCTATAGTATGCCTCTATCCATGTTAGAAAGAAAGGGACATTAGAAAATACACATATATCTGCTCATTTGTGTAAAAGAAGAAGAGGAATGATAAGCCAGAAACTAAAGAGAAGGTTACCTGTAGTGAGTGGGTGGAAAAGGGATGGAGAGAGGAATGGAAATGTGGTAGAAGGGATGGTGAAGTGAGTGACACTCTTGAGTATATCTCTTCATATAGCTCTGATTCTTAGAACCATAGCAATGTTTCACATACTCTTCACATACTCCCAAAATAAACATACAATTAAAACCAATCAAGATGTGGGGGATATAAAAATGGAACACAAACTAATAAATTAACATAACTGTATTATAAATGGATAACATAACCACAATAAAGAAGAATTAAGTAATTTGCAAATTAGTTATCTTGATTCTAGGGCTAGTCAGTGAGTTTCTCATGGGGATGTAGGTTAGTAATTCTGAAATTATTTTGTGTATACTAGAATTGAACAGATAAGTAAATATATTGTGTATAGTAAGAACCGAGTGTCTCACTATTGGAGAAGGAAGTTGTAAGTAGAGAAGTGAGGAAGGCTAATATGAACCCTCTGATGTTGGGTTGGCATTCAAGATATTAGTATAAACTCATGTTTCTTAATATATATACGAATGGATAGAGATACAGGTGTGTATACATGGATGGAGTACACTGATCTTGGTTTCTATGTACCATAAAAGGAACCAGGACTCCTAGGAAAAATGATTGATTTTAAGGCTAGGACAAGGAAAATTCAAGATGAGCCTGGAATATTTCATGGTGCCAGAAAGAAAAAGTACTCAAAAAGAGATGGCATGTTGAAAGGACACAGATTGTAAACTGAAGGAGCTCCTAATGGCCAAAGCTGGAACAGTTTCATCAAATAAATAATCATAGTCTAGCATAAAAATTACAAAATAAATATAGGATAAAATAAATATCTATGGATCCATACTGATATAAAAAACTGAATAAGTTAATAAATGGAGGAGAAACACTGTCTTCCTTACAATAGAATTTCAGTTAATAAATGTAGAAGAAAAGGAAGAAATAGAAAGTCATTATCAGGCAAACTCCAGAGTAATAATTGTTATAGACACTGATAGACACTAAAATTAATAAGCAAAAGTTTAAGGAGAAACATGATTTGCATAGTCTCAAAGTACGTCCCCCAAAAGAAAGATAGTAACTTTATAGTGGAGAAAACTACCCTAGAAATTAGATTTATGCCATTTAAGTGGAAAGTCTTCTAAAGATAGTTTTAGTTACATTGAGTATAAGCATGGTTGTAAAATTCTGTGGTATTGAATTTGTACTAATGTGTCCTTAATGCTGTCTTTTGTGAACCCAGTAAGTTTCCCCATTCTAAATGAATATGTATATTGTTTGATTTTTACATTTTTTTTCTTAGTCCTCCACTTTAATGTCTTCTCTGGAAGCAGAACTTTCTGAAGTTAAAATACAGACTCATATTGTGGAACAAGAAAACCTCCTTCTCAAAGATGAGCTGGAGAAAATGAAACAAGTAAGACTGCTGCTTAATAGGGGTCCAAGGGGAAAGGAACTCCTAGGACAACATGTGCCTGATGGTCTGGCTTTTCTGGCTATCAAATATCCTTTTACTGACTTTTATCAACTAGCTTGTTGCCTTGTAAAGTTGAGGACTTGCAGTACAAGTCTACAAGGGCTTGTACTGTTAATTCTCTAGATGTTGTTTCAGTTATGTAACATACATGTTATAGAGTGAAATTATATTACTATAAATGAATCACAACCACTTCAGTTTAAGAAATTTGTTGCTCTGCTCTTTTCTAGCCAGGTAATAAAGTAATATTAAGTTTATCTAAGAAGAAGGTGACTTTCTTGCTTATAGTTTTAAAAACTATTCACTAAGATTCATGAGACACAGGCAAAGTTGGTCCCTCTTATCTCTTTTTCATATAGCAAGTATGAAATATCTATCTAAGGCATACGAGTAAATTCTAAAGTATTATCAGGGATGCAGTCTCACTTATAAATTTGGCTTTAAGAAGCGTATTTCAAAGTTTCAAAGATTTAAGTATAAAAGAGGGTTCACCTTAAAGTTATATTCTAACATCGTCCTATTTTACTTTTTATTCTTAAATTTTCATTGAGTATAGGACTCTTTCAGTTTGAGCAATCTGATTTATAATAGAATTTAGTTCTATTTTATTTATTTGCATCACCAAAGCATTACTTTATTATAACACCCGTAGATTATAAAATCCTCTTGCGTATCTGTTCACCCTAGGAGCATAAAGCTGTCCCTCCCTGAATGCTGAAATATTTAGTCTATACTACTGAGTGTTATGTTTGTGTCACTCTCTAATTAATTCCTATCAGTCTTGATTTCCTAGTTGGATTATAAGATTCTCAGGAAATTTGTGTCTCTCATGATACCTAATACATGGTACTGGTAACTAATGGATGTTTAAAAGAACATTTTCAAGTCAGATGCTGCTGTGTCAAGTATATCTGTTTTGCCATAACAGAAGCTGTCTGTCCATATACACATTCCAGAAGTTAAAACTATCAGGGCTCTTCTGTCAGGGCTCTCAACTATTCCAAAGCTGTTATTACCAACGTCATCCTAATTAATTTGAGCATACTTTTCTCCTTTACCTTTTGAAAGTCTGCTTATTGTTCAATCTTTAAGATAATGGTGGATTCCAAATCCATAGCATGAGATATGTATGCTTTGTGACTTTGATAAGCTCTTAGAGATCAAGAGAAAAGGAGCAGAGTTGGGAGTAAAATAGCAATGATGACATCACTCGACATATTTGATTACATATTTATTGATATAAATCTTGAGATGGAAAAACAGTGAGCCCTGTTTGCTTTGGACAGAATGTTATTTCATGGCTCGCTTTTGGACCACAAGAGTAGGATGGTGTCAGCCTAATGTTGCTGCCATACAGCTTGGACCTAGAAAGCATGTACTGCTCTGTATGACATAATGCCTCCTCGTTCACAAAACACAATAGCATCAGCAGAAGTCACATGCCAGTTTGTAGACACCCCAAAGTGGTATCAAGCTTTGTGGAAGCCTGGAGGTAGGGAAGCAAGTTAATGAGCAAAGGAGAAAGATCTTTCATTAAACCAATGCCAAGTACTTTAAAATATATTTTCTACGTCCTTCTTATTTGTTTAGATTTGTAAGGTATGCCGGATTTGTTGCCAATTGAAGACAAGATTCAATCCTTAAAGGCTATTTTGTCATACTATTAGTAAAATGAAATGCAAAAGAATTTAAGATAGGAAGTAGAAAGTTGGCAATAAAGTCATAATGATAATAAAGAATTGAAAATTTGAAAGCCAAGTGAAGTGGAAGGAGATTTTAAATGAATTGTGGGAAAGATTTAAGAAGTGTAAGAAATTATCAGTCTCTTTAAAGCAGTGTTTGGGGGGAAGTGGAGGTTGTTCCCTTGACCTTCAGTCTGGGAACATTTTTTATTTTCAGAACTGGTGTGGGGTAGGGCTGCTACTGGAATCTAATAGATAAAGCCAGAGATGCTGTTAATTACAGTGCACAGGACAGCCCCCAAACAAAAAAATTATTTGGCCCAGAATGTCAATAGTGCTATACTATTGACGCTGAAAAGGAACAACAACAACAAAAAAAGTCTTTGGTTTGTCTTGATTCCATAAATGGATATGAGGAAGCTATTGTGTCCACATTAGCAACATTTTACTCAGGAAATCAATTTAGGCATCACTGATTATTTTACCTTTAAACTTGCCCTTGTGTTGATACGTCATACTTGGTTCATGCCAATTCTATAGTCTTGACTGAGATTTTTGAAAAAGTTTTTTTCTAATTAAAAACATGAAGAAAATCTATGGTGCTGTTGTACACAAGTTAAATTGATGGAAGGATGGCAGGATGTTATTTTATCCTGTAGGGAAAACAGAAGGCTAGAACCATCATTTAACAATGTCTGTCTGGTTGCGTCTATCTGAGCAGACATTTTCGGCAGTCAATTGGAGAATGGAAAGAAGCTAGCAAGGAACATTTTGTTAAAGTTAATTATAGTCCACTAGAGTTTATATGTTCTCTGAAATATCTATTGATAGAGAACTAGTAGTAGTCATGAAAATGACCTGTTTATAAATAACTCTTTATAAATACGAGGTGTGATGGGGACTTGTTTGTTTATCTTTTAGCAGCTGCACAAATGTCCCGATCTCTCTGACTTACAGCAAAAAATCTCTAGCGTTCTAAGATATAATGAAAAACTACTGAAAGAAAAGGAAGCTCTAAGTGAAGAATTAAATAGCTGTGTTGATAAGGTAGTAAAAACAAGACTTTTTACCATTATTTTACAGTGTGAACCATAATGAGCATTTCTCTATGAACAATGCTACGTGGGCCTCCTGTGTTAACCTAATTGTTACTAAGCCCCCTAGAATAGTATTAAGCAGGTATTATGTTATTAAATACAGTAAAATGAAGTTTGCCTCATTTTAATAAGTAACCATGCCACTTTATATATATTAAATATATCACTATTCTACTTACATGTAATACAAATATCATGTTATTTTATAATCTGAGGTCTATTACATAGACAAACACTTTTTTCTATTGTATTTTCCCTAGCAAATCCGAAAACACTGCTTTTGTCCCACCTGCCTTAATAGGCATTTCATATTTTCCTCTTATAGTACCCTCTTTTGAGATTTCTAATTGCCTTCCAGTCCACCATTTCTCACCTACAAAATATGAGGCAATGAGAAAGAGACTCCTCATAATTAAAGGTAGAAAAAGGAATCAGTCAGGAAAATGTTTTTTACCTTGCTCTGCTCCCCCATGTAAATGGATGAGACTTGATCTTTTCAGCATAAGTGAAGGCATGTAAATTGAGGCTAGATATGATTGCAAAAAGTACCTGTTACCTCTTTTCTTTTCCTGAAACAGTTGGCAAAATCCAGTCTTTTAGAGCACAGAATTGCAACCATGAAGCAAGAACAGAGGTCTTGGGAACACCAGAGTGAAAACTTAAAGTCGCAGCTAGTGGCTTCACAGGAAAAGGTACATGGACAATTCTTGTTTTATCTACACAGTTAATATTTTCCTATATCTTCCAACAGAACTCCCAGTGGAAAGAATGTTCCAGGTGGAAGTGGCCTAAGAAGGCTCAGAATGATTCAATTTAACTAATATTTGATACATCCTTATAGTACAGTGAAATAATTTAAATGTTTTCCTCAAAATTCATTATTATGAGATTATCTCATCATCATGAGATTATTTATGAAAGCTTGAAACGGTGTGTAAAAAGGACTCCTTGTTCCTAATTTAGAAATAGAATTTCTAAAGCAGGTCCATGTGCTATTATAAAGACTTTTATCAATAGTTTTTTTTACAAACTTAATTTTTTTAATCAAAATAATTGAGATATTTCCATGGAGTGGGGTTCTACAAGTACATATTTTTATTTTCAGCTAAAAAATTCTTTATAAACACCACAGGCTAAAACATAATTTACATAAAATTAGATAAAACCATCTTTTGTGATGTCAGTGGTACTCACTGGTCCTGTAAGATGTCACTTGGTAATATACCAGATGACTATATATCAGCAATACCTTGCCCTAGGCATAGTTCATCATATTCCTAAATGTAATTCAACATCCTGTAAACATGCATAATATACTGAGTTTCCACAGAGCTACTGTAAAGAGCTGGATATAATAAGTAGAAACAGAAGAGACTTTGGTGTTCTGTTGTCCTAGTTCATTCATACCAGGATATGCTGTAGGTGAGACCATGAGGATTTGGGTCACAGTATAAGACTGTTCTCCTGATTCAGGTTCAGAGTTTAGAAGACACCCTGCAGAATGTAAACCAGCAAATGTCCTGGATTAAATCCGACCTACAAGTAACTCAGCAGGAAAAGGAGGCTTTAAAACAAGAAGTAATGTCTTTACATAAGCAACTTCAGAATACTGGTGACAAGGTAATTTTCTTTTTTTACTGAAGTATAATCTACCGTAAAAGTAGACATTAATTCAGTTATTCTCTCTTGGTGATACTTTTCTTTTTAACTGTGTTTTTGTTTTGTTTTGTTTTGTGTTTTGTTTTAATGAAGTAGTCGTTTCCATTTTTAAGAATTACTTCTGGGCTGACATTTTTCTCAGAATGAGACTGTAACTTTCTTTTTCCTGTTTGTGCTTAAAAAGCAAAAGGCTTATCTAGTAGTGCCACCTTTTTTACTTTTTAAAGCATTTTTCAGGATCTAAAAAAAATCACTTTGGTAGCTTAAAGCATATTCCTGTGTTCAGGCCTCAATTACATGACAATATGTGCTCTGGAGTCTAAAAAAGGATATGATTGCATATGTGAAAATGAAAATAGAACTTAGCTTGTGAAAGCTTTTCAAGTTAGCAGTGCATTTCAGAGTTCCCTCTGTGACCTCTGTTAACCAAAAGAACAGTTATCTCTGTTCAAAGCATATCTTCATAAGAATGAGGCAGTTTTTAAGGCCTGCAATCTCTATGCACTTGGGTCCTGTATGGAACTGAAACTTGCCCTGCAGTCACCTTTGCCATTAGATTTGATAGGGCTATTTTACCAAAGACCATTTTAAACAGAGAATTTACAAACCTTTTTTAAAATCAAACTCTGATAATATTGTTTTGTTGATAACTATATATACATACACTCACTCCCATTAGAAAATAAAGGTGAAGGTTGAAAGGTACTAAGAATTGCTGTCATTAAGTAATGTAATGGCTGTGTGTAGAGCCAGAGGGAAGATAGAGTAATCAGGAGGATCGATTCATAAACTCTATACATATCTAACCAATGTACTGTATACTTAAACTAATAATAAAAAAAATTTTAATTACTGTCATTAGGTAAATATGACAAAGTAGAAATCAGCTTGTTTGTAAAGCTTCACTCTGCAATTCTCTCTTAAGAACTGGGCCCCAGGAGTAGCCACCCACACATCAGGATTCCATAAGCAGCAGCAAAATCTGTCTTGGGACAAGTTGGATCATCTGAGGAATGAGGAACAGCAGCTGCTTTGGCAAGAGAATGAGAGACTCCAAACTGGGGTACAGAACACCAGAGCAGAACTCACGCACTCCCGGGAGAAGGTAGTTTGAAAAGTTGCACATGGTGGCATATGTTTGAAAATGCTTAGTTTGATATGAAAATGAACGTTTGATGTGACTGAAATGGTTCTCAGGTATGGATTTGAGTATTCCGCTATGGCAGACTTATTTTAAGAATGTATAATTTATCTTTTCCTTTTTTTCATTTTATCCTGAGAGGTTTATACAATATTTTTCATTTTGTATAAACAGTTCTGTAATAAAATGTGATTTTAATCCTTATATTCAAAATATGAGGATTAACATAATTCAAAATTATGTTAACTATATCTTCCTCATTCAAATAGGCTATCCACCAAGATTAGTAGTACGAAAATGGCAAAACTAGACTTAAATCTTGTTGGTATAACTCCTTGTAATAGAAAAGGTACCCCCTTTTAAAGGTTACTTCAAGGTTTAGCAGTTAGAATGGCCTATTAAAGATTACATTTAAAATTTTCAAGGTTAGAATGGTCTTCCAACCACTAAACTGACATTTAAATTCTTTATCTCTGCTAAGTAGTCAACCAACCATGTTTAACTTAAATACTTTCAAGGAGGAACTCTGAAGAGCCACAGATATTCATTTAGAACATCTACTCTGCCTGAAACTCTGTTGTCACTGAAGTTGCAGTGTTGAACAAGACAGACATGGTCGCTGTCCTCATGGAACTTGGTTGAATTAAAATATTGTTTCAGATGTGAACAGTCCAATACAAAGTTGATGGGCCTGTCACCTCATTCACACCTAAAAGTTATACTTAGGTAACAGCAAAAGTGCTTAGGACTGTTTTCTTGACTCCTAGTCGTTTGGTAGAGCCTGAAGTCCCCTTCTTCCTGGTCTGTTCCTTACAGTATTGGGTTTTTAGACCTAAAAACCAAAAATAGATTTACTTAGAAAGGATCTTTTGAAATCCAAAAAAGTAGGCTTTGAGAACTGGCAGACTTGACTGGAAGAAAAAAAAATGTTTTTAATATAGCACCCAAGCACTGAATAAAACCTTTACTTATGTTCTTTGTTTCTCCTAGCTGGATGATTATGTGAGTATTTCTTCCTCATACATTTGTTCTTGTTAGGTTCGTCACCTGGAATCCAGCCTTCTTCCCAAGCACCAAAAACATCTAAACTCATCAGGTACTTTCAGGCCCACAGAGCAGGAGAAGTTGAGCTTAAAGAGAGAGTGTGAACAGTTTCAAAAGGAACGACCTTCTAACAGAAAGGTAAGTTTTCAAGAGTTTAGACCATGTGTCCATGTTCTGATTATGTGTCCCAAAATGTATGTTTCTCCTCCTGTGTGCTTCCAAAGAAATGATTACAATGGCAGAATTTGGTTCTTTCTTTTCCTATACTATGCTTTTGTGTCTTGTCAAAACAGTATCATACTTCTTTTTGATTGAGTGATGGTTGAAAAGGAGCAATTAACTTTAAGCTTTCATAAAGAAGATGGTTAATTATCTTCATTAATATTACAAAGCCTTTATAATTTAGTAAAATATATAGGGCCTGAATATTAGGAACATCTTAAGATATGTATTATCTATTAATGTATAACAAATTAAAACAACACACATTTGTTGTCTTATAGTTTCTGTGGGTAGGAATTCAGAAGCAGCTTAGTAGACTGGTTCTGGCTCAGGGTCTCTCATGAAGTTGCCATCCAGATACCAGCTGGGGCTGGAGTCATCTGAAGGCTTCACTGGAACTAGTGGATCCACTTCCAGGTTTATTCATAAAACTGTTAGGAGGACGCTTTTCTTGCTGACTGTTGGAAGCCTAAGCTCCTGACCACCTGGGCCTTTTCTCAGGATGTGGCAGTTAGTGAGAGAGAGATCCTGAAAGAGCTAGATGGAAGCTGTTGTACCTTTTATAAACTAATCCCAGAAATTACACACCATCATTTCTGCTGTATTCTTCTGGTCTAACCCTGGTATAATGTGGGAGGGGACCATGTACTGGTGTGAAGACCAGAAGGAGGAAATCATCGGGAACTATATTGTTATAAAAATTTTATTAAAAATGTTTTTAAGTTTGTGAGTTAAACTGAAGTTTAAGTTTGTGAGTTAAACTGAAGTTTGTGACTAAAACTGAAATGTCATTTAATTTTAGATTCATTCAAGTAAACTTTTCAAGGAAGACTGTGGGTTTCATCCAGCTGTTCACAAAGGGAAAAGTCTAATGATAGGTCTTAGAATACCAATGAACTTAAATGTACCTGGAGAGATTACACCTTGTTTAACAATACTTGCTACTTTCCTTCAGTCCCTTTTGATAGAAGCAAAAATCAACTTTTTAGAATAGTGTCATGTTTTCTACTTAACAATATTCTGAATCCCAGTGTTCTCTAGCTGATTAGTCTTCGTGTAATAGTGAATTCCAAAACTTGGATATTCATTAAATCTTCAAATTTTATCTTTAAAATGGAGAAAGGAGTTATAGAAGTCAGGTTTTATGTACTCCCAGTTTTAAACCTTTTAACTTTGTCTTAAGACAGTGCTTTTCCCACTGCAGATCTGTAGTAGAAGATCATGAAATCGCTTTAGTGAAACATTACCATTTTTTTAATAAATGGCTCATCATAAGGATAAGTATTATTTCATGAGTTTTTTTTCAGTGATATATATTTATAATTGATTATGAATATATATGTACACATAGGTGTGGGTATATTGTCTGGGTTACGAGATAAAATGTATTTCATACAATGAGTGACATCAAAGTTTGAAAGCCAGCTGCCTTAAGTTATATATTCTACCTAGGAAGACCATGTGCTGTAGGTGTAAAAAATAAAACGTAAGGGATCGTAAACTAACAAGGTCCTTGCAATCTGTGAGGTCAACCAAGGATTGCCTCATCTGAAAAAGAAAAAAGTTATCTGTTCTGTGTGAGGAGTGGTGATTAAAACTAGATTACTTAAATATAATCAATGCACTGAATTTTAAAAAAATACTTTATTTTTCAATTACAGTTGACATACAATATTAGTTTCAGGTGTACAACATGTCTAATAATGATTAGACATTTATATACCTTACAAAGTGATCATCCTGATAAGTTTAGTACCATCCAACACCACACAGTTATTACAATGTTATTGACTATATTCTCTAAGCTGTACTTTACATCCATGTGACTGTTTTTATAACTGGCAATTTGTACATCTTAGTCACTTCCCCTTTTTCATCCATCCCCCCTCCCATCTGGCAACCATCAAAATGTTCTCTGGATCTGAGTCTTTTCTGTTTTGTTCGTTTATTGTTTTTTAGATTCCACATATAATTGAAATCAGATGGTATTTGTCTTTCTCTGACTTATTTTACTTAGCATAATGCCCTCTGGGTCCAACTATATTGTCACAAATGGCAAGATTTTATTCTTTTTTAGGACCGAGTAATATTCCAATTATTGCACACATTATATTGTTTGTTTTCTTTGGAACTCAGCTTTTTTCCAAGATTTGTGATTTTTGACTAGCATCTATATGTTGTAATAAAGTAGAGGAACTGCATTTGGGTTGTTTGTTTGTTTTTGTGTTTTAAAGGAAATTTTTTGTTTTTTAACAGGTCTGTCAGATGAATTCCCTTGAACCAGAATTAGAAACTATTCATTTGGAAACGGAAGGCCTGAAAAAGAAACAAGTAAAACTGGATGAGCAGCTAATGGAGGTAAGCTTTTAAGCAAATGGCCTTGGCTAGGAGAAGATTTTAATCCATGAATGAGGCATTTGTTGGGAGAGACTAGCACAGCACTGAATTTGTATCATGAAAAAAGTGAAATGTAAGTATGCTGCCAGGCTGAATTGTTTGACCTATTTTACTGCATTTAATGGACATTTTAGCTTAATTACTAGTCAGCAATTCATACTGCTTCACAGAAGAAGAAAGTGGCAGGGACTCTGTCCAAAACTGAATAGAGGTCCCAAGTTCTCTCGCCATTGCTATGATTTATAACAGTTTCCTGACACCTCCCATGTTGTATAGTGTTTTATCAGTATGATTGCTCTCTAACGACCTCTTCAGTCAAAAAATCTGTGCAGGGCATTTGAGAGCATTAGCATTGAGAAGTTTAACGCTCAAGTGTTTAACTCAGCACTGCCTTGTGAGACATACATCTGTTAAATATAAAAATAAATTTGTAAAATTTGTCAGCTTGGACATTGGGGTTCGGTTTACTAGATTGCTTTCTGAATACTGAGAACAATTATAGGCTGTAATATACATCCTTAATAAGTTATAATTTCATTGAGATATGTTGCTTTGGGCAGATGAAAATATTAATCCAATGTTTAGTGAACTGTAAATTTTATATAAGGTAGAGAGACATGGATAGAAAATGTCTTTTGTGCTCTGAAAAAGTACTATGTATACAAATATTTTTAAGCCAGAATTATAGGAAGAAAAATATTTAAATATTTTCTTTCATGAAGCTGGGCACATAGATGCTTGAATTTTAAATGTAAAATATAGGCACACATATCACATTGACATTTAAATAACCATTGAGGTTTTATCACTTTTATGTTCTCTGCTTTATCCACTAATAGGGAGATTCTTTAAACTCTAAATTGTGAAATCTAAACCATTTTTTCCTCTGTCAGCATATAAAAAAGATGATTAAAACCTTGAGCTATGAGCTGTGTTTAGATGTAGATATGTTCTTCTGATGAAATAATTATATACTGAAATGAATAAGATATCAGTCTAAGCCTGACATATCTAATAACAAATTAAAAAGTAACAGGGTATTCTTAATTGCTGCTAGATCTTCTCCAGACACTGCCAACAACCAATTCTCCCACCTGTTCTTGCTGGCCTCGGAAGCCTCCTTACCTCCAGCCCTACTTTAGGTTATTAGCAATCTTAAGCAATTTCCCCTCATTTTCTCCCTGATCTAGTAGTAAATATTTGCTAATGGATAAAGGAAATTGAGTTTCTTGGCACTACAGCTAAATAAAGAAAAAGTGTGAATTTTTAATTGGAATGCTGAAAAGAACATCTTACACTATTCTTACAAAACTTTCTTTAGGAAATAAGACTGAGTTTATAACTCCTGTAATAAGACAAATTGGATTCCATAGCAGTCTTACTGAAATATAATTCACATACTATCTAATTCACCTATTTAAATGTACAGTTCGATTATTTGGGTATGTTACATTAATTTTTAAAATTGTAAATATTCATAAAATTTACCATTTTATCTATTTTAAGTGTATAATTCAGTGCCATTAATTATATTCAAGATATTCTACAATCCTCACCACCTACTTATAAAACTTTTTCATCACCCCAAACAGAAACAATAACCACTAAGCAAAAATCCTCCCTCACACCAGCCCTACAAACTGGATTTTTATTTATGTTGTCTATAGATTAGGCCAATTTGGGAGATGTACAGTGGTTTTTCACACCATTTTGTGCTCAGGTCACCAGAGGGAAGGTACATTCCTCCCATTCTGCCAGAGATTCTCATCAGGTTTGCATATGGGGCAGGGGACAGGCAGGGAGATGTTCCTTCATCAGAATATTTTGGGTCAAGTAATTTAAGAAAAGCTTTCTGGGTGATTCTGATATGATGTATGCATTCCCTTGGAGGAAGGAGCCTCTCCTCGCTCCTCTATGACAATTTAAAAGCCACTGATCTGATAGAATACATATCCCTATATATTCTATGTATCCAGTGTAAGTAAAGATCCCAAATCACTCGACTAGGTAATGGAAGAATTTGACTCCTACTCCAGGGCTTTTCAATATATGAGGCAATGTTCTGTAAACAATTAATTTTGAACAGTCAAAAAAAAGGGTTACAGATTATATCAGTAGTTCTCAAGTCTGCTGTGTACCTATGATAGCCAATAGTTCAGACACTTGAACAACAAAATTATTATAGTTTATATTCTGCATTTGCAAATGGCAAGGTATTTAACTTGAGAGCCATTCCATACTGGACAACGAATCTTCTAAATAATTATATTGGGATGAGTGGAGATAAAGGTGCCAAAGCTTACAAACCAATCAAATTACAATACGAGAGGAGGGGGTTGTAGGATTAAAGCTATATTTTAATATCTGTAAAATTTATATACAGAAATGTAAATGTTGGTCTTTATAAGTTCTTACTGACCAGAGCACACATATTCATGTATATAATATACTCAATTTATACTGTTATTTCTCTTTTTGTAACTCATACTTTTCTTCTTTTTATAACTCCTATAATTTTCTTTTGTTTTGTTTTGTCTGTGGCTAACCTGTACCTAGAATTCTGTGGTTGGAACTAGCAGAGAAGGGTGCAGTTCTCTGCCTGAGATAGTGTGTGAAGGTAGACCATTCTCTTTCAATGAATTTCATAGCATGGAGACATCTCATTAAACTCCTTGTTCATATAACCATTTCTACTGACTATAACAGTTAATAAGTACTTAAGGTAAGAGCCAATATTCATTTTCATGTAGAATGTCTTTTTACACTTATATCAGGATTTTCCTCAATATTTAAAACTAAAATATTGAAGACATGTGTGAAGAAAATCATTCCACTGATATAATTTCATGGGATCATAATTCTCCATATACTTTATCCCTGAAAATAAAGTGACCAGTTTTCAAAATCTATAACAAATATTTCAAAATGGGTAATGGCCCATCTCAGAAATTTATATTTAAGGAAATGGATAGTGGCTCTGAAGCTTCATGACAACATTTAATTATAGTTGTATCCTAGAGAATCTTTTTCACTTCTCACAAGCCTGGAGGTACCTCTTCTTGAGTTTAGTACTTGGTCACATTTGTTGCATGCCTTCCATTGAGCCCTGTGTCTGCTGAATGTGTTGACAGATGTGAACTGGCATGTTTCACTGGCCAGATGCAATGCATTCTACTTTTTCCTCTCCCCAGCTTTGATTGGCATATTATACACATACCATTTCCTCATTGTCTTGAACAAATACTTCTATTCCATGTACTTCTTTTCCCAGATATTCTGGGATATCACTGGATATCACCTCATGCCACAGAATTGCCTGTCTTATTGTGATGCTATTTAAGAGTACGACATTGATAAATATTAAAAATGTTGTAGATGCAAGATGAGATACTTTGAAAAAAAATTCATCCATTTGTCTATTCCAACCCTGGTGGTGGTGGTTTTTTAAAGACGGATAATCAAATGTTCTAGTGTCTGGAAAAATGAAGTGGGATTCATATTGTGTACCTCATACCCTATAGTTAAAGAGTAAGGAAGCATGTTACCAATGAGTCATAGGCTTCATTACTTTTTGGTTGACACTCTGAAGGGCAGCTCTGTGATGAAGTCACTGTAGTTGACCAGGGCTTTGCCCTTGTCCTCCAGATGCAGCACCTGAAGTCCACTGTGATGCTTAGCCCGTCCCCTCATGCTTGGGATCTGCAGCTGCTCCAGCAGCAAGCTTGTCCAATGGTGCCCACAGAGCAGTTTCTGCAGCTTCAACACCAGCTGCTGCAGGCAGAGAGGATAAACCAGCTCCTACAGGAGGAACTTGAAAATAGGACCTCCGAAACCAACACACCACAGGTATGAGGCTCTTGGTTCTCTTCTAAGAGTAAACCCAGATTACCTAATTTAATTTTACCTGTTTATTTAAAATTATACCATTTTAAAAGTGGGACTAGAAAACATAAATCTTCTGTCAGAGTTACACCATACCTGTATTACAAATCTACAGAACTACAGTGGCTTTTTTGTTTTGTTTTTGTTTTTGTTTTTTTGCAGTGCTATTTTTGAACTCTCAGCTTCCAAGCTGAGTAATTAAATGTTCTGGGTCTCCTTTGCACATTCATAACGACAAAGTATCAGGATCACTTGAGCATAGTGCACAATTAATCTAATATTTTTGCCTAATACCAAAAATATTATAGAATTCAAGTGCAACTCTAGGATATACATTACTAACAAAGCATCTTGAGTTTTCCTGTACCAGACAGAGGGTTGCAGCCTGCTGAGAGTTCTATGGAATTCACAAGTTGGGACTTTTCACAATTAACAAAGAATGTAGTCAGTGACTCTTTTTAGTTGACATAATAGTTCACTTTGAGTTTTTCATACTACATAATTTAAAAAATTATTTTTAAGAAAATAAAGATCTTCCTCCCCTTCCATTTGAATTAGCATTATCCCAGCTCACTACCAGGCACAAGTTTATTATCTAGGTTTTCAAATACTTATTTCTCTTTAGTGCTTCATTCGTAATCATCCTTTTTCAGGAGTCTCTTAACTCTTTGGTCTTGCCTATTTAGTTTATTCAGAATTAGAAATAAAATTTTTAAAATTGTAGAATTCTAAATTCTTTCTAGTTTAGATGCTCTTGTTTTCAAATACCCAACTCTTTTAATGTAATCCCCTCAAAGTGGCTTTGCAAAGTCACATTAACACCGTAATAATGTACCAGAGCTGTTCTCTTTTCCTCTCCTAGTAGATATCTATGCTGTCATGATGTACTTCTGTCATCTTTTTTTCTGTCATTTTTTTAAAACTCTAATCCTTTATACCCATTAGAATGCAATGAATTTTAAAAGATTTGACTTCATTTTACAAAAGTCTGTATATAGTATTCATTGACTCTGGGGAAACAGATGATTTTTTTAAGGATAAGAAATTAATAAGTTGAAAAATCACTTAAATAAAATATAGATTCTGACAGAGAATAATACTTTAAATTCTAAACATTAAGGCATATAAGAAGAGATAACTAGAATTCATTGAGTACTTAAAAAGCCATTTTAGTGAGAAATCACATCCTACATTACAGGTGTCATTCCAAGAAGTTTCATTCCATTCTCTAGGACAGAATGGACAGCTCTGAAAAGATGAAGTCTGCCCCTGGCCACTTCAGAAGCACCATCTTTTGTGTTCAGTGTTTTGTGTGCCACACGGCAAAACTTCCAAAGAAACTTAAATTTTCTTTTGTGCTTTAAAATCTGTCTTCAGAAGCTTCTTACATTCTTCTTCAATTTCCAAATACTAAAATTAAGTTCTTGAATTAAAATCGTAAAGATAGGGTGTTGGAGAGAGGTTTCAACTCTTCATTACAGAATTATAAAACCAGGATCTCAATCTTAAATGGACATTTTAAACCAAATGATTAGGCTAAGATTCTACTCCTTGCTTTCTCATGCACTATTTCCAAAGCATGTTCTTCTCAACCCACCCACCAATGTTTTTAAAAAAGATATCCCATTACTCCATTTACTTCAGGATTAAGTAGACAAAAAAGGTTAAGATTTTTGTACCAAAAAAATAATTCCTCTCGTCAGATGGCAGGGTGTACTACTTTTTACTCTAGAATGCCACTACAGGTTCTCCTGTTCCTGGTAACTGAACTGACACCAATTTTAAGATGATTAGAATCTGCACGTTGTCTTTGTGTGTGAAGTGATGTAATTTCTTCTGCCTTGTGTTGCTTTGCTTGCACATGTGGTGTTAGTGTATGTGCTTAAGAATTGTTTGCATTATAAATGTGTGATTTAGACTCCCCCCAAAAAACAATCTGGACATCAGGGTGAAGTGTACCACTTGCCTTCTTTCTCTAGGCCTTGCTACCGGAGCAGCGAGCAGTGCATGCAGATTCCTACAGAAGGATTGGGCACCTGTGAAAACTGGGCTGCTATTGATGTCATTTCTTACCATGACAGACACTCAAATGCACACACTCACACATACCACACAGAGACATAAACTGAAAAATGTTTTGGAATCAAGTGCTCTTTTAAGTTATAAAGACGGTGATGATAATGATGCCTTTGCAGTATTATGTCTCTTATTTATTTATGTAGAAATGACAGATTTTGTGAATAGAATTCACAAATTTCAGCTTGTTACAAATAATTTTATTTATACCGTTTAAAGAATGTGGATTTGAGACTCTTGAAAGGATGTATCTATATATTTTCTCATTCCATATGTTGTAACTATTTTTAATAAAAGGTACTACTTTTATATATGGAATATGAAGAAAATCAAGGTTATTTATACTGTTTTGTAGAAGATGTACAATACTTTTTTGACAGGAAAAAGGAAAATTTTGATGAAACAATAAAATAAATTTTAAATATATGACTGCCTTTGTTTTCCCTCTTTCCCAGCCTTTTGCCATACACCATGTTCTTTGAATTAATTACCAGTTATTGAGGGGGTTTGTTTTGATTTGTTTTTTAAGGCAAGTAAAAGTCAGGCATTTTTCATTTTATGTTTGAACTTTATATCTTTTAAAATATAGGATTTTTAAATGCTAGATATTCTCAAGTCCTGATTTCTTGAATATATTTTTTACAATTTTCGTCTTCAAATTAGTCACGTATTTAGTTGTTTATGTTTGAATAATTGCTGTTATTTAATAACCAAGCAAATGTTGGCTTTCAACTCATGTTTGGTCACTCCACATGCTTTTTAAAGGATGCCTTTTTGATAATATTTTTAAAGGCAGGTTATGCCATCAGCCATTTGTTTAAACACTTAAAGAACCTCTTAAAATCTGAAATTCCTTACGTGGACATTTTGGTGGGCTTTAGGGAGGGACAGTCAGTTGCACTCTAAATCTCTCTCTTGGTCCCTCTGTTCTCCCAAACCCACATAATCCTTAATCTGTCAACAGCTGTGTGAAGAGAGGAGAAGCTAGGGCTCTTTTCTGCCCTAGCTTGTTTCATCTAGGAGTTGTTTGTGGGCAGAATATTTTTAATTTTAAATCTGCTCTAATGGTAAACCCATCCTCCAATCCTTCAATGCTTCATTGACAAGTCAAACTGGGAAACAGAAGAACAGAATAATTGGCAGGAAGAGGCTGATTATCACGAGGAAAGAAAAACGAACACGCTCACAGTAACCAGGCATTTCAAAGAAAAATCAGAGGCACCTATTACAAGCCGATTGGAAATACTAGGCAGTCCTGAACAAACTCAGTTTTTGTTTTGTTGTTGAGAGGCCCACAGTATTGCAAAGACCCAAGTTGTAATTTACGTTAATACCTATTTTACTAGACGGGCACACAGGTATTAAATTATGGGTTTTAAGAATTTTGCTTTATCTCAGGGGAAGATGGTAACGCAGGTAAGATTTTTTTTTTTAATCTTTGGTTCTTTCTCTAATGGGGTTACTTTTCTAACATGCACAACCCATGCAGAACTCCCATTTCATCAGAAATCCACCATTCTTGATACAGAGGCAAACATTTGCTGTCCTTTCTCTAGGCACCTTATGGGGAAAATAAACTACTAGTGTTTTCTTTTCAGTGTGGCATGATTTTCAAATGATAATACTTTCTTTTTCTTCCCTTCAGGAAAACCAGGAACAACTGGTAACTGTCATGGAGGAACGAATGATTGAAGTTGAACAAAAATTGAAACTGGTGAAAAGGCTTCTTCAGGAGAAAGTGAATCAGCTCAAAGAACAAGTGAGCCTCCCAGGTCATCTCTACCCACCCTCTTCACAGTCCACCTTTAACTCCAATTTTCCATTCCTTTATTGCCATTAATTTTTGTTATCTAATAAAGGAAAATTCTATGAATGTATAGGAGAATTTAGGATTCACTCTCCCCATACCAGTTCAAAAATAATGTGTTATACATTATTTTTTTCAAAGTTCTTGTAAGGTACATGTTCATCCACAATTTTTAAAACATGTATTTGTTAACAGTGACTCAGGTTTTTGTTTTTTGGTTTTTTTTTTTTTTAGGCCCAACACAGAAAATATCTCTAGTTAAGTAAGCAGAAAATTTATATTGGTAAAAAATTGTAAGATGTTAAATAGAACTTTAGCTTTCATGTTTGTAACAGCTATGACAACCTCAAAAAGTCCTTTAGGACTATAACCAGACTCAAAAGGCTATGCTTTGAATTAGAATCCAGACCCTGAATTCCAAGACTGCTAAGCTGCTTGAACCTTTTCACCTGCTGGTGAGAGGTATGGACTGTTTAGAAATTATATGTGCATCCACTGAAGAGACATGCAAAAAGGAATCCTTTCTAGGAAAGTTTTATAACTTCTCTGGAAACTGAGATTGAGTTGAACTGATGGGAAAAGAAGGGAGGAAATTGCCCCACCTTGTTTTCTAGATACATTAAATTTAAGAATACTCTCAAGAGAGGGTCTTAACACAGAGGCAGATAGGAACTTTCTTTTGCCCTACATCTTAATACACAGAATGGAAAAAAAAAAGTCCCCTTCAATAAGCATTTATTGGTTCAGTCCTTTCATCCATTTATTCAACACAAAGTTACTATGTGCCAGGTACTGTTCTAAGCATTAGAGATACAGCAGCTAACAAAAAAATCTCTGCCTGTGTGCATTGTAGTTCATCTACAAAGTACTGAGCACTTGGCTAGGTAATAGTTTTCAGAATTAAAGGAAATAGGGTCTACTCTGTTTTCAGTAGAGAGGAACACATGATCTCCTCTACTTGATCCAGCCCCCAGCAGTTTAAAGGTTTCCTGAAGGCCTCTTAACCATAGTATTGAGAGTCGAGTAAGATTTTAACAGGTGAAGAAATGTGGGAAGGGCATTCTAGGTTATGGAAACATCAGGGAGTTATGACAACATATGAGTGGGACATCTACAAACACTGGCATTAATAGTTTGGCATGACGCTGTCCTGAAAGAAGCAGAAGAAATGAGAGAGAGAGGAGCTAGCAGTAGAAAGCCTTACATGTGGAGCCATGGAGTTTGAATTTCATTTTGTAGATGATAAAGAACCATCAAAGTGTCTTCTAAGGAAAGGAAGGGAGGAAGAAAAATTTATATTACAACAGTTCAAAAGAGAGAAGGTTACTATGTTACATTTGCCAGTCATCTAGGTTTGGAGCTTCTATAGTCTTTATCATTGCCCTGTGAAATGCTAATAAATTAGCCACTCTCCAGTTCTTTATCCCTGTAAACATTTATACTTTCAGATGCCCTGCTTGAAATTGGGTGTAAAATGAAGAGTTAATGAGAGAAAGAGGATCAGAAGATATTAACAAGGGCAATAACAAAATCATCCCAAAGCCGCTGACAAGTTTTTCCATCTTAACCTACATTATATATTCTAACCACAAAAATTAGACTATATCTTCTAGATAAGGCTCTAAGCAAAAGAGGAAGAGATACAGCAGCTAAGGAAGAGTAACTGCCCATATCTTATCTCTTTATTATAATACATGAGCCAATTTTTAAAATAATCAGGTGGTTGCATCTGTTAAAAACAGAGTTAAACACAGTTCACACCCTGTACCTCAGAAACAAGTTATAAAAGTATTTTGATATTTTTAGAGAATGAATAAAGGAATAATACCTAATTTATATGGGGAAAAAAAACTTTCCTTTTTGAACCCTCAAATATCTATTTGTTCTTTTCATCAGTGACTTCTAAGCATATTATGCCAAGAAACAGCTTGAAATAAGTGGATTTGCTCCACTTGTATCTCTGATACCAGTCTGATGTTAAAGCTTTATTGTAAAATAAAAGAATATAATTGATAGAACACATTTGCCTTTATTAAAAAAAACTGTCCTTATGTCAGACTTCAAAGAATTATGGAAATGGAGTCAAGATGTTTTTGGTTCTGTTTCTAGCTCTGCAAGAATACTAAAGCAGATGCGATGGTGAAGGATTTGTATGTTGAAAATGCCCAGTTGTTGAAAGCTCTGGAAATGACTGAAGAGCGACAAAAAACTGCAGAAAAGAAAAATTACCTCCTAGAAGAAAAGATTGCCAGCCTCAGTAATATAGTCAGGAATCTGACACCAGCACCGTTGATTTCTACACCTCCCTTGAGGTCATAGCAAAGCCAAAGGATACATTCATATTTGCGTACTTTACTTAAATGGATGGAACATTTTAGTAGGTTCTCTCAACCTTTTTTCAAATTTAAAAAAACCTTTGATAGTTTAAAGTTAAGCCTAACCTAAAACTGCCAGCAACATAATTAGGAGTCTCCATTCATTGTAATGAGTTTTCCTAAATAGACTCTAATGGGAATTGCAAACAAATATTCACATATTTCACTGTTTGAATTATTCCCAAGTTTTGAATTTTCAAAAAATATTTCAATAGCCACCAAGAAGGTAGATATTGAAAACAATTCAAGAACCTTCAAACTCCAGTTGTAAATGAGTTTTAAAAAATATTTATTATGTACAAATCTCTCTAAATTTCAGATATTTTAAGTTTGAGATCTGTCATTTTGATGTTTAGTTTAAACCCAATGTGTGTGTGTCTTCTTACACACTTAAATATGGAAAAATCATTCTGTTTCTAAAATAGTTTGGTTCTTTGAGTTAATTGGTAGACTATTTGGTAACAGAAACTGGGCTCAATAACCATTGAGGTCAGAAAAGCTAGAGTCTATGGAACTCTACTTTCTAACACCTGTAACCACTCTTGATGTAATACAGATATAAAACTGGTTTACTCAACTTGACTGTTAACTACTGTTAAACTTAACTTTCTTTAAACAGCCTTTTTCCCCCTTATAAGTTTTCATGTGAGAGCTTCTCTTCTAACAATGGATAAAGCCACATTCTTATAGCATTTGAACTATACAAAAAGCACTGAACAAACCACTTTGAAGTAAACAGCTACTCTTAGGAGTAAGCACACCATGTAGTTTTCTCTCTGAAGTATTAGAGTTCATGAACTTACATTTGGGGTTGCCTCAAGAACTCAGGGAACGATACTTTAACTGTCTTCCTGAAATACTGTAGGGCCTCTAAGAATTTGAAATGTATAAATCATACGATCTTATTTATTTGTCTTATATTTAGATCCATAGTAGAATTTTTATTTCTAAACCTTTAGTGACTGTAATCTTCTGAAAAAAAGGACCTTGATTAAAGAGTTAAAAGTTTCTTCTAACTTATGGAAGAATTATTAGCATTTGCTTTTTTGTGTAAATAGGTCAGAATTTCCATACTTCCTGTACTTCTACACATCAAATATGATAAGAAGTTTTTACTATGATAAGCATTGGCATGCCATTCTGAGGTAAAGAAGTGCCAAACAGGATTTCTCATTCAGTCTCAAGATCAGAACTACATAGAACAGTAAACATTTTAGATTGGATAACTTTTTATCCCACAAGTAAAATCTAGTTGCAGCCTATTGCAGCCAGGTATTTATTTTTGTGGGAGAACAATTAGATTTTTAAAAATTCACTTTGTTGTATCCCAGGAAGGCCAAACCCATCAATTTATAAGAGGTATAACTGCAAAATCAAACTTTTTATAGACAGAAACAAAAGATGAAGCAAACTGCCTAAGAAGTCATATAATGTCAGAAACTCAATCTCAACAAAATAATTCTCATGAAGGAACTTTACTATTAGTCCCACCTGCCAAGTCAGGAGTGCTTCCTGTAAGAGTCTTGACAAGACAGGGTGGTTTGTGGGACAGAAAGTTCACATTCATGAAGCAAACCTTTTCATTTTTGGACAGCTCTTATCAAAAAGTCCTGATTTCACCCTGGAAAAAAATTTTAATCCTTCCCTAGAATTACACTTCAAAGCCTTTGATATTTACTGTCATCCCTTCCCTTATCTTTTCTTCCAGTACAAATATTACTAGAAAATGCAACTACTTTTACAGCATTGGATTTAACAGAGTCTTTTCACTTAAAACTGAGTAGGCCTAGGCTAAACTAAGTATCTGTAGTGTACTTACGTGATACGCTTCAAGTTACTCAAGGTTATTAACATCAGAACTGAACACCAAGCATATTTCTCAAATAGCCGACTTAGCATGTTATCACAAGTGGTGTTTTTAATTTTTTACATTATAAAAACTATAGGTTAATTTGTTTATTTCTTATAAATCTGTATTTATATGTATATAAAATGCAGTACAATGAATGTGAATATGACTCTGGAAAGTTTTAGACTACATTTAGAATCCCTTTATCCAAAATCAAAATGCTGCTCAAATGAAAGTTAATTTAACTAACATCTAGGTGCTTAATTCCTTGTTTTACACTTATAAGATTGGTAAAAAGATCAATGTGAGAAATACATAGTTACCTTAAATTTATACATTTGTGCAGCAGTTTATTTTTGTAAAGTAGTTTATAGTGGGAATTTAACTGGCAATTTATAATATTGCTTATAGCTTTTAAAAAACCTTTAAAAGAGATTAAACTGTTAAATGTTTAGATTTTGTTTTTAGACTTTATTATAGCCCTCTTTAAAATCACAAAGTATTATTTTATAAGTGTTTATAGCTGTTTGTTTATTAAAAGCATTGGTTAAACTTTCTTTTGATTTCCTAAGAATTTATTTCAATTGTCTTAAAAAGATGGGATCTTCATGTCACAAAGTTTGCCATGTGACCATATGTTGCACTAAGAGGAAAATACAGAGTAGTAAAACCTAAATTGTTCTATTTTGCATTCTTCTGCTTTTTAGAAGCCTGAGCACTTAAGCCCAAATCTCTGAAGGGAGAGTAGAAGGGGAGGCATAGAACAACCACAGTTCTTTATTTTTCTAAAACTCTTAATTAACCCCGGTTTTAAAAACTATTTTAAATGCAATTACTTCCCAGAAGCTTCAAATGAACTGCTTATATATTTAATCTTAAACATATTTTACATAAATAGATCAAGCCATAGGTTTTCAAGGTATATATAGGAGGAGCCGTTACAGGCCTAGTATTTCAATAATATACCAACACCCAGGGCAGGTATTATTGTAAGAAACTTTTTCTGAAGAATGAGTAAGACTTTATGGTGGATTTTAACATGTGAGAATGAATTTTTTTTATTTTTGTAATTTCTTTATTTTTCTGAGTGAAGGAAAAGAGAACTGTGTTGCTATTGTCAGAATCTTAAAGGTATTCCCAATCAAGGCAAGTACTGGTTTTGAACGGATTACATGTAATGACTCATTGGAATGATAATTATACAAGTAAGCCAAAAACCAAGTCAAAGCCTAATAACCAAAGCATTCCACATTTAAAACTTATTCACTATATCATGTTTGAACCTATTTGAACATCTCAGCATTGTAAAACAGTTTTAATTTTATGGCATGTAAGTAGCTGTTTAATAATAAATGGAAGTTAGCTTTTTGTTTCTCAGCTTTTCCAAAGGTATGTTAAATTTATTTTTATGGGAAGGAAAACTTGAGTTCATATAAAGTCATCTCTAGGATTCTTCTCAGATAAAGATTAATATGTATGTATGTATTTATATCGACTTTATATATTTCACCTTAGTCATTCTATCCTAGAAAGATTTTAATGTGAGCTCAAAATGTAAATAAATAACTTTGCAAACATGGCTCTTGTTTTCTATATACCTTGAACTTTTATACACAGTTGCAGTATTTTTATCATTGGTATGTAAAGTGAAAGCATCAAAATTTTGCACTAAAAATTCTGCAAATGCAGAATCTCAGCCCCGACCCCAGACCTAATGAATAAGATTATGCCTTTTAAAAAAGACCCCCAAATGATCCATATGTGATTTAAAGCACTGGTACTCCATTTCTCTCATAGAATTGATGCTTTCACACCAGTAAGTTTGTGTTTTTTGTCCTTGATGTGGTTCATAATTTACTTCTAGAGTCCTGATTTAATCAGGCAAGGCCCTGCTTGGGATTTTGGGTGCTTCAAAGGTGGCTTTATTTCACTTTGCCACCTTTATGGATGACTCAGACTTTTTAGTTGAGCGGCTTGTGAATGATGAGCTATGTGCAGTTAAAGACACATAAGTTAACCTGAAAGCACATTAATATGCTGAACACTGAAATATAAAATAGAAATTTTTGCCAAATTAGACCCATCTCATGAGCCTTGTTTTATTTTCAGATCTTTTATACCAACCTCACACTACCTTTATGAAGCAAGAATTACTATTATTCCCATTTTACAGATGAGAAAAGTGCAACTTAGCACAATTGTGACTTACTCAAGGCCATATGGCCTGCTCCATAGGAGACTTAGGATCCAAGGCTCAGGTTTGTCTATGTTAATATGTTACAACACGTATCAATTTCTACTTCTGGCAAACAATATCTAATCAATGTAGATTGAATAATTACTGTGTGCACTACACTCTAAAAAATAGATATAAAACATCCCTGACTTTTTATGATTTGATTGGGGTGGACTAGTAAGATTTATGCAAAAATTTTAGGAAAAAATACATTCATACATAAAATTAATCAAGTTTTGTTGATGGACTCAGTCCTGTGAGCACTAAGGAAGTTTAGTGTCCTCAGGGATTTTAATGTAGAAAATGAAGAGGTTTCTTAACCTAGTGGAAAAAAGATAAATAGTGCAAATTTTAACAAAGAGGTAGAAAATATAAGTACCAAACAGAAATCACAGAGCTGAAGAATACAATAGCTAAACTGAAAAATATGCTGGAGGGATTCAAGAGAAGACTAGATGAAGCAGAAGAAAGGATCAGTGATCTATAAGATGGCAGTGGAATTCACCGAAAAAGAGAAGCAAAAAGTAAAAAGAATTTAACAAAGTGAAGATAGCATAAGAGACCAATGGGACATCACCAAGTAGGATGACACTGCATTATCAGGATCTCAGAAGAAGAGAGAGAAAGGGGCAGAAAACTTCTCTGAAGAAATAATGGCTGAAAACTTTTCTAAATTAGAGAAGGAAACAGATCCAGGAGCCCTGAGAGTTCCAAATGAGATGAATCAAAAAAGAGCCACACTAAGACACGTTATAATTAAAATATCAAAAGTTAAAGATAAAACAGAAATCTTGAAAGCAGTAGGGAAAACAACTCCTTAGGTACAAAGGAACCAACATGAGACAACAGATTTTTAAGCAGAAATTTTGAAGGCCAGAAGAGAGTGGCATAATATATTCAAAGTACTGAAAGAAGAAACTTCCAAGAATATTCTACCCAGCAAGGTTATCATTCAGATGCGAAGGACAGATAGTTTTCCAGACAAGCAAAAGATAAAGAACTTCACCACTAAACTGGCCTTACAAGAAATGGTAAATGGACTTTTCTAAACTAAAAAGAAAGGACATTAATTAGTAACAAGAAAACATTAAGGTATAAATCTCACTGGTAAAGGTAAATATATAGTAAAGGTATTGAATTAATCACATAAAACTAGTATGAAGGTTAAAAGAAAAAATAATTAAAAAAATCAGTTGACACAAAATAAACATAATGTGACATCAAAAACAAAATGTTGGGGTGGTAAAAAAATGTAGAGTTTTAGAATGCATTCAAATTTAAGTTGCTATCAACTTCAAATAGACTGTTACATAGATAGGCTATCATATGTGAGCCTCATTGTGAACACAAAGCAAAAACCTATAACAGATACACAAAAGAAAGGACTCTTAAGCATAACACATAAGAAAACCATCAAGCCCCAAGAAAAAATACAGGAACTACAAAAAAGCCAGAAAACAATTCACATCAATAAGTACATACCTATCAATAATTACTTTAGGTATAAATATACACTCCAGTCAAAAGACATAGTGTGGCTAAATGGATAAAAAATAAGACATCTATATGCTGCCTACATGAGACTCACTTCAGATACAAGGACACACATAGAAAGTAAGGGATGGAAAAAGATGTTCCATGCAAACAGAAACAAAAAGAAAGCTGGGGTAGCTAAACTTATCAAACAAAATAGACATTAAAACAAACACATAAAAGACAAGGGCATTACATAATGATAAAGGGCTCAGTCCAACCAAAGGATATAACATTTGTAAATATTTGTGCACCTGACATAGGAGCACCTATATATATAAAATGAACATTAATAGATCTAAAGGCAGAAACTGATAGCAATACAATAATGGCAGAGGATTTACTATCTCACATCGAAGGACATCTCATCTAAACAGAAAATCAATATAGAAACATTGGCTTTAAATGACACAGTAAACCAGATGGCCTTAATAGATATTAGAAAATATTCATATGCAGAATACACATTCCTCTCAAGAACACATTCTGCAGGATAGATCATATGTTAGGCCACAAGTCTCAGTTTAATAAGACTGAAATCATATCAAATATCTTTTCCAACCACAATGGTATGAAACTAGATATCAATTATGAGGAAAAAATGGAAAAATCACAGATACGTGAACATGAAACAACACGCTACCGATCAATGGGTCAAGCAAGAAATCAAATGAGAAGTAAAAAAAATAGTTTGAGACAAATAAAAATCGAAATACAACTTACCAAAGTATATGGGATGCAGCAAAAGCAACTCTGAAAGGGAAGTTCATAGCACCTCAGGCCTACTTCAAGAAACAAGAATCTCAAATAAACAATCTAACATCACACCTACAGGAACCAAAAGGAACCAAAAAAGCCCAAAGTTAGTAGAAAGAAAGAAATAACAAAGATCAGAGTGCACATAAGTGAACAAGACTAAAAAAACAATAGAAAAGATCCATGAAACTAAGACCTGGTTCTTTGAAAAGACAAAATTGACATACCTTTTGTTAGATTCACCAAGAAAAAAATAGAGGGCTTAAGTAAATAAAATTGGAAATAACAGGTGAAGTTACAACTGATACGCAGAAATACAAAGGATAACAGACTAGAATGAACAATTATACACCAACAAATTGGACAACCAAGCAGAAACAAGTAAATTTCCAGAAACATACTTTTCAAACACTGAATCATGAAGAACTAGAAAATCTTTATAAACCAATAAATAGTAAGGAGATTGAAAAAGGAATCAAAAACCTCCCAACAAACAAAAGTCCAAGACCGGATAGCTTCACTGGTGAAATATACTAAACATTTAAAGAAGATCTAATACCTACTCATCATCTCAAAGCCTTACAAAAATTTGAAGAGGAGAGAATACTTCCAAACTCATTTTATTAGGCTAGCATTACCCTGTTACCAAAACCAGATAAGGACACTACAATAAAACAAAATTACAGTTCAAAATCTCTGATGAACATAGATGCAAAATCCTCAACAAAATATTAGCAAACTAATCTGACAATACATTCAAAGGATCATAGAACATGATCCAGTGAGATTTATTCAAGGGATGCAAGAATGGTTCAACATCACCAAGTCAATCAATGCGATACGCATTATCACAATGAAGAAAAAATTGTATCATCTCAATAAATGCAGAAAAAGCATTTGACTAAATTCAACATCCATTTGTGATAAAAACTCTCAACAGAGGTATAGATGCAACATATCATTACATAATAAAGGCCTTATATGACAGCTAACATCACACTCATTGGTGAAAAGCTGAAAACTTTTCCTCTAAGATTAAGAACAAGACAAGGATACCCACTCTTGCCACTTTTATTCAACATAGTATTGTAAGTCCTAGCCAAAGAAATTAGGCAACAAAAAGAAATCAAAAGTATCCAAATTGCAAATGAAGAAGTAAAACTGTATTTTCAAATGACATGATTTGACCCACCAAAAAAAACTGTTAAAACTAATAAACAAATTGAGTAAACTGGCAGGGTACAACATCAACATCCAAAAACCTGTTACATTTCTGTATACAAACAATGGGCCATCAGAAAGAGAAATTAAGAAAACCATTTCATTTATAATGGTATCAAAAATAATAAAACACCTAGGAATAAATTTAACCAAGGAACTGAAAGACTTGTACAGTGAAAACTATAAGACATTGATGAAAAAAAGTTAAACACAAATAAGTGGAAAGCTATTCCATACTCAGGAACTGGAAGAATATTGTTAAAATGTCTATATTACCCAAATCTATACATTCAATGCAATCTCTATCAAAATCCCAATGATATTTTTCACAGGAATATAACAAGCAATCATAAATTTGTATGGAACCACAAAACTATGAACATACAAAAAAATCTTGAGAAAGAAAAACAAAGCTGGAAGTATCATACTCCCTGATTTCAAACTATATTACAAAGCTATAGTAATCAAAACAGTATGACATTGGCATTTAAAAAAAGACATATAGATCAATGTAACAGGATAGACAGCCAGAAAAAAACCTACCCATATATGGTCAATTAATTTATAACAAAAGCAAGACTATACAATGTGGAAAGGACAGTCTCTAAATGGTTTTGGGAAAACAGGACAGCTAGATGCAAAAGAATGTAACTGGGCTACTATCTTACACCATATACAAAAACTAAAAATGGATTAAAGACTTGACTGTAAGACCCAAAACTATAAAACTCCTAGAAGAAAACATAAGAGGTAAGCTCCTTGACATCTGTCTTGGTGATGATTTTCTGGACCTAACTCCAAAAGCAAAGGCAACAAAAGCAAAAATAAACAAGTGGGACTACATCAAACTAAAAAGCTTCTGCATAGCAAAGGAACCAATAAAATGAAAAAGCAACCTACTAAATGGGAGAAAATATTTACAAGTTAGATATCTGATAAGGGGTTAATATTCAAAATATATAAAGAACTCATACAACTCAATTAACAAAAAAAACAAACAATCCAATTAAAAACTGGGCAGAGAATCTGAACATTTTTCCAAAGACATACAGATGGTCAACAGGCACATGAAAAAATGCTTAACATCACTAATTATCAGAGAGATGCAAATCAAAACCACAGTGAGATTATCACCTCACACATGTCATTTGTTTATTTTTTGGTAATAGCCTAACAAAAGTTGACGAGGATGTGGAGAAAAGGGACTCATGCTATTGGTGGAAGTAAATTGGTGAAGCCACTATGGAAAACAGCATGGAGATTCTTCAAAAACAATTAAAACTAGAACTATCATATGATCCAGCAAATTCCACTTCTAGGTATTTATCCAAAGCAGGGAGGGAACACTTATTTGAAAAGTTATATACACCCCTATATTCACTATAGCATTATTTACAATAGCCAAGGTATGGAAATAACCTAAGTTGATAGATGAATGGATAAAATGATGTAATATATACATACTATGGAATACTACTTAACCATAAAAAATGAAATCTTGCCATTTGCAACAACATAGATAGGCCTTAAGAGTATTATGTTAAGTGAAATAAGTCAAAGATAAATACTATATGATCTCACTTATATGCAGAATCTAAAAAACTAAAAATTCATAGATGCATAGAACAGAATGATGGTTGTCAGGGGGTAGGCTGTTTGAGGGTTGACAAAATGGGTGAAAGTGGTCAAAAGGTACATACTTGCAGTTAATAAATGTCATGGGGATGTAACATTTGGCATGGTGACTACAGATAATATTGTACTGCACATTTGAAAGTTGCCAAGAAAGTAAATCTTTAAAGTTCTCAAGAAAAAATTTTGTGACTTTGTATGGTGATGGATGGTTACTAAACTTATTGTGGTGAGCATTTTGAGTACCAAATCATCACATTGTACACCTGGAACTAATAAATGTTACATAGCAATTATACCTCAAAAAATGCTATGAGCAATGAAAGGACTATTCTTGAAAACTATTATTGCCATAAAAATATTTTTTAAAAAGCCTGTGCAAATATTCTAAAGGAGGCTAAACAAACATGGCAACAAAATGCAAACCTAATCTTATACTGGATTCTATATTAGAGAAGAAAATATTCTACAAAGGCATTATTGGGTCAATTGGAAAAATTGGAATATGGATGGTAGATTAGAAAACAGTATTGCATTAATGTTAAATTTACTGAAGTTTATAACTACTGTGTTTATGTAAGAAACCATTCTAAGGAAATACACACATACACACTGAAATATTTAGGGGAAAAGAGCTATAATGTATGAACTTTCAAATGATTCAGAAATACAAAATCACACACATACACACACACACATACCATCAACAGATAGAGCAATAAAGCAAAATAGATTTAAAGAATAGGTAAAGGGAATGCATGTATTCTTTGTATTATTTTTTAAGTTTAAGATTATTTCTAAATAGAACATTCAAAATGTTAAAGGTACCAATTTACTAAGCGTGGTACTAGGCACTTTAACTTCCTTACTCTCACAGCAACTCTGAAGTATAGATGATATTCCAGGGGTAGAGAAGAGGAAGCTAATTAGAAACCATTTATGGCAGCCTATTTGTGTGCCTATGGTCTATTATGAAAATTTCAGCCGAATCAGACCTTTTTCCTATATCTCTGGGAATATGGAAAATGGGAAAACACTGAGATGAGACTGAGGCAGTTGGCAGGAGATGAAAGAGCCAAAAGGAAGCATCCAGGTGGTCAATATGGTACAGAAGGGGCTTTTAAGGAAGTAATTTAAGAAAAATCATCTTTCAGCACGATAAAAATCAAGTGTTGTATTCCAGAAGTTGAAAGAGTACATTTCCTTTTCAGGCACATAAATCTGTCTAATTATTCTGACAATAAGTAATACAAACTCATGACATTATTCAGATTAATGGTTTGTAAACATAGTGTAACAAGCTAAATATCACTTTTTCTATAGAAAAGGACAAAATTGTAGTGGATTTTTTCTTTTTTTTGCTAGAGAGCTTGACTTATCTCACACAATGTTATAATTGTTTAACTTTTGCTACTCAATAAATTGCAATAATCTCATTTTTCTGATAAAGCAAAAACTTAAAATCTGGTTCATGATCTGATTGCATGTAGTAGGGTAAGCCTCTGCCTCTAGGTTTATGCTTGACATGATTTAAATGTCTTCCTTCAATAAACTGTCACCCACCTGCTTGAACCTAACAATCTAATGATAAAAGAAGACCAAATCTCTTTATTTCTATACTTTATTTCTATACTCCTGTTCATTAGACATATAAAATAGAGGTAGTCATGGGCTAGGGCCACTTAAAAACAATCCATTATAATTTTCTCCTCAAACAGAAATAACTTTACATCTTTCTAAATACAAAGATACATATTTTAAAAAACTAAGATTTTTAAAAAGAGCATATAAAAAAGGTAAACATTACCCCCAAATCCTACCACCCAGTGGTAGCCATTATTAATATTTCTGCAGCCAGAGAAAAAGACATATCAAATAGAGAAGAAAAAAGTAAGGATGACAACAGATATTCACCACCAAAAAGACTGCAAGCAAGAAGATATTAGGATAACATTTGTAAAGTAATGTTATTTGGGGTTCAAATATATGGTAGCTGAAGGAAACTGGACTTTGGGTGGTGATCACACAATAGAATATACAGATGTTAAATGAAAATGTACCTGAAAATTATATGATTGTATTAACCAATATTACCCCAATAATAAAAAAATAAAAATACTGAAATATAATAAAACTGCTAGCCTAGAATTCTTTATCCAATGAAATAACAAAAAAAATTGTTTTAAAAAAACCCAAAAGGTGAAATAAGGACTTTTCCAGACCTAAGCAAGTTTTAATAGTACATCACCAGTAAAGCGGCACTATAAGAAGTGTTAAAGGAAATTGTTTACAAAGATAGAAAATGATACTAATTAGAAAAGAAATTTGGATCTAAACAAAAAAATAAAAAGCACTGAAAATACTAACTACATGGGCAAATGTATTTTTTTCTCTTGGTGGCAAATTTAGTAGCTTTAACAACACAAATTTATCTTACAGTTTTGTAAGTCAGAAGTCTAATGCAGTTCCCATTGGGCTAAAATCAAGATATAGAAAGGGTGCATTCCTTTCTAGAGTCTTTAGGAGAGAATCTATTCATATTTTTCAGCTTTTAGAGGTCACCAACAATTTTTGGCTCATGGCCCTACTCTTTCATCTTCAAAGCAGGCAACATTTAATTTCTCTGACTCTTTCCCCATACTTACATCTTCCTCTGGTTGAAGCTGGGAAAAAGTGTCTGCTGTTAAGGATTTCTGTAATTAAATTGGGCCTACCTGAATAATTCAGGATACTTTCCCCATCTCAATATCCTTAAACCAAACATGTTTTCAGAGTTCCTTTTGCACATGGAAAATAACATTCACAAATTCTGATGATTGAGACATGGACACCTTTGAGGGACTATTAATCTATCACAGATATAGAAGACTTGAACACTACCAATGAAACATTTACCAACATGGACCAAGTTCTGGGCCATAAAACAAGTCTCAATACATTTAAAAGTATTCAAGTCATATAAAATACATTCTCTTTTAAAGGAATTTTACCAAGGAAGACGAACTCTCAAAACTCGACAATAAATAACCCAAAGATTTGAACGAATACCAAATAAAATATAAGAATGGCAAATATAAATGGCAAATGAAAAAATTTTCATCATTAGTTATTAGAGAAAAGTTAATTAAAACCACAATGAGATACCATTATGTACCTATTAAAATGGCTAATAAGAAACAACTGAACAAAGCAAGTATGAGTGAGGATAGTGAGACTGTAAAATGGTGCGGCTACTTTGGAAAACATTTTTTCAGTTTCTTACAAAGTTAAAATTATTCCTACCACATTACCCAGTTATTGCTTTCCTTAAGTATTTAACCAAGAGACATAAAAGCACATGTTCATACAAAGGCATATACATGAGTGTTTATGTAGCCTTATTAATGACCAAAATCTGAAAACAACCCAAACATCCATCAATGGATGAATGGATAAACAAATTGTGGCATAGCTATACTATTCCAATGAAAAGGACTATGTTATTGAACATACAACAACATGGATGAGTCTCAAAATAATTATTTTGAGTAAAAGAAACAACAGAATAAAAGTACATGCTGTATAATTTTATTTACATAAACTTCAAGCACAATATGGAAATTTGGAATGAGTAAAAAGGGGAAATACAAAAGGAAACAAGGAAACTTTTTTTGGTGATGGCTATGTTAATTATCCTGATTGCAGTGATGGTTTCTCAGGTTTTATAATGTCAAAACTTATGAAATGGTATACTTTAAGCAGGTGCATTTTATTGTAAAACAATTTTACCTCAATAAAGCCATTAAGAAAAAAATGAAAGGGTATCCTGATGGAAAGCTGTATTAGAACGCGGGTGGAAAAAGAAAGAGGAAGAATGTGTTAATCATGGTCTGTGTTCAAGTGTCTGTATATTAATCTGTATAGTGTGATATTCCTACTCCTTTCCTATAATTTTTTCCCAATTGCGTCTCTCATTTTGTAACAAAATTGCATAGTGGATTGCCCTTGTAGCATTAGCTAGAGGAGATTCCTGATATTTTTACACCTACGTTTTGATGCTTTTCATTTTTTAACTCCAAAACACATAATATGATACTCAACCTAACTCAGAGAGCTCAGAGTGGAATTTAAATTTTTCTTTTAAAAAAATCGGTAAAATTATTCTTCAGTGCTTTTTTAACTGAAATTCATCAACATTGTTAATATATACTTTTGTGGATCTATCAGGTTCAGGCCATGTGAGATGAAAACAGGTAGAGTACATATTTTATACCCTAGAAAAGTTAACAGACTATATGATAAAGGATATAGACATTAAAAAGTAGAGATTAAACAGAGACATTCATATACTGCTAATAGGAAATTTTGTAATCTACTTGTAAACTCTTTGTATTAATTTCATGATGTAACAAATTACCACAAATTTAGTAGTATAAAACAACACAAATTACATTTCTGGAATTTAGAAGTTCAAAATCAGTCATACTGGGCTAAAGTCCAAAAGTCAGCAGAACTGGTTACTTCTGGAAGCTCTGAAGGGAAATTGCCCTTGACTTTTTCAGCTTCTGGAAGCTTCTTGCACTCGTTAATTCATGGCTCCTTCTTCACGTTACGGCAAACTCTTGCTTCTATCATCATAAAGCCTATTCTTATAAGGACTCTTGTGATCACATTGAACCCACCTGGAAAAATCCAAAATAATCACCTCATTTTGAGATTCTCAACTTAATCACATATGCAAAGTCTCTTTTACAATGTTAATGTACTCACGCTTCTCTATTATCTGAACCAGCCTATCCATGGATCTTCATATTACACTCAGTAGTGTCAGTGGTTCAAATATTATTAATATTAACGTTAGAATTCAACAACTTTGGGATTAGATAGGAGCAGTTTTTATGTGAGAGATGTGTTTGTTTATGGGGTAAGAGAAATAGAGACAGTAAAGAACGTAGGTTGAAATTTCTTTTTATTTTCCTACATTCCCAGCCATCATCGTAATCCCAAATCAGAAATATCATCAAAGTTGTCACTGGAAAGATCAATGATACTATAAAGAAAATTGTCTTGATTGCCAGGTATGATTATTCAGTTCTATTAACTAATGTATGTGATATCCATGCCATGGCATACATGTCTATACATGTTCTAAATTTGGAGGAGTCTATTATGGAAATGGTGAGCATAAATTTGTTTAGAGGCTTATTAGCACTGCCAGTTTAATAGTGAAGTACATCAGCAAAATACAATATTTGAATGTTACTACCAAGTAATTTGGAATAGAAGTTCCAAATAGAACTTCTCAATAGAAGTCCTAGCAATTCAGATGTCTCCGAGTAATTCATGAATCATAAGAAATGTTATTTTTATGCCTCTTATTATTATCCATTCCTCTTCCTTTTCTACTGATTTCTGGGACATTCCCTTTATTCTTTTCAATAGCTCATAGTTGTTTTTTGTTTTTTGGGTTTTTTTTTTTTTACCATATTCCATGTTTTCTGACATGCCACCTTCACATTACTTCCTTAATTACACCACTTCCACTTCTACTCTACTACTGTTTAATGTGGTCTCACCTGGTAATTTATCATTTAAAGCTTTTGAAATTCCTCTCTGACCACAACCTCCAGTTCATGCCCTCCCATTTCCTCACTCCACTGAATCTGTTCTTTATCTACATTGTTATTTCTAGTTCCTCAATCCTGATCAGTATGAGATAAACAGCATCACCAGCCAAAGACAAAGAATCTGGATATTTAATGTCCTGTTCAGACCTGCTTTGACTAAAAGCATGATTTGGGTTAAGTTTTTAAAGATATTAAGCTCTTTAAAGTAAAAACTTTTTAAGTTGTAATGACATGGGAAAACACAAGGCAAAGTCTAAATTCTTTAAAAACCTAATTCTCACAATTATTTAGACTTTTCTGTATTAAAAGGTATTTTTAAAAGTTTACCACCAGTCCATTTCAACTACTCCTCCAATCCCGAGTTTTAAATTTTGACTAATCTCTGGTTTGTTGGATTTTATCCTCAAGTATATATTTTCAGAATGGCCTACAATACTGTAGTCTCAAGTTTTTCATGTTTCATTGCCTTTTATTTTCCCATGAATCTTTACCCTTTATCATCCTAATTTGTTCCAAATTGTACATATTTCTTAAGTTCCATCTTTTCCTAGATACTTCCTTCTGGAGCCCTCTTAAATTCAATTCCAATATGACTATATTCCAGCTTTACATCTGTGGTACTGAGACTTAAATTCATTACTCTCCTGAGTTATATTATTTCTTTAATCTCTATTTTCCTATTTTTGTTTTGTTTGTTCTTTGTGTGTAAGAATTTTTCCTCTCATTTTGTTAGAATTTATCTTCTAATAATTTACTAGAACAGGAGTGGGAAGTATACTTTCTGAGTTTCTTTATATCCGAAAATATCTCTTCTCTCCTTACTTTTGATTGATAGTTTGGGTGGATATGGAATTGTAAAATGAAACTGATTTCTTTCATTTATTTGAAGGCATTGTTCTGTTATCTTATAAGTAGTCCTTGTTGATAATGAAAAATCTGATGCTAGTCTGATTTTTATTCCTTTATAATTGGCCTTTGCTTTTAATGTAGGGAGGAAGCAAGAGAACTAAAATGTTAAATCAAATTATGTTTAGAGACTGCAAAATGCTATTCAGCTCTTCAGCCAGGCCAGGAAGACACTTACAGAACAAAGGAAGATTTCTGCCTGGATTGTTAACAACCCATTCCCCACAACTGTGAAAGGGAAACAGGAGAAACAGTGTGGCTGCCCTACACAAAATAAAATTGTTCATTTCTTATGGCTGAAATCATGGAAAACTTAGCTGGGAACTGCTGGCAGGCCTTTCACACTATATATTCTTCCCCTTCCTCTTCCTCACCATATGTCCATATCAAAGGAAATGGGTAAACAAAGTCTTTAAACTGTAATTCACAAGAACTAAAGAATGATATGTAAACCAAATTCCTGGAACACTGGGGGTCCCTCTCAGTGCCTTCACTCTCATAGTCCCTCTCAATATCTTTCAGAATTCTTTACTCTTTACTCTGTCTCTCTCACTGTCCACGTTTTTCTTAGGCTTTCTCAATCTCTGCCTCTGAGAGGAGACCACACTCTGTGGAGTGTGACACCTTTTATAATAAACTTTCCTTTTGACTCTAACTTTGGTGTGTGTGTTGAAGTCTTTCTACTCTCTGCCAAAGAACCCTCTTCTTCTCTCAGAGCAGGGCTTGGTCTTCTCCCACAAGGGGAAATTTGCCCTTTCCTGCATTTAAAGGGAAGGTTTTATGATCTTCCCTTTTTCCTTGATCTGAAATTTCACAATGCTGTGTGAGACATGGGTCTTTCTTCATTAATTTTGAGGAGCACTTGAGATATCCTTTCAACTGCGAAATTCCTTTCCTTCATCTTTGAAAAAATATCTTGTATTACTTCTTGATGGTGTTCTCTCCATTTTCTCTATTATCTCTCTGGAATTCACATTTTCAGGATATTGGACCTCTTGTATAGAGACTATCTTATATTTTATATCATCTCTGTCTATCTGTTCTATTTTCTGGGAGGTTTGTTCAACTTTCCTTTCTTCTGAATATTTTATTTGGCAACACCTATCTTTAATTTCCAGGAGCTCTTTATAGCTTTCTGATTGTATCTTTTTCATAGCATCCTTTTGTTAATTTATGGATGCAATACCTTCTCTCAAATATATCTGTTGATAGTAATAAATGTTATTGCTTTAAGTATTCATCTATCTTCTGAATTATTTCTTTGGGGTCTATTTCTGTTTGTTATCTCTCAGGTTGTAATTTTTTCTAAAATTCCTAGTGATTCTTGGTTGCATATTTATATGTAAGAATGTCACATTAAAAAAAAAAAAACACTACTTGAGATTCTATGCGAGGGATCAGGGCCCATCGCCTGGCAGACTTCCTTATGATGAGTTGGTTGTTTTGTTCCAGGACCTGCAAATGTTAGAATGCTAAGACCTTTGTTTTAAGGCCATTTGATTTCTCCAGAAAAGAACACTAATGCCCGCTTTCTGGGGGATAGGTGCCTAGCTGCCTGAAATTCTGGGGGCAGGAGAATAGTAGAGTTTTGAGTTATAATTAATGCCTACTTTCAACTCCATATTTCTCTCCTACCTTCCTTAACTAAACCAGATACTTGTGAGCCCTGTGCCTCTCCTAGGTCTTTGGCTGTATGTGCTTTCTCAAGTATTTTAGGTTGTGGTGTCCTCTGTGCTGCTTTATTGGCTCTCTTCATCTCCTTTGCACCTCACCTAAATCCATCCCATCACTCTCTAGTTGAAATTCACTGATGTCATGTCTATTGACTGGCCCATATTTTGTTCTCATAATTGTGAGCTTATTCCCTGTTTATCTTCCATTGTCAATTAAATGGGGTTCCAGGAGAGAGAGGAGATACATTTTCATAGCCAGTCTCCATATAGAACAGGACATTTCCTTTTCCCCCCTTAATCCTTTGCATTCTGGTTCTGATACAAGACAGGGCAAATTTCCCCCACATGAGGGGAGACCAAGCCTTGCACTGAGAGAAGAGGCTCCTTTGGTGAGTGTAGAAAGAATTCAATATGCACACCAAAGTTAGGGTAAAAAAGAAAGTTTATTAAAGAAGGGAAAATGCAGACTAGAGAAAGCAAAGACAAAAACCCAAGACAAGGAAAAAATCCCCGAGAGTGTGTGTTTGTGGGGGAGTGGGGTGGATTTAGTTCATATATCATTCTTTAGTTTCTGTGAGTTATAAAGACTTTATTTATCCATTTCCTTTGATATGGGCATACTATGAGGAAGAGGAAGGGAAACGGTATGTAGTGTGAAAGGGTAAGAATATGTAGTGTGAAAAGCCTGCTGGCAGTTTCCAGGCTTTAATCCACAGCTTCCCTGTGGTTTTAGCCATAGGAAATAAACGATTTTATTTTGAAGGCAGCCACTTAAAGACTCTTTTTCCTGTTTCTGCTTCACAGGTATGGGAAATGGGTTGTTAGCAATCCTAGCAGAAATCTTCCTTTGTTCTGAAGGTTTCCTCCTGGCCTGGCTGCAGGGCTGATCAGCATATTGCAATCTCTTAATATAGCTTGATTTAACATTTTAGTTATCTTGCCTCCTCCCTCCATTAGTTCTAACTGAAAGAACTCTAAACTGTCTTGAAAGTATTTCAAACTAATATATTTTTCATTTCCTTCTCCTTAAATCACGTTTACCTTGCACCCTAAGGCTAAAAGCTTATTGTCTCAGATAAAGGGGTCAGTTTGATGCAGGACAGGGTGAATCCCCTCCCAAGTAAGGACTCAAGTCCTGCACAGTGAAGAAGAGCTGCTTCAGTGTTGTCTCAACAGCTGGGCCCTAGACCCTGCATTCTTAGTACACGCTGCTGGGGAAAGTGGAAGGGAGGAGGAGGACACACATGGCCACAGGTGACTCCAAAGGGTGATTCCTGGGGTTTGCTGACTGGGAGGTGGCAGTGCGAGCTTAGCCAGAAAGTCTAGACTGAGGGTGTGCCTGCAAAAGGGAGATCGATCGCCTGCAAGCCCATCACGGTTCAAGCCCAACACAAAAGGTGCAGGGCCCCATCGCCATGCTACAATTGAGAGGGAGGAAGAGAAAAAGAAAGCTAGCTTCTCTGGGGTAAAAGCTACCTTGAAGTCCCACACTGCTTGGGACAAAAACAGAGGAAACCCAATGCAGTCAGGCGGTGACCCAGCCCAGCTCTCCAAGCCATTAGGGTTTTCTCTGGAAATTATAATGGAGTCCTAGAGCCAATCCAGAAATGAAAGTAGGACTGACAGAGGATGATGAGGTTGGAGAGTTTAGCCTGGGCGTCTACTTGTCCTCGCCTCTTCCCTGGTTACTAGTTTCTGCTACAGAGGGGAGGGGTCAAGGAAAGGGCTGAGGGGCGTTAACCCGGCTAGCTCCTGCAGCCCACAGCTTCCCTCCCCTGCCCGGCCCCCCCACCCCGGAAGTGAGTCCCCAGGGAAAAGAAAGCAAGGGGTTGAAAGGAAGGGAAGAAAGATTCCTCGGGGGCTCACCAGTTCTGTTGCTATGCAGTCTTAATTTGGAGTCCGGGCAGCGTTCCTCAGCAGGTCTTCTTCGCCATCCCCATGGAGGTGCCAAGTTTCTAGGAAGTTAGAGGAAGAGAGGTAGGAAAGACAGACAGAACTGGTGGACACCTGCTCAATCAGGGGGCTGGGCTCTACCAGATCCCTGGAGCACTGTTCAACAGTTGCCCAAGGCCGCTTCATCTACATGGCTTGGGATAAATATCCCACCTTCCAAAAAAGAGGGGAGCCATGACGTACTTGGCTGGACCAAGTTTGACCTTTGATGGTTAGGAAAAATGACGCAGGATGGAGCGAATCTCCCTGAGTGGGGACTCAAGTCCTGCACCCAGGGAGGGTCCTTGACTGTGCTCAAGAAAGAATTTAAGTGCATGCTAGAGTTAGAGTCAAAGGAAAGTTTATTGAATTCAGTTTATATGTCCTTCTTAGTTTCTATGAATTACAGTTTAAAGAGTTTGTTTACCTATTTCCCTTTGACGGTATGGGTATGTAGTGTGAAAGACATGGGTATGCAGTATTAAAGGCATGGTAGCAATTCCAACCTTTGTTCTAAAGGTTCCCTACGGTCTGGCCACAGGGAATGAATGATTGAGTTTATTTTGCATAGGGTGCAACTTAAATAATGTTTTCCCTTCACAGTATCGGTATGGATATATGGTTTGTTAGTAATCCCAGCAAGAATCTTCCTTTGTTCTTTAGATTTCTGACAGCATATCACAGGCTCTGAATATAGCTTGGTTTAACATCCAGTTCTCATGCCTCCTCCCTAATCAAGTAGAACCTTCAAGAAAGCAGTCCAAAAGATAGGGAAGAGATGATATAGAGTAAATTCCCAGAAGACATGATCTGGAAGTAGAGAGTTTTGGCAGGGAGAAGAAACACTGAGCAGAGAGAATAGATCCCAGGCTGGAGTAAGAGTTAAAAGGCTTGTGAAATCCATCCCAACAGCTACTGAGAAGCTTTTTAGGAATTATTGAGAATATTTTATCCCAATTCTCATTAGGGACTCTTGAAGATAATCTTTGCAGGGGGCCTCTGCATCAGCATGGATTAACCACAGCAAACAAGAAAAATGGCATGGCTTATTTAGGAAGATGGAATAGAGATGATGTTTCTGAGTATTCCTTGGCTCCCATGTGGTATAGAAGGGATGCAGGTGTTTCCACATTAGTTATACATCAGATATAATGAGAGCCCTCAGTAAATTTTTACTGAGTTCTCAAAAAAAAAAAAATCTTACTATAAACCAAGTAAAAACTGGTAACTGCAAAGAGTAGTTAAAAGTTAAGTTAAAAGTGTTTAAAGCTAAAGCCCAGTTTTGGAAGAAAGGTAAAAGTTTCTAAGGCCAGGGAGACAAAGATACAGAAAGTTCTATAAGGATAGACAACTGAAGTCAAAGGCTAGCATGGCCAAGAATAAAAGACTCACTTTGGCTAGCTGTCAAGGTCTCAGAGGACCTCTAAATTTTGGCAATAACAGTATTTAGGAAGAAGAGCTAAGTTTAGGGACAACTAGTTTCCCAGCTTGACTCCTTTTGATCGGACCTGTGATACTATTTCTCTACATTACTACATAATCTATGTTACAGGGGTAGGGATAATTCATAGAGAAGTTTGGTAACCCACCTTAGTTGTTAAATATTAAGCGTTTGTATTGTCAGAGCTGTGTACACACATCACACATCCTTATCCTTCTTAGGAAACAACTAAAGTTTCTGCCTAAATGGACAGTGAGGATTGTATCCTCCCAGATTTTAAGAGCAAATCTTTGGAGGCTTGAAGAGCCCTAGATTCTACCACAATTATTATTTCCTCCTGAGACAAAAAAGTTTGTCTTGTTACATGACCAAGAAGAGTAGATTGTAGAATAGAAGCTTCTCTCCTTTTTATTTTTATTTTTTTTGAAAAAGCTCCATACATACGTTTATTTCTTGAACAATCCTTTATTAGATAACTCGGCCATTAAAATTTTACATGACTCTTGCTAGACAAAGTAAAAATGGCATAAGAACCTTGGCTCTCTTTGAAAGCAGCAATCAGACATGAAATTTTATTTTATCCTAATGATGACTTTATATAATGCTAATATGTTAACACTTTCTTTAACAGTTTTTTTAGTGAAAACATAGCAATAAAGATAAATATTTTTAAAGAAAGGAAATCACTTATATGTCAATTATCCTACTAGGGTAACTTATTTTTGTGTATTTCCTTCTGCTTATGTGACACAAAATTGTACAGCTGAAAGACACTTTGGAATTCAAATAGTCCAATATCTTTATTTTCAGATGAGAAACCTAAGACCCAGAGAGTTATGAGTTTAGCTGAGATTAACACTTTATTGCCTCCTTTAAAAAAATTTTAATGTTAAATTTAAAAAAAAAGTTGTTGATAAGACATGAGTAACTCCCTAATGTTTAATTTTCTTCACTGAGAATGCAACTGCAATGGAAAAAAAATATCTATTATGTAATACACTATTAGCCTTACCAAGAGCAATGTCTGGAGAATTATATCTACAAAATCTGGATTCCTTCAAAAAAGCTCCCAGAAGTCTGGGAATTTCTAGAAAACAGATGTGAATTCAAAGCAGCTATATGTAAGGATATGGATTCAAAGTTCACACATTGCTTTGCACTGCTACTGCTGATGCTGCCTGCAGATTGTTGATTCTGGAAAGCACCCTCCTTGATAAAAAGGCAGATTATAGCTCTTAAAAAGAGCACCTAATTGAGGCTTTCTCTCTGCTGTAATTCAAAGAATTAAAATAGCATTGAAAAGCGGAGTACTTTACACGGAACATGGATGGCTTTCAAAACAACTGTGTTAGAAACACATTAGTAGAATTCTTAATGTGCCGTAGCAGAAAAAGGCCCAAAATGCAAATAGAACACTCCAATTCTGAGACTAGTCTGCTGCTAACAAGAAATACAATCTGAGGCAAACATTTAATTTTTCTAGTTTTGTTTCCACATCAGTAAAATGAGGTTAGCTTAGCTGATGTCAGAATTCTCTTTCAACTATAAAATTCTATGATTCTTTCCCCCATGAATGGGAAAGGTATCTTGTATTTCAGTCCGTGGGAAAACCCCAGGTGTGAAGAGATGGCTTTATTTAACATCCTAGTATCCTTTTGTTCTCTTATCCTTATGAGGTAAACCCTGGGCAAAAACCTGGCACTTTGTTGGCACCTCCTTCCCTCCTTCATCTCCCGCTTTCATACCCTTTGGGTAACAAAATCTTATTGTCTCTTTATTTGTATTTCATTATTCTTTGTTCCCCATCCACACTCCCGACAGTTTAGTATCTGAACCATAGGAACAAGTGACTGCTTTTCTATATTCCTTTCAAAGTATATATCTGCTATTCTATTGAACTCCATTTTGTTCTATTGTTAAGACTTACATACCCACTCTCATCCTTGAGTTCTCTCTCACACTCTGTATTCAATCTGTCAGCAAATGCTGTTGGCTGTCTTTATATGTCCAAAATCTGACCACTTCTGATCATCTCCACTGCTATTACCCTGGTCTACTAGCAATAGCTTTGGACTGATCTTTCTTTTACTGTTGTTCCCAGTCTGTTCTCAACACAGCACCCAGCGTGAACCTATTAAAACATTAAGTTAGATTGTGCTCATAGTAAAATTTCTTACAATGACCTACAGAGCCCTGGGTGCCCTAGCCATTGTTACTTACCCAATTTCATTTCCCACTACTCTAATCCTCTGCTCTAGCTACAAAGACCTTCTTTACTTCCAGGTTGCTAAAAATATGGTGACTTGCAGTGACTTTGCACTTGCTGTTTCTTCTGCCTGAAATATTCTTCCTCCAGATAGCTGCATTGCCAATTTTCTCATTTTGTCACTTAACTCCAGTCTCCTCTGGTCGGTCATTCTATCACACTGCCTAAAATTGCAAGCTGTTTTTCTTGCTGTATTTTCACTTCAGCACTTATCACTATGTGACATAGTATATTTTACTTATTTTCCTTCTTTATTGTTGTTCTTCCCACAAGAGTAAGGATTCTTGTGTTTTATTTATTGCTATACCCCAAGCACCCAAAACAGTGCCTAACATAATAGGTGCTCAGTAAACTTTTGTTGGTTATTGAATGAATTGTAAGAACTCTGTACCTAGGGATGCAAAGATGGAGACAGACATTAAATAAAATGTCTTGTTTGTTCACAGCGAAACAAGATTTGACCATCATCCTCATCTTGTGTAGTAAAAAATTCCTTGCTTGTTAGTTTGACACCTCTTATACGATGTTTTGATCTCAGGAAAGCATTCTCCACTATGAAAGACTTGTCACTAGGGCTGGATCCCATCTTATTTTCAAAATCTCACCCTTTACATTTGATAGCTCTAAGTTATATAGATATAAGGTCTATTTTAGATTTAAAATTCCAGGTCTTGCTTTTTAATGCTCAAAACTCTAAGGCTGTGATATTTAAATCCAAGTGAAAGTATGTGACTACTAAGTTTAACGAGAGTGATTAAATATGCCAACATCAAATTTATCAAAAGAGATGGTAGAAACTTTATTTTGTTTTCCTTCCTCTGTCTTTTCCCCCTTCATCAGAAGGACGCACTCCCTGGCACATAGGAGATTATAGATATATATTTGTTTAATTAGTATTGGGCAGATGGATGTTTTCAACAGAAGCATCTAGATTTTTTTTGGTGCTGCACTTGCTTGGGTGGGGATTGTGGTCCTTCAACTCAAATCATTCTGCATTACAAGGTACCTGGGTTAGCAGCCCAAGAAACTCTAATAGGAACAGACATCCGCACTCAAGATGATGACGGGAACGCTTCTCGGGGAGCGTCACAGGCTCCCTCGAGGTCCTGAGGGAAAAAAATTAGTAGGAAGAAGGGACTCCACGGAGTGAGCTCGCGACGATTCCCGCGCTCAGTCTGGCCGGCTTTCTCCTTGCGGTTCCCCATCCTCGGAACCCGCCTCTCGCGGAGGAAGCGCGAAAGGGCCGCTGCCCTTCGGGACAGACTGTGAGGCCCGTTAGCCGTGAGCCCAGCGCCGCGTCCCGCAGCCAGGGCCGCGCCCCGGAGCCCGGGTGGGGGAGGGGCGGCGGCGGCGCTCGCGAGGCGTCGAGTTTCCCAGAATTCCCAGCGGCCGCGGCGAAAGTTTACGGGACGTAGGCGGCGGCGGGGGCTGCGGCGGTAGCGGTAGCGGTTACTAGGCGGCCCGCGGCGTACCATGGCCCTGGCCCGGCGTCCCCGGCCTCTCCTCACGGAGTCCTCGGGCAGCGTCGCGGACCGGGAAGACTTCCGGGAAGGAACTGACAAGCGACGGAGCGGCGGTCGGCGCGCTTAGCGCCCCGAACATGCAGCATTCCCTGCGGGCGACCCCGGGCTGCGGAGAGGCGGCAGCGGCGGCTTTGGAGGGAAGGAGGCGGCGGCGGCGGCGGCTCGGGAGGGAAGGAGGCGGAGGTGGCGGCGGGGACTGCCGGCGCCCGGCGCGGAGCCCTAGGGAGGCTGCTTGGCGCGGCCTGGGGCCTCGTCGACCAGGATGCTGTCCCGAAAGAAAACCAAAAACGAGGTGTCTAAGCCTGCCGAGGTGCAGGGGAAGTACGTGAAGAAGGAGACTTCGCCTCTGCTGCGGAGTAAGTGTCGGGTGGGGCGCACCCATACCTGTCTCGGGCGGCCGCCGCTCCCCGCGCCTTTCCATTCCTATTGATCTCTGTGAAATAGTTTTTTTCTTTTCTTTAAATTTCATTATATTCGAACTCTTGTTTGATATTTAAAACCGGTTAAGAATAAGAAACTTATATTAGCCCCCCTTCTCCCTGTGGGCCCCCCCCCAAATAACAACAAACTTTGTCTCCTTACGGCATTGTTGTTGGTTTTACCGGAATAAAGAGGCTCTTTAGGAAATAAACTACTGATTCCATGATGCTTTAGGAGTAAAAGTGATTAGACTGGGGCACACTTTTTCCTTTCTAGCACGTCGAGGTATACCGTGTATTTGCAGACACTGAGTGTGTCACTCGCCTGTGCTTAAAGTTGTGCGAATTCTTGGATAGAATCCCTTAGCTCTGCTGCTGGATGCAGACACGAGGAGGTGAAAGCTGACCTACGGTATTGTAACCGCTACCCAAAGCTTCATCAATCTTAGATCTCAGAGTAAAGAACCCCAAATCTTGTGTATTTGGCCATATTCATGAGAATTTCTTCAAGTAAGATCTTCGAAGATTCCAAAAAGACAAAGTACTCAAAATGATTTCTATCATATTTTAGGGGGAATTACTGAAAAATTTTTTTTTAACTATAATAAGATGTATTTCTTACCCTCATCCCCGCACTTTTTTTCTATTGAGTTTAAGTATTTAACTCTGGTTTTCCAGCGGAATATTTTGAATTTTTAATTCTGTGTGTTCAGATCACTTGTGAGGTAAGGAACTGACATTTTGGTACTCATACTGCCTGCTGGCCCTTTGTGTAAGTTTCCTTCTTGGAAGCTTGTAGTAACCTTGTGACTTAAGCATTACCTCATATTATAATTGGGAAAGCTGCTCATAGAGATTCCTAATATTTGTCCAAGATCACACAGAAAGGGGTGGAAAGCATGTTTTTCCATTATAATCACATCATCAGCCTTCCACATTTATCCTTGTATTTGAAGTGCTTTCTTATGGAACAGCAAAGTGGATCAGATGAGTAACATTAGTAACCTGAAACTTGATTTTTTAAAATTTTATTAACAGTTCATTTTTTAGTTACACAGTCTCATGTGATTTTTGCAGATTGTTGCAAATAAAGTTATTAAACATTGCTTGAAATCATGAAGTATGTTTGCCTTACTTTTAAGCAAATAACTTGATATGGTATTTTCTAGTTTCATCAAATGTTGAGCCTTGTTATTTGAATATTAATTTATATCTAGAGTTTGCTTCTGAAGCTTATTAATATGAGTGCTCTCTTATATTATCTACTTAATGAATTAATAAAAAATGGTCTCCAAATCCAGTTTTCTTCATTTTTTTAAGGGTATTTTTGCTTTCTAACCAGAAATGTCTAAGCTCTTTAAATTCTGTATTCCAAAGTACTATATTCTGAACTGCATTGTTCTACTGTTCTGTTTTGAATTACTTGTTCTTAAAAAGAGCCATAGTTTCAGGCTTGGAGGTTATTTATTTATTTTATTTTATTAATTTCAAGTATGCAGTACATTGGTTAGATATTTATATAGTTTATAAAATGATTCCCCTAATTGCTCTTTTTCTTCTCTGGTTCTATACCTAGCCAATACATTAATACTAACTGCCCTGCTCCTCATCTCCATCCATGACCATCTATCAACTAATTTGTACTTCTCTAACTCTTCACCTCATTCTCCCAGTCCCCGACTCCTCACCCTGCTGTCTGTCACCAGATTGTCCTATTTGTGAGTCTGTTTTTGATTAGCTTGTGTTTTTTGTTCCTTAGATTCCACATATAAGTGAAATCATATGGTATTTATCGTTCTCTGACTTATTTCACTCAGCATAATCACCTCTATCTAGGTCCATCCACGTTGTTGCAAATGATATGATTTCATTTTTTTTTAATGGCTGAGTAATATTTCATTGTATATATGAACCATAACTTCTTTATCTGATCATCTGTTGACGGGCATTTAGATTGCTTCCATATCTTGGCTATTGTAAATTGTGCTGCCATGAATATAGGGGTGCATAGATCTTTATTAATTATTGTTTTGGTTTTCTTTGGATGAATGCCCAGAAGCGCAATTGCTGGGTCAAAAAGTATATCTATTTTTAATTTTTTGAGAAACATCCAGACTTTTCCACAGTGGCTGTACTAATTTGCAATCCCACCGTGTATGAGGGTTCCCTTTTCTTCCTCACCAACACTTTTTTTTTGATTTGTTGACAGTCATTCTAACAGGTGTTAGGTGATATCTCATTGTGGTTTTAATTGGCATTTTTCTCATGATTAGTGACCTTGAGCATCTTTTCATATGTCTACTGGACATGTTATTCCTCTTTGGAGAAATATCTATTCAAGTCTTCTGCCTATTTTTAAATTGGATTGTTTGGGTTTTTTTTTGTTATTGACAGGCTTGACATTTTTTGAACTAATTCAACATTTGTGTGCCTTTGTGAAATGAGTTTTTCATTTTTTTCATTTACATAGCTAAATTTTTGGATTTCCAGCTTTTGATCACTACTAGTGCTACATAATTCCAGGAGTAGGAAGACCAAGTTAATAATTTAAAAGTCTTTTTAAGGGAATCTACTTTTACATGTTTGGGAATAGCATAATGTTGTTTTTATTTTTGAAATTTTGTTTGCTTGAAGAAGGATCTGGGGGAATTTTGAAAATGAAGTGAAATCAACAAAACTATAATCTTAAATTATGTTGGTAACTGTTCATTAGGTTGTTTCCTATTTTACATTTAATCATAAATATTTTATTAATATGTATTTCATATTTAAGTTTATTAATGTTTCATCATATTATGTATGGTAATATGTGGAGTACATTTGATTCTTCACTTTTGTATAAATTATAAATACATTTGAATGGGAAAATATTAATTAACCTGAACTTTAAATTGCCCAAGTACTATCTTATATCAAAAGTTTTAATTGTGTTTTCTTAAGTCCATTGAAATTTTGTATTTTGGGGCAACAGATATAAATGAACAATTTTTAAAAAGCATATTTATTAATTACTAAAGTGGTCATTTATTTTTTGTTTTATTATAGATCTCATGCCTTCATTCATCCGGCATGGTCCAACCATTCCAAGACGAACTGATATCTGTCTTCCAGAGTCAAACCCTAATGCCTTTTCAGCTTCTGGAGATGGAATAGTTTCAAGGAACCACAGTTTCCTTAGAACTCCAATTCAAAGAACACCTCATGAAATAATGAGAAGAGAAAGCAACAGATTATCTGCACCTTCTTATCTTGCCAGGAGTCTGGCAGATGTCCCTAGGGAATATGGCTCTTCTCAGTCATTTTTAACAGAAGTTAATTTTGCTGTTGAAAATGGAGACTCTGGTTCCCGATATTATTATTCAGATAATTATTTTGATGGTCAGAGAAGGCGCCCACTTGGAGATCGTACACATGAAGATTATAGATATTATGAATACAACCACGAGCTCTTCCAAAGAATGTCACAGAATCAGGGGAGGCATGCTTCAGGTAACTTACAATTATAACTATAACATTAGTTTAGATTCATTAACACTAAATTTAAAAGGTGCTCTTTTCTAGATTTTCTTGGAAAGCCAACAGATATTCCTAGAGAAATACTTCTCTATTTTGCCAGGCTTGCTAAGCCAGCTTGCAAATAATCATTAACCTACACTGAGTGAAAGAATTTTGTGTTCATTAATTTTAACTCATTTTATAAAAACTTGGTACTTACCTGAAGGTTATCTTGACTAAATACTATGAACCTTTAAAACCTAGATAATTTAATGTCTATGGTTGGATTGAACTTAGGTTTAGGTTTGGTAGAATGGAAAGGTTAGGATTTCAGAGAACCTGGATTTAAATCTGGGCAAGGCAAGGCATAGAGGAAAGAATTGGGCATGGTAGGTAATACTGTGGGCAACTACACCATTACTTAGCTAGAACCTGCAGTTTCTCTTAACAAATCATAGTTTAATAATTAGTTCCCAGTTTGATCAAAAAGACTTACTGTGAAATGATTAATTACATGTTAAGCATGTCTTTTTATTCTATTTTAGAATGGGCAAAAACATTAGCCATATAACTTTTAAAAATCTGCTTTCCATATTTGCTAACTTGGGGATTCTTGTGCAAGTTGCAAAAGAGAGGAGCAATGCAGTTCTGCTCTATTCCTGAAGTACCAGAATACACCAGATAAACTGAGGCAAGCTGAAAATTAAACTTTTTTATTAGATTATTTTCTCCTGTAAATTATAGGCTTTAAATTTTGGCAGATTAAAATTAAAAAATACATGAGACATTTACATTTTAGCTCCCAAAATTTCAAATAAGGTGACTTAAAACCAGTTAGAGCATGAGTATTTTGAGTGTAGAAAACATTTAGTATGGCTCTTATGTCTAGCATTTTCCCTTACATTCTTAGTACTCCTTTCTGGTACCTTATTTGGGGGAACAAAACCAGTATATACAAAATAATCACAGAATAGTTTGTATATTTTGTGGTATTAACTGTAAGTTTAGTAGGGAGTCAGAAGAGAGGGTAAGCTGGAATACTTAGAGACTAATTTGTGGACGAGGTAGGACTTCACTGTGCTTTGAGCTTGGACTTTAACGGGACATAGAAGGGCATTTTAGGTGGAAAATTGGGAATAGCCCAGTGAAAACAGAGTAGACATGTTGTAAATCCAAGGAACTGTAGAGTTCTGCCTAGTTTGAAGAAATAAGATGTAAAGTGGAATAGAGATTTGTGGTCCAGCAACAAGCTGTAGGATTTCAATTTGAGTTAAGTAAAACCATTATAGATTTTAAAAAGACATTTTATGAAAGCACTGTTTAGAGATTAGTTTACTAGTTGTACTCAGGGTATATTCCTAGAGAAAAGAGGACTGCAGGTACTGGTTGTATTGGAAAGGAAAGGGCAAATCTATGACATTTTTGAAGGAAAAATGAGAATTATGGGTTTCGGAGAGTAAATCACTAAAGTTTTGAAATTGGAGAAGTGTTAAATAAATGATAAGAGCAGCTTATTTTGTGAAAGTCGACATTGCAGTCTCATTGGGACATTGTAGAGGAATGGTTGAATAAGTGGATGAATCCAGAGATATCAAGTCTGAAGTCTTAAGACAGTTTTGGTAGCTGAAAGGGTAGCAGGAATAGCTTATAACAATCTGTTTACGATTAATACAGATTGTTCTTTGCACTCACTTTTGCCATGTATGTTTATATCACAAACATCACTGATAGCTCATTAACACTTTTCTGCCTGAATATACGTAGAATTAATATGTTGAAATCCTGTTTTAAATTTCTGATTTGCAAAATGTCACTGAGAAAATACTTCAAGAACTAAATTTCTACTGATCTCTTAGGAGCAGTCTGACAGTTTCTGTAAGTCCAATGCAGACTTTAAAACAATTTTCCAATCACTATTTAGAAATAATATAGGTTTATTGGATACTTTTTTCAAATTAAAAGAATGCAATTTTAAAAAAGATTTGCTTTTATTACAGAAGTTATACATACTTGAGAAATTTTACTTAACATTGATTTATATTGAGGCAATAAGATTTAATGTTTGACATTTTAGGAAAAACCTGCTTTGAAGGAATCTCTTAGGTTGCAGTGAAGAATTAATAATTATTAACCAAACAGAAAAGCCTAACAATTGTTTTTTCCAGAGGGAAAAAATCTGAATGTGAGACAATAGCAAGAAGCTTCTTGAATTCATTTTGAAAAGATTTGAGACTTATTTTTAAGGTTTATGCTAGAGAGAGTTCAAGGAAGTTGAATGAATTGAAAAGAAAAAATAAATATGTGGAAGGGTAAGAATGTGCTATAGACAGATTTATTTTCACGAGCTTTAAATTTTGATTGCTGTTACTAATGTAATAAGCATAAAAAAGTATAGAAGGAAATGGTTTTGTAATGAGTTAACGAGGTTAGTAATTCCTATTATTAGACTTTCCAGAAACAACTATCTCAGGGGTGAACTTCATCTTATTTTATTTGGCAGAAGCACAAAAACAAATTGTATTATATCTCAAAGGGTTTTAGGGTCTAGCAAGTTCTACCTTTAACTGTGAAATTTGACCTTTAATATTTTGGCCTACTTATCAGCCAGGCACTTAACTGTATGTGCCAAAGGAAGGGAATCCTGCTGTTAACAGGAAGTCTTTAGTTAGAATACTAAAGGCAGATTGAATTCTTTTGTTTTGCGTTTAAGTAATTTAGTTTTATACAGTTTTAAGCAACATACTTTGAAAACCCATTTTTAAAGACAACTAAAGACATCAAGTCATAAAACTTGAAAGTGTCAGGCTTAAAAAAAAAAGTGGAGTTAAAAGTTTGTTTACTCCAGGATATGCATAAATATTTAATCATCTTTTGAGGAGGGGTTAATAATCTTTGGGGATACAACTTTATTTGTAATTATGTTGCCAAGGAGGCAGTTGGCTTGCTTCAATAGTTAGACCTCTCAATCAATATCTTGATTATAACATGGGCTATAATTGTTTAGTATTCTTTGTAGACCTTTATTAGACGTCCAGATTCCATTTTGGTCTCTGTAGCCACTACAAAATTAGAAAACTAGAATTTTTTAGCTTTATCTGTAAGGGCAGATCTCACAGATATGCCTGGTTATATGAGATTAAGTTCTTTGGAGGCATATCTAGTGAAAACTTAGTAGACAAAATAATACTTTTGCCGTGTCTTTGGGAAATTACCTGTTTAGCTTATGAATATTTTACTTTATATAAATGGAAGGTGTGCATTTAGTTTCTGCAAATGGAAATTATTTTGACTCAGAAACAAGTTCTCATTTTCTTATGGAGCGCACCAGGACAAGATGACCTCAGAGCCAAATTAGAACCAAAAAGAAAACTTTGTTACGAATTCAAATCCAGGCTCAAGCCTCCACTGATGCAGCAGTGAGAACAAGAGCCCTGATCCTTAGCATGGGGTTCCTTATATGAGGTTTATGGCGGGCTAACTTTGCGCGCGTGGGGTGGGCTGCAGTTCCTTATCGGCTAATCATATGGCCTGATTATGGCCTGATTTTTAAGCAAGCAAACAGGATATCTGTGCGGAGAATTCCGGCCCTTGGTGGGAGGGGATTGCAGTCTACCTTGCTGGGGGAATTTAAAATTTTCCATTCCGCCATCTTAAATACATAAGTTCTCATGACCCATTACATTCCCTTTTTTTAGCCGCGAATCAAACCTTTGATTCATCACTCAATTTCAGCAAATGAGAAAAATGAAATGTGTAGAAGTTATTAAGTTAACAAGCAAGGAATGACAAGTGTTTTTCAAATCTAAACACCATAGTAAGTTGTAAAGCCTCAGAGAATAAGACTGATTTTACTTTAATTCTGAAAATTCCGAACTATTATGCATCTTACTAAGATCCTCAAATATCTATTTTTTTTACCATGTACAGTGCAGACCCCATTTGGATAATGTTCTTTTACATAAGCTCGCAGAGCAGTTTCTACTGAAGTTCTCCATGACTCAAGTGCATTTTCTGCTTCATATGGTCTTGGATCAGTTGCTTTCTTTCTTAAGTGATCAAATTTGAAACAGATTCTGTTTTTTGGATCCAAAAATTTTCTATTTCCCAAGTTACCATGTTCTGTTATCAATACCTAATCTTCATAACCTTCAATTTTTACTGGGGTAAACTGGTCCAAGTTATACTGTGCAAATGCATGGGCTGCTCCTTCCCTGAGAAGATTATCATTATTAAGCAGTAACCAAACATCATTAAACACCTCATTAAATTCTCCAGGAGGGGCATGAATGACGAACTTGGCTGCTATACGCACCTTCTCCTCATCAGACAACTGCTGCTCCAGATCCGCCTTTACGTAATTTCACCCAATTTTAAATTTCTCAAGACTGATGACTGTTGCTTTTTATAGTTCATTTAAGTAATAATTGAGAAGAAAAATTCTAGTGAAAATATTGAACCTAAAACTAAAAATTTAATGCTATAGTCTTTTTTACTGTGCTTATAAGTGCTCCAAGTTAAAATTCTATATATCAGATTACAAACAAAATTCTTAGACTGTTACAAATATAAATTTTCTTATTGCAAAATATTCTTCGTTGAGGGCTACACATAGCCCACCTGGCTGGAGAAATACTATGTCTAGTCCCCTCCTTCAGCCTCTGCTAGGCAGTTTTGATTGATCTCTTTAAGTTCTCGGACCTTGTTTTGAACAATGCCAGAGGCGTTGACATAGAAACAGCACTCTTTACCTAAGAACTGGCATGTTTCTCTTATTTTATTATAAGCCATAGCCTTCTTAGCTATGGGGCAGAAAGACTGTGCCTGTCTTAGGTGACCCTCCACAAGGCGTAAATCTTACAGGTCATTGGCACATGAATTCCATCATTCATGCCCTGTCTTAGGTTGACTTCACCCAGGAGGAATCTTACCCGTCATTGGCTACCAGCCTCTGCCATTGTGGGAGGTTAGGCTGCTGTTATATTTGAGCCTGGAGCCTAACTCCATGCACTTCAGCACGGATCTTCATGAAGGAGCTGATAAAATAATTTCAACAATGGAGGAAGCAGGCATAATCCCAAAATTATACAAAAACCTAGAGCAGGTACTGAAACAGCAAGATGTGTGATTGTAGTTCAAGAGGGTAAGGAACTTCTCAAATTATCTATAAATTTAGCTGCTGCTTTGCAGCTTCAAATCTTAACGGTTGGGCATCCCTCATATTTTGAATTTCTTTGTGCAATGGCAGGAGGTCTATAGAGACATTAGCATTATGCTATACTCCTTGTATATGAGCTCTAATCCTATCCCATGCATGCTGACTATCACTATAGACTTTGGGAGTGACATTCCAATCATGCTCTGGCTTTTAAACTCTGAATCTCATCGCCTAAGGGTTAACAAATACAATTTATCTACCTTTTTTTTTTAATCTATGTCTTCTTTAGTACCTGAAGCCATAGTAACATTTTTAGATATATCATTTACAAAATGAGCAATTTGTACAGACTGAGGTAGCGCAACAGTGGCTGTAGCAGCAGTAGCAATGAGAGCCACAATAGCTACACTTTTAGCAATGAGCAATCTTACAAGCCTTTTATGTCTACCTAGGGCTCTGTTAATTTTCTCTAATACCTGCAGGCCTCAATCTGAATACCAAGGCTTCCTAACATTCACTGGTAACATTATAAAAGAGAGCTGATGGAATACCATTACTGTGGTCCCAGTGGGAACTGTGGAGACACAATTAGTAAGATTACAATTGTTACATGTTACATAAAATTGATTTTTTTTATAGCAATGGTAACATTTTCTACTATTGATACATAAGGTGGGGTTACACAAGCCAGTACATCTTTTCCCGGTTCAGGCCAATTTCTCATTCTATTGTACCTTGGCTAGGTAGTGTTTGTGGACGTCCAGTATCCGACCATCACATTCCTGCAGACAATTCCTGTTGTCCCAGTAGGGGTCCTCCAGACCAGTCCTTAACGTGGCGACCTTAATCTCCGGGCCTGATCCATCCACCATCTTCACAATGCCTGACCAGCCTCTCAGGCAGCCAACAAGGTCTATCTGCACCTTCAGGAAGAACACAAACATGCCACCGGCCCCATACTAAAACGGGATCCGGGCCATGCCATTCATTAGTTAGTTAATGGATCTTTCCAACGAACTACTGCTCGTGGAGTCCCCGAAGGAGATCAGAGGCGTTCTGCAGCTATTTGACCATCATATCTGTGTTTAAAAAATTTAAAGTAAAAAGTACATGGTTTAAGATATTTTGAGGAGTTACAGGGTTGACTCCCCTTTTTTGTTTTTGTATTTGAAGTTTGTTAACAGCAACAATAGTAGACTGAATAAGTACCAGGCCGTATTTTTAAGAAAATTATAGGGGTTAAAGCCTCTCAAATCATCTACTTTTCTCAGCCAATTTTGCAGGATCCATAATAAAGGCTCTACTGTTTTGGATGTCAAAAATATGTTTATGAAGACGAGTTACATTAATACTGGCATTATTACCAGTCTATATCCCTTGTAAATGTAATTTAACTTTATTTTAATTCCATTCAGAGGCATTGTAGTCTCTGAATGTGACCCAACCAACACCTCGATTTTTCTGCCTCTTCCCTACATTATTTCCCTTCAGAGATCTTATTCCCTTAATCTTAAAGGGATATTGAGGGAGGAAGGCCTTTCTTCTGTAACTTCTTCAAAGCTGAGAGAGGGCTGTAGTCCCTACCTACTGGGAATAAAAATCTCTGAAAGCCTATTCTAAAGGCCCCAGAGGCAAAGAAACTTGGTTAATTTAAGTGTACCTGTTATGGAGCAGGTGAGAACAGGGACCCACAGAGCCTAATCAAAGAGAATTGTGAGCCTTTATTAGCCGGCCAGGTGACTGACTACCTTACAGGGTTAGAGGAGATCAGCCCCGAGCTTCCAGAGGAGGCAATTTATAAAGCTTAAGACCATATCCTGGTGGTCTTTCAAGCAAGCAAGCAGATTACAGGAAATGGCAGATTATAGAAAGCAATTGTTGGCTACAAACATCTTATACAAAGGCAAATATCCTCAGGGAACTCCTAGATGAAATAGGGTGTAGCAGGCAGTTTCCCTATCTGTATACCAGTGCTGGTCAGCGCCCTCCTGGGGTCCAGAGCCTGGAGATAATCACCTCTGTGACTGATTTACTGGAAAGTTTCTTACTTCTACATACCCAATTGTTGATTCTTTGTTTTCTACTTAGAAAACTTTTCTATAACATCAGTAGCAAACTTATAGTCTAAGGAACATTAAAATTTTGTATTAGTCTATTTTTAACTTTTAAATTTTTAATCTTATCCTTAATCACATAAAATTTCCTCTCAAGATTTCTCTTTACAAACCTTCAACCACTTATTTTTACAGTCTGTCTCTTTTTACTCATTTAGAATAAACACCCTTCAGCTTCCGTCAAAATAAATCTTTATACCTTATTCCCTGTTACCAAAAACATACATTTTTCCTCCCATCACAACTAGAATTTTTAACTGAAATACTATATTACATATAACACAGAAAAATACAGATCAGAGATCATGCACATACTCATATTCCCCATCATGGTATTGAGCAGTCTCCTCCTCTAACTGCTCTGCATCCCCTGGATCTGGGGGATCCTCATTTCTTCCTAACTTAGGAGAATCTGAGATATGCTCCCCAATCTTATCCCTTTCATGCCTAAAATCTAAGCTATCCTAATCAAGGTACATAGGCTGAAGTTATCGACGGACACCTTCCCTATCCCATGGACATCATAATAATCTTGGAGCCTTTCCCCAACCTTCTTCCCAAGTTTTTATATTTATAGTAACAAATTTTAAAAACTATATAACTGCTGATATCTTACCTTTGACTCCACGAGCACAGAGCATATTTTTAAGCAAATGTACAAAGAGCATGTGACTATTACTATTACCCATTATGTTAATTATGGAGCTCCCTAATCACTTAGTACTTATGTACAATATTCTTAATTACAACTCCCGAGTACTCACCACAGTCCCTTACCTGTTAGGTTGCTACCACTTTTTCCTGTGGTGGCCTTCACTTTATCCCCAGTTTTCAGGTCCCTGACCCATGATCAGACAAACGGCAAAAATAAGGTAATGACAACAGTGACCGTCAGAAGGAACAGAACAGAACAAGCAGGATAAAATGGGGCAACAACGAGGGCTATTGCCCAACAGACACAGAACAGTACAAACAGATTCAATTGCCAAAAAGACGAGGTTTCCAGAGCCTTCAGCCATCGTCACGGCGTCTGGCGTGGACTGGGAAGTTCGCGGCGTCCCGCCTTCCTCAAGTCCCCAAAATGGAACGTTCCCCAGATTCACCAAAAATCACACCTCAGGCCTGGCTTACCAGTGATTAGACACTTCGGGCCAGGTCCATTCGAAGGTCCGGGTACAGACAAGTTGAATTTGAGACTTTTTGGGGTTTTCCGTACCTGCACGATTAATTCAGATCAAGCGCAGGGGAAAACCCGGGCATCTCGCTGGAGCCTCCAAATGTTATGGAGCGCACCCGGACAAGATGACCTCAGAGCCAAATTAGAACCAAAAAGAAAACTTTGTTACGAATTCGAATCAGATCAAGCCTCCACTGACGCAGCAGCAGCGAGAACAGGAGCCCTGATCCTTAGCATGGGGTTCCTTATATCAGGTTTATGGCGGGCTACCTTTGCGCGCGCGGTACGGGTTGCAGTTCCTTATTGGCTAACCATATGACCTGATTATGGCCTGACCTTTAAGCAAGCAAACAGGATGTCTGGGTGGAGAATTCCGGCCCTTGGTGGGAGGGGATTGCAGTCTACCTTGCTGGGGGAATTTAAAATTTTCATTCCGCCATCTTAGATCTTACATCGCCATCTTAAATACATAAGTTCTCATGACCCGTTACAATTTTCCACTGATTGAGTTTAAAATTGGTAGCTTTCTTAATTAGTGGTAGTCATATTTTTCTTTGAAGAATTATGGATGCTCTTTTGTTGCTAAGATTACATGGTTCGTAATATTGTTATTCGATCTTACACCATCTGTGTGGCCTTTGGTAAAATGACTTACTTGAACCTTGGTCTCCTCGTCTGTATATTGGTAGTGATTCTGTTACTTCATACGAACTGTTTTGACTATGACATAGTGCATATGGAAAGGGCCAAGGACGGAGTAGACATTCGTAATTATTAGTGTTCATCTGTTTTAGAAATGTATCGCTTTCTTCCCAAAGGGTACTTGAGCAAGAGTGATTTTTGTTTTTGTTTTTTGTTCATTTTCCTTTTTATCAGAAAACTTTATAGATGGTGTTGTGAACATTATATTGCATCAGTTCCAGAGACATAAAATGACTAATTTCTCTTGTGATGTTTAAATTGATCATGGGATTAGATGTCAGCCCCATTCATCCATCATGAAGTTCTCTTTCAGCCTTTTACTTACTGATTTGGCAGCCATTAATGATCATTAGCTAGACCTAGTATTTCATTAGGTGTTGCAAATGATGATACTCTAATACTGTCATTTCTTCTTTATTAGTTGGAATTCTGTAATGAAGAACTTTCCCTTATCAGATACTTGGTTGCTGTTCATATAAGAGAATAAATGCTAGATCTTTCCTTTTGTTTACTTTTGTTTCAGAATAATGAATTGATACCCCAGCCACCTCCTAAGGTAACCAGTGAGTTTATGTTTTATTATCTTTATGAACTCAGAGATTTTTTAAATACTAAACTCTAACTTTATTTGGATTTCATCAGTTTTTTCATTAATGTCCATGTTCTGTTCCAGGATGCAATCCAGAGTACCACATTGAATTTAGTTGATATGTCTCCTTAGTGTTCTTTGGTTTATGACAATTTCTTAGTCTTTTCTTGTTTTTCATGACCTTGACAGTTTTGAGGACTGCATATTTGTCCTTCCAGTTTTTGTCTTCATCTTTATTATCTCTATTGTCTTACCATCTCATCTTTTGGTTTCTTGCTTTTTATGGTCCATCTTCAGAGAGTCAGTTGCTTCATTCTTTTTTCTCTCTTAATTTATGGCAGAATATTTAGTTGTGTTTTTTTTCTCTACTTTGGGACATTTTTCTGCATGTTCTCTTTAATAAATTCTATACCTTTTGCTTTAAATTTTTTTTATGGAATTAATGTTATACTGTTCTTATTACACATTATCGAGTACATTGGGTTTGGCTGTGATAGTTATTTGAAATTGGCTTTTGTAGTTTCTGGAGAGTAGCGGGTTGAGGAAGGAAAAATAAATTATCAGGGTAGTCTTCGGGGCTAGCTAGTTTTTCACAGTGCTCTATTCTTATTTTCACTCCATTCTTTGCTGTTCTCAGCTACTTTTGATAATTCTTACATGTATATTAGACCTAGGAATTATACTACTCTCTGTTTTTTATTTGAAATTTTTATTGAGATAATTGTTTTATACTTTATCACATAAAGTTATGTCTATACCATGACCGTTAAGACACTGAACAGATCTAGCACCATAAGAATTCTTTCTGTTGCCCTCTTATAACCATATCCACTTCCCTTCCCAACCTTGGCAAGCAACCACTAATCTTTTCTCCATTTCTAAAATTTTGTCATTTCAAAAATATTTTATAGATGGAATCATACAGTATGTAACCTTGTGAAATAGATTGGCTTATTTCACTCAGCATAATTCCCCAGAGATTCATACAAGTAGTTATATATATTAGTAGTTCCTCTTTTTCTATTGCTGAATAATATTCCATGGTATGTATTTACCATGTTTAACCCATTCATTGGTTGATGGTCTAGACTGTTTCCAGTTTGAGGCTATTGTAAATATAGCTGCTGTGAATATTTGTGTATGTTTTTTTGTGTGTGTGAACATATGTTTTTATTTCTCTGGGAATAAGTGCCTAAGAGTGTACTTGGGTTGTATGGTAATTGCATGTTTAGTTTTATAGGAAACCACCTATTGTTTTTCAGAGTGATTGTATCATTTTACTTTCCTAAAAGCAGTGTATGAGTGATGTGGCTTCTTTACATCATCACTAGCATTTGGTATTATCACTGTTATTTTAGCCATTCTGTTAACATGTGTAGTGATAGGTTATTGTTTTAATTTGATTTTTCCTGGTAGTTAATGATGTCAGACTTCTTTTTATAAACTTATTTGTCATTTATATATTCTGTTTAGTGATATGTCTGTCTTTTACCCATTTTCGAATTGAATTGTGTTTTCATTGTTTAGTTTCGAGTGTTTTTTATAAACTCTAGATACTAGTCCTTTGTTGGATATGTGGTTTGCACATATTTTCTCCCAGTCTGTGGCTTTTCTTATCATTATCTTCACATGGACTTTAACAGAACAAAAATGTTTAACTTCGCTAAGATCCATTTTATAAATTTTTCCTTTTATGGATTGTGCTTGTTTTGCTTTGTTTTATTTTAGGCAAAGCAACTTTTGGTTGACCTCACAGATTGCAAGGACCTTGTTAGCTTACAATCCCTTATTTTTTACTTACTTACTATTTATTTATTTTATTTTATTTTACTTTTTACACCTACAGCACCTGGTCTTCCTAGGTGGTCTCCCATTCAAGTACTAACCAGGCCCGGACCCCACTTAGCTTCAAAGATCAGATGGGATCGGGTTTGTTCAGGGTGGCATGGCTGTAGATTGGATTGTGCTTTTAGTATCAAGTCTAAGCACTCTTGGCCTAGTCCTAGATCCCAAAGATTTTCTCCTGTAGATCTTTTTAAATAGTTTTGTAGATTTATGATTTATATTTATGTGTAATCCATTTGAGTCAATTCTTACATAAGGTGTGAAGTTTAGGTCAAGGTTTATTTATTTATTTTTTTGCCTGTGGATGTCTAGTTGCACCAGCACCCTTTGTTGAAAAGTTCATTTCTTCTATTGAGTTAACTTTCGCACTTTTGTCTCACATTAGTTAAGCATTTGTATGAGTCTATGCAGTATGAGTCTGTGCAGTTTCATTGATCTATGCATTTTTCCTCCCCTAATATCACACTGTCTTCATAGTGTAGTTTATTTATTGAATAATTAACTTCATAGTGTAGCTTATTTATTCAATAATTTATTGAACAACTCTGTTGTACAGATACTTTTATAGATGTTTGTGATCAAAACAAAGATTTCTGTTTTGCATGTGCTTTCCATTCTTGTGGAATAAGAAAGATGATAAGCAAAAAATGTAATATAGTAAATTTGAAGGTTAGATGACACCAGAAGAAGTAGAATAGTGTAAGTGAAATCTGGGGAGACATAGATTGCAGTTTGTAGTAAGAGAAAGAAGTTTCATTGAAAGGATTGAGAAGAGACTTGAAAAGGGTAAGGGAGTGAGCCAAGCAGATATCTGAAAGAAGAGTATTCTCGGGAGAATGAATAGCCAGTGCCTGCATAGTTGGAATAAAGTAGACTGTAGGGATAGAAAAGTAGCAGCTTAGTTAAGAGAGGAATGGAGAGCTGCTCATCATAGGGCCTCATATCAGTTATCTATTGTTAAAGCAACAGGGAAAAGCTCATACTGAGCTCAAGCTTATCATTAAACTATAGACTTGTAACTAAATCTTGTTTAAAGCTATGCATTTGGGGAATAAAACACAGCCAATGTTTCTCCTCCATCCCCAAATAACAAATGGTAAACAACTTTTTTTAAAAGATAGAGTTTTATGAATTTAAATGTATATATAAATGCATGTCATGCCAGCACAATTAGTTTATAGAACGTTTCCATCACCCACCAAAATGCCCTCCTTCCTGTTTCTTTGCAGTCAGCTCCTACCCTCAAATTTTGTATTAATGGACTTATACAATTTATAGCCATTTGAGACTAGCTCCTTTTACTCAGCATAATGCCTTTGAGATTCATCTATGTTGTTGCATGTATCAATAATTAGTTCCTTTTTATTCCTGGCTAGATTCTATTATATGGTTACACTACAGTTTATCTATTCTCTTCAAGATGACATGTGTTTCCACTTTGGGGCAGTTATGAATACAACCACTATAAACATCCACTATAAAATTATCTTTGTGTGAAGATAAATTTTCATTTCTCTAGGTTTAATACTTGGGAATAGAATTGCTGCATCATATGGAAAGCATATGTTTAACTTTATAAGACACTGCTGAACTGTTTTCTAGAGTGGCTGTAACATTTTGCATTCCCACCAGTAGCATATGAGAGTTCCAGTTGCTCCATATCCTCATCAAAACTTGTATTCTTAGGGTTATTTTTTCTTTTTTTGGCTATTTGCATAGATGTGTACTATCATTTCATGTGGTTTTAATTTGCATTTTCCTGATGGTTAATATGATAGTGAACATTTTTTTAATGTGCTCATTTACTATCTATGTATCTTTTTTGATGAAGTGCCTATTTAAATCTTGTGCCCATTTTCTAAAAGATTCAGTTGTTTTCTTAATGTTGAGTTTTGAGAATTCTTTATGTATTTTAAAGTCATATGTCTATGTGATTTGCAAATATTTTCTCCCAGTCTGTTGCTTGGTTTTCTGTCTCTTAACATTGTCTTTCACAGAGCAAATGTTTTTAATTCATATGAAGTTGTTTATCAATACTTTTATGGATTACATTTTTAGTATCTTGATTAAGAACTGTTTGCCTAACAAAAAGTCACAAGAATTTATCTTACTTTTTCTTTCTTTCTTTCTTTTCTTTTCTTTTCTTTCTTTCTTTCTTTCTTTCTTTCTTTCTTTCTTTCTTTCTTTCTTTCTTTCTTTCTTTCTTTTCTTTCTTTCTTTCTTTCTTCTTTTTTTTTTTTTAAAGCCTACAGCACCTGGGATTCCTAGGTGGTCTCCCATCCAAGTACTAACCAGCCCTGACTCTGCTTAGCTTCCAAGATCAGACAAGATCGGGCGCGTTCAGGGTGGCATGGCAATAGACATACTTTTTCTTTAAAAAATTTTATATTTTTATGTTTTACTTGTGATACATGATCCAGCTTGAGTTCATTTTTATATAAGGTGGGAGATGTAAGTTGTGAATAATTTTTTTGCATAAAGATATCTAGTTCTTCCAGTATCCTTTGTTAATAAAACTATCTTTTCTCCACTGAGTTGCTTTTTCACCACTGTCAAAAATCGATTAACCATATATGTATAGGTGTATTTCTGAATTCTCTATTCCGTTGATCTGTTTGTCCTTTTGATAGTACGACACTGTCTTGATTTTATATCTTTATAGTAAGTCTTAAAATCACGTAGCGTGAGTCCACCAACTTTGTTCTTCCTATTTAATTTTTTTTGGCTTTTCTGGTTCTTTTGCCTTTTCATGTACATTTTAGAGTCTGCTTGTCTATATCTACATAAAACTTCGATGGCATTTGATTGTAATTACCTTAAACCTAAAAATCATTTCAGGAAGAATTGACATCTTAGCTATTTTGAGTCTTCCAATCCATAAACATAGTAGGGCATCTTTCATTTTTTTCATCAGTGTTTTGTAGTTTTTAGCATACAGATCTTGCATGTATTTTGTTAGGCTTATTTGTAAATGTATGTTTGTTTTGGAGTCATTAAAAGTGGTATAAGTAGTTAAATATTTTCAATTGTTGTTAGTATAACTTGTTGTTAGATAACTTAATTGATTTTTGTATGTTAACCTTATACCCTGCCACCTTGGTAGATAAATGTACTTAATAGTACTACAGTACAGCCAGCTTATTTTTAAGAAATTGTAAACTGGGAACAGTTTTACAAATTCATTTTTGCTGTTTTAGAAGAAATGTCAAATCTTAAATCTTGAATAAGGTGAAATTTTCTTTTTCTCACTCTTCTTTTAGCAGTATACATACTTAAGTAGCTTTACTGGTAGTTAAATGTTTGTATGGCCTGGTGATGGAGGCCTCAACCAAAACCCTAATTTTAAAGAGAGAGACTACTTTCTCCCTCTTTTTGTAATTAAATAATAGTAATACTAGCTAGTTTTATGACACTTTATTTATAATGATAAAATCATGAATTTTAACAAGAGTATATTCAGGATACTTAATTTTATAACTGTTTCTCAAATAGCATTATTTTAGTTTTGAATAATTGTTCTATTTCTCTTTTTCTCCTCAGGTATTGGAAGAGTTGCTGCTACATCTTTAGGAAATTTAACCAACCATGGTTCTGAAGATTTACCCCTTCCTCCTGGCTGGTCTGTGGACTGGACAATGAGAGGGAGAAAATATTATATAGATCACAACACAAATACAACTCATTGGAGCCATCCTCTTGAACGAGAAGGACTTCCTCCAGGGTGGGAGCGAGTTGAGTCATCAGAATTTGGAACCTATTATGTAGATCACACAAATAAGAAGGCTCAATATCGGCATCCCTGTGCTCCTAGGTATCAACTTTTTTTTTCAACTTTTTGTTTTGAGATTGTTTAATGTTAGTTTTTGAGCTCATTTTCATCAAAGAGAAAGGCATCCTGAAGTTTGATATTTGAGAGCTGTATTTTTCAAAATTTATGATACTTTTCTATGGATTTATATTTAGTAATGAATCACTTTATAATTAAAAAAAATTCTCTTTAAACAACCTCAAAAACAGGGTAGTATTCTTATGATCAGTTTCTGCTTTAATGTGCCAGGATGTTTCTGTTATAGATACCTAAAAATTGAAATAAATAAAACATCTGTCTCTTTATATTTAAATTCCTATAAATAATACAGACCTACCTCCTAAAGTGTCAAAATATACTTTCGAATTATAAAATCTTGGTGTTTTTATTCAATTTCGGACATAAAAGTTCTATTTCTTACTGTTGCCAGGCAAGAAAGTGAAAATTGGAACTGCACAAAACATACCAGATCTGTTTAATAAATGTAGCTAGTGATCCTTTGGGTTACTTTGATTGATGCTGGGCTTATCAATAGATCTCACTTATGGCCAGACTTCTAGCTCCCTGAATACTGTAACTAGTTGTCACATGTGGCTATTGAGCACTTGAAATGTGATTAATCCAAATTGAGATGCGCTTTAAATGTGAAATAAACACTGGATTTTAAAGTACATAAAAAATCTTGTAGTTTAGTAATAAAGTTGCAGATGTTTACAGCTAATGACATTTGAGGTTTCAAGAACTGAACCATAAGATTAAAAATAGATAGAATATTAGCATGTTAATTGATGTTTAGTGTCATCTAACATAATACAAATCTTTGGTTATAGTAGATATTGACATTTTTAATCATTAAAATCATTATGAAAATACATTATAATATTCTCACCTATTGTGTTGTTTTAATCATTTTACATATTTGGATTAATTCAACTTTGAAAGCAGTTTTTTTCCTAGTGTTTCCATTTGGTGACAGTGTGTATTGAAAACTGAGGTTGTCATCCCTGCAAAAGAATCAAACTAACTGCTCTCTGCCTATGGTGGACTCTGGCCCCTTCACTTATTCTGTACCATCTCAGGCAAGCCAGTGCCTCCCTGGCCTCCATTATCAGGACTGTGACATGAGGATAATTCAGAGTCCTCCTCCCCACCCAGTCATGATCCCCACTCCAGAGCAAGGATGAGTCTCACTTATTCTTGCAGGTCCCCAGCACCCAACACAGAGTTGGGCACATAGTGGGAACATAGCAGATGTTTTTTGAATGAATGAATGATGGGGGTAAAATGTGTTTACAGAGGTGGCAGAGGACTTTGTAGTCTAGACAACCAGATTTGAGAGTGTGTTGAGCTTACTTTTCTGTTCATCATCATTAACCTTACTTTATTACAGAATTTTTATAGTTTACAAAGCATCTTCATAATTTGTTTTCTTAGCACATCTATAGACATTAAACAAGAGAAAATAAACACCTTCCTTAAATTCATATAGTTAGGTAGTATTAATACCTGTTTTGATTTTCTGTATTATATTAATCCATATACAGAACTCTTGATTTATATTAGCTCATTTAATCCTGAGAACAGTCATCTTTGGTATGAATTTATTCTATTTTACAAATAAGGAGGCTGAGGCTTAGAGAAGTAAAGCAGTTTTGCCTAAATTCATATAATTTCTAAGTAGCCAAACTGAGGTTAAAACCCCCCTTGCCTACCCCTAATTGTGCTATCAGGGAATATTTTACTTTGCACCTACTTATTATGAAAGAAGAATTGAAGATAAAATTCAATGCCATTTGCACTTTGATTTTCAAATTGTTAACCACAGTCTAGCACTTATTTTAATTCCAGTTTAGTATTGCAATGACCTTTTATGATACACACAGAAATCTTAATGTGGGAGGCAGGCCCTTCTCGTTTTGCTTCCAAGACTGGAATAGACCATTTTGGCCCCCTAGAATTCATCTTTAGCCTTCGGGTGGATATCTCAAACACAATCATTCCTACTATATTACATATTCTAAATTCCCTTTTCGGCCTTATGGTGAAAGAAAATATCCATTGTCATTTTGAGAGAAACTCAGTCTTTCCAACATAAATTTACAGGTAATTGCTAGTAAATATTAGAATTTTGTGATTCTAGTTTTAAGCCTCTGTATAAAGGCTACAACTTAACTCCAACTTTTTTATAGCCTTTTTTGAAGTCATCCTTGAATAAATAGCCAGAAGAAATCTCTTAAAAAATATGTAAAGATTTAGCTTAAGTTTATATTCATCACTAGTGATCTTCTAATTTCCAAGAGAAAGTAGATTTTAATTCCCCTACAGTATGATTTTTTTTTTTTTAAAGCTAGACTTTTATGGTTTTTTTAGTTGGTAGAAGGAATTAAGTTTGGGAAAGAGGCTCATTGGAAAATGCTTAAATATTTGTTCTTTTATAATTTTTTGTTTATATTTAAGGCCTTTATCCTAACGAATGTCAGTTTGTTCTTCTTAGTGTACCTCGGTATGATCAACCTCCTCCTGTGACATACCAGCCACAGCAGACTGAGAGAAATCAGTCCCTTCTGGTACCTGCAAATCCATATCATACTGCAGAAATTCCTGACTGGCTTCAGGTTTATGCTCGAGCTCCTGTGAAGTAAGTGAATTTACAGCACAAATTTTAGTTGAGGAGCTAGTGGAAAACTGAATGGAGTCTCTGGGCTCCTTAATCCATCCAGCACCATGTTTTTCTCTTAATAATATTGGGCTTCTAAATAATATATATATTTTTCTAAATATTTTATTTGAAGAAAGGATATCATAGCTTTTAAAGTTTGAAAATCATTGATTAGAAATATATTCTGTAAACATTTATTGAATCTTTACTTTGTGTGCAGACATGTAACATATTAGGGATACAGTAAGAAGCTTACATTCTCATAGTGGGAGACTAAGTTGTTGATAAAACACCTTGTGATAAAAGTGAGGACCCAAGTAAGTCCTAGTTTCATGGATGAAACAAGGCAGGACAGAATGGTGTTGAAGAAGTTATACAGGTATTATCTGCAAGTTCTGGGATAAGATGACTTATATTTACTGATACTTTTTAGCTGTGTAACCCTGGGCAGGGTGTTTAACTTAGTTTTGTCTTCTGTAAATTGGGGATTATAATAATACCTACTCTTAAAGTTATTAAGAATTCAATAAAATAATGCATCTAAAGTATTTATCACAGTGCTTTGCATATTGACAGAACTTATATAAATGAGTATTGTTATTATTAGGAATGGAGGTTTAGAATAGTGGTTAAGATCGTTCAGGAAGGAAACTGAGTGTGATCTTTGGCTCTGTCACCTACCTACCAAATAACCTTGTGCAAGTTACTGAATTAAGACATTGTGTTTTTCCTCTCTTGAAACATAGGGACAATTATCTTACCTGCCTTTCTTGGTATGATGAGACTTAAAAGCAGTCATGCATTTTAAAGCATAAGGCACTGTCGCTGCCATATATAAGCCCTTAGTAATGGTTTCTTATTATAATGAAGGGAGCAAGACAAGCTGCATCTGAGAGGAAAATACATGCAATAGTTTTTAACCCATTTCCCCCCAATAATACAGGCCGACAGTACTTGCAGCTGCAGCATTTTACCTCAATTTAACTCGTGGATTATAGTCGTAACCTTATCCTCAGAGTATGCCACAATATATCTCACTTTTATACTCACTCTAGTATATAGATGGTCCTTGGAAACAAATGACATCGTTCTATTTATAGCATTGTTTTTAGTAGTGGTAATCCCATTTACAAAACAGTAATTCTTGATCGCTGAAAAAGTCAAATCCTAGAAAATGTAGCATTCCTATGCATGATATTCGCATTGTTACTTCATTTTTGAATAGGTATTAGCCGAAGATTCATTTAATGAATCTGATCTATGTATACATTTCTGTTACATTAGAATTAGAGACAATTTTTTTTTAGAAATAACTCCAAGAATAGTTTTTATTTTTATTTTCACACTGAAAACTTGTCTCATTTGCTTCAGCCTCGAAGAGTGTGTGTTTATGTAAAATTAATGCTGGCAGCGTGCTGCATTTTTTTTTCTAAATGGGAAAAGTGTTAAAGATGGTTATGAGTTTGCCAGTCCCCCAGAGCACTGTGGTATAGATTCTATTTTATTCCTGTGGCTTTGTGATCTTGCAGTGTCCTTGACCTAGCTCTGCATGTAAGTGGAAAGAAAGAGTGGGCATACTTTTATAGGGGGCAAGTGTAAGGGACTGGTGCTGGGAAAAGCAGCATTTTTGGCTTGTAAGACAGCATCCATTGGGGTGTAAACACATTTTTTGGTAGCATGACAGAATTGCTGTTGGCATAGGTCAGTTATTTGTAGGTAGTGTTTGAATAGAATATGGCCCTAGGAAAAACAGCAGAAGAGATGCTATAAGCATAGGCTATTGGGAGTGGTTTACAGCTTATTTTCTGAATGCTTTACCTGTATATTTAGAGTATAGTGGCTACAAGTTAATCTTGGGGAAACAGATTATTTGGCTAGTTAAGGGAAGAATGATTTTTTTTTTAAAAGAGAAAAGCAGGTGTGTTGGCATATATTATAGGCAAAAGGGAAATAACAGTATAGAAATAGCAGGGGCAAGAATTAGGAATGGGAATTGGTGCATTGCATACTTTTCTTATCTGTGGTCTTTCTTATAGCGCTTTTTCTTCTTCCCAAAGGGTTTTCTCTAATTATTCTGGTTTTGTTGCTTCTATCATAATTCTATTCTTGATGCTAAATGCTGTGATTGAGAAGTCAGAAAATTATCATAGCTTTTTCTCTTCCTTTTTAAAAAAACTTTAATGCTTATACAGAATATTTGTTTTAAAAACAAATGTGATATTTGCCAATTTATTCTTCTGTTTTTCCTTACTAGAGTGTACACAGGTGATAAATGAGCTTTAACATTCTTCTAGTTTACTCCCTGGCATAAGTGAAAGCATCTTGAGTCAGTAGACATCGCTGAAATGCCCCTTAGCTGTGGAATTTAGAATTTGGAAGATTAAGATTTTTTCGTTAGGAATTATGAATTTGTTTCAAGCAATAAGTAAAATCTTAAGCTACATGAATAGCAGAGGGTCTAGAATATACCTTATAACTGTTTCTTCGTGGAGGCTAATTGAGTATATTTCTTGCAGTATTTCCCCAATTTATGTTGGCAAGTAGTTTCAGTTTCCCACTGAAGAGAATATAAAGCTATCAGGTATAGCTGTTAGTATATTTGCAGCACCCATTCAGTAATTAAATAAGTAAAACTGAGATTCAACAAAATATGTTTACCTTACAGTTTTGCGTATCGTGCTTCTGATATTTCTGGTACATATACCAAAGTTGTACAGAAATGTATGTCAGTGTGCCAAGCAGAGTATGTGGCCCATAATGGCTGCTCAGTATTTGTTTACTGTTTCCCATTCTTAAAAACCTTTTAAAATTTATATTAGACAAGTGATCCTTTTGGAATAAGATGATAAATTAATTATCAAACAAAGGACCTTTGGTTAGGATAAATAATCATTAAAAATAAATTTACTAGAATTTATAATCAAAGCTTCTTATTATGTCTTCTCTGCAATATGATTTGAGAAGTATAACTTAAATATCATATAGATGTATACCTTGCTCTAGTTCAGGTACTATGTCTAGTCTTAGTAGATAGTAACATTCAAAACTATTACTTTGAATTATCTTGGTCCATAGTTCTCTGCCTTTTTTATCTTTTAGTTACTAAACAATTTTGCAAGACATATACAGCCTCTTTTAATTTTTTCAGCTGCAAAATGAAAAAATTGGATTAGAGTGCTATCTTCAGGTGTCTTTCAGTTCAAAGAGTAAATTACTGTTTTAGTAGTTTGTGGCATACTCAGTATGTGATCTCCCTACCATTGAAGAAGGCCTTCTCAGATACATCTATGATTTTATATAGATCTTTTCTCACATTGTGGAGTCTTCTACAGTCCACTTTTTCTCATTTTAAAAAGAGCTAATTCTTTCATTTCTGCCTTTTTTTTTAATACTGTATACCCAGCCTCAGAAAAACTCAACCCATGAATGATGGTTCCTCTTCATTCTTCTTTTTGTTTAGTTCCTTGTTTGCTGTAGTGAACAGCATTCCTCAAAAAGCTCTATCAACACTAATAACCCAAATGACCTTGCCCATTTTTATGTATGTTGTTTGCAGGTATGATGTGGTCTAAAGTATTAAGTTCCTGACAGTTAACTTTGGATGTACTTATGAATAGCATAGAATGTATCTTCCGAAATTATAGAAGCACAGTGGTTTGAAATGTTTTTTTATTGTTGTCTAGTGTTAATATTAGAATAATTGATGCTTAAAAGAAATGAGTGTTTTTTTTTTAAGTTAAATTGAAAGTAATATTAGCAGTTTTCTCCTTTCCCTAAAAAATAATATATTTAAACAGCACTTAATTACTCAATTATTTTTAATTATAGCTTGATGTTTATAAAATAGACCAGTTTATTGCTATAAATACATATTTATATGTGTGTTCTGAACATTCGTATGATTGTGTTTTAAAACAGATATGACCACATTCTGAAGTGGGAACTCTTCCAGCTAGCTGACCTGGATACATACCAGGGAATGCTAAAGTTGCTTTTCATGAAAGAACTGGAACAGATTGTCAAAATGTATGAAGCATACAGACAGGCTCTTCTCACAGAGTTGGAAAACCGCAAGCAGAGGCAGCAGTGGTATGCCCAGCAACATGGCAAGAATTTTTAAGTGAATTTTTAAAAAATAAAATTTAAGTTTTATAAGGGCTTTAAAATATTTTCACAGAAAAAGGCTACAAACAAGTTCTTTTGTTAATAAAGGCAGCTTAAATTTTGGAAATAATAAAATTCTAATTTTACATGTTTTTTGTTATCAAAAATACTCTTATTGAGCAAAAAAAAATGAGTATCATTTTAAGAGCCATCATAGCAAATACTTCTAAATTCTGCATGTTAGGAATTGCTTTGAATATTCTCAGTGGAGACAAATGCAGCAATTTCCTGTTTAATAACCAGATATTAAATAGGAAATGATCACTTGGTAAACTCTTAAAATAGCAGTACCTTTCTTTAAAAAACAGAATGAGAGATAACCTATGCAGTATTTAAGAAACAATGTTTACTGCTTTAGTGTGGAACATTGTCTGGAATCAGATGGTTTAAATTGTTACTATTGTGTATAGTTCAAAACATAAAGTAAGATTTGGGACCTTTTTGTGATAATTTTTTATATATAATTTATGGGGTTTCCTTCCCGCAAAAAATGTAAAGAACCCTTTAAAATGTGTTGAGAAAGTATTTTATGGTATGAAAGGGTGAAAGGCCTGTAATCTTTCAAGAATAAATTTAGGCTTAAGGCCTTATCCTGTGCACAGCACTCAAAGTTGCTAACCTTACACCTTTACTTTCAGCCAGAGCTCTTACAGTATGTATGATCATGGCTCTATTGAGATAGTAGAGGGTTCATGACAGCATAGCATGTTGCCATCCTAACAGACTGGGTTGAGCTGCCAAAAATGACAATCAGGGATTCATTAAGAAGTCTTGCCAATAAATTGATTTTACATATCTTTTATCTTATAGGAGTTTGTTACAGAATTTTAAAACCCAGTATTTCCATCCCAGTTTTTTTTCCTTTTGGTTCAGTGGTTATTAAGACATTTTTCAAAGTTGGTATAATACATTTAATTGCAGACAAATCTTTGGCATTTCTAGCCTATAAATAAATCTCTAGAATTCTGTGAACTTCAACATTAGTTGAAGTAGCTCTTTGGTTATATTTACATGTCTTGTAACTATGTAAATATATTTTTAGTTTAGGTAATCTTCCAAAATACAAAACACTCCCAGTTAGATAATGGCGAATTTGAATTGTTGATAAAATGTTGGAAATCTTAAATGTTTGATTTTATACAATAAGCTTATTAAATATATTTTTGTGGAAACTAAATGTGTCATGTTTGAGTCCATGTTTTATACATAGTGCTATCAATACTCAATTTTTCCATTCAGAAGATACATAAGCAAAGGAAGCAATATAATAAAAGGGATACTGAAAAATGAAAATAAGCCAGTAGAATTTTATCAGAAAGTTATTTTGCAAGGTGTGTGATCAAACTTTTCTAAGATTTAAGTTTACATATTTTATGAACTTATATACTCTTCTATCTTAATTATTCTTTTCTGTGACTCATTTTATATTACTGTAAAGTATAGCCATTTTTAAGAAAGTTAGAAATAACTGTTTTAGAGCTCCCAAACAAGAAGCATTGCTTTTCTTTTTTCATTACCACACTTTTTTTTCTATTAAAGTTATGCTTAGTGAAATTCCACTTTAGATTTTAGTAATTAGAAATACAATATAGATTCACTGGTTTAAGATGACTGGAAGATACCTAGAAGCGGGGATTAGCATACATTTTTTAAAATGGAAACCAAAATTTGTAATGGGGGTGGACATTAAATAAAATGCATTTTGAATTAAAAAAAAAAAAACCTTTATCACTTCTATATCAATATCTCCCAAACAGTTCCAAATTCAGTAAGCATTTGTCTTTAATCACAGGAACCAGAATAAACTTTTAATAGTTTACATGTTAAAAGAATAAACCTATGAATGATACATTTCTTTGTGTACCAAATGAAAAAATATACAATGTGATGAAACTCAAAATACATATACAAAGTGATTTTTTTGTGCATTTTTGATTGTGGTTTATATTCTATATTAAATCATAATATAAAAGAAGCAATATGTAGTTTTTGATAAAGCAACTGAAAAACTCTTGGCTATCTTTAAAAATAAGAGCTCATGGTATATGTGAGATGATATAGATTGAATTAAGCCTGTTGAGTTATGATGCTATACTTTAACAAACGACTATGAAATAATTTAAAAATTCTTTTGTAGAAATTAAATGAGCATATCCAACATGGAGTAATGTTACTACATGGTTTAATTATAACCCAGTAGTAGAATTTAGTAAATTCAAGCAGAACACAAGTACTGTCATCATAAGTAGACAAATACTTTAAATTATAACAGCATATTTGAAGACAAACTTAGGAAACTGTACATGTTAACAAAATGATATAACCATGCATACATACATCTTAAACACTGAAGTAAAAGAAGTAAACCCTTTTGCAGTCTTCAGAGGTGTTTGGTATTTTACTCTGTTGTGATGGAAGCACTTTGAATGTTTGCATGGAGACATAAAACAATGTTTAAGTGACGGTCATGCACCTGTATTTTTTAAAATCTGGATTAAATTTTCTTCTTTTCTGATTGTTCAGTAGATTCTGACTTTGGTGTAGGAAAAGCTTGATGATACAGATGTCTGTGGGTTGCTGCTGCACTGTAAAGCTTGTATAAAGCCTAGAAATGCAAGAATCCAGAGATGAAACATTTTACTAAACACAGATGTGTAAAATTTATCCTTTTAGTATAGTTTATAGTATGATACAAAATTTAGCATGCTAAATTTGAAATCTATATCATTATATAGCATGTAAATGAAGAACTAACATCTTAGAACTCAAAACAGTATTTTCAACTTTCTAGTGTGTGTGACTACTTTTGTGGATTGATCTTTTGTGGTAGAAATTTTATTCTCAGACTACGTTTCCTTTTATCTTGCACACCTCTTGGAGCAGAGCTTCCTAACTACTATGCCGCAGGGCTGTGTTGAGAACACATATTGTGAATATTACCAGTTTTTAAGGAATTACAGGAGCTCGTAGCTTTTGATGCTAATAGCTACTTTATTATACATAGTTAGACTACTTGTTATCAGGTCTTCATATGTTTTTCAGAATGGGACCACTTTTATTCTCCATTATTTTCTGATATGGTCATGCAAATGAGCACATATGTTGTCCCCTCTCCCTGCCACACTGGGGATCCCTCACTTAAATGTTCTCTTACCTTGTTTCCATTAATTAGTTCCTATCTTGCAAAACCATATTCAGAAACATTACCTCAAAAAACCTTTCCTCATTAAAATTCCCTCATTCTTTGTGTCTTAAGTGTCTGAATCATAGAAATTTTTACATACTGCTTTATATTAGTGTTCATAAATATTTTTGTTCTTTTTTCTTCCCTTAGCTAATGTCTAAGATTCATTCCCTTCTCTGACGTTCACAAAATGAATACATAGTTAAGACCAACTTAGGTAATTTGGAGTCTGTAAAAAGTCTGAATATTTTTAAAAGCTGGATATTCTTTAAATAGTAATTGATTCTCAGGAAATTCCATTAATTTTCATCTTTTTGAGTCCATATGGCTATTTTGATTTTCTTAAGTTTGGTAACCATTTCTATGAATGCATATTGTTGTAATATGGTATTAGAATCAGAATATAAATAGAACTAACATTCAGTTTAACACTGTTCTTTTAAAATCTTTGATATTTTCTAATGTTTGATTTACAAAGTTGAAATTTGTTTTCACTTTAGTGAATTTGTTTTACTGAATTTTACATAAAGCAATTCCTTAATGTATCATAGAATTTGATTAGAGGACATATTCCAGTTACATGTAACAGCAGACACTAAGGAAAAAATTATGTTCTTCAAGATCAGTTTTGCTTCTTGAGGACAATGGCCTAAATTATCTCCAGAGATAATTTTTCTTATGTAACAAATGCTTCCTTCCTGAAGCTCAGATTGTTTCCTCAGATACAGAGATCTGAACATGTGGAAAGTGATGGAATGGTAGGAGAAATGAATACCAATTTGCAGGTTATGTCTGAAGCATGCCCAGAAGGTTATACTGCATACTGGACTGGATCCTGTTTAAAGTGTACAGGTAACTGTTACTCAAAAGCCCAAGTTAAAAACAACTTCTAAAGGTTTTAGTGTCATTTAAATACTCTCCAGTAGTTATGTTTTCACAAGATTTATGACTACTTGTTTCACTCTTCAGTAGAGCAAAAGGCACAATGTTAGAGCTTAAGAATTTTGAAATTTTCTACACATTTAGGAAACAATAGATAAAACATGATATTCAGTTCTTGTGTTTCATATTCAGATCAAATCACATGATGTCTGGAATAAAATATTTTAAAATTATGTTAAAAATTCACAATTGTAAATGCTAGGAGAGCACAGACATAGTAGTCACTAAAGATTTTATAATCTACATTTACCCAACCTTTAATGGCTGGTTGGCTTATAAAATAAGAATATAATGTTTATGAATGTTTATAAACAATGTTATGAAATAAGAATATAATGTTTATAAAAATGTTTACAAATACAATTCTTAATTTAAGAAATTTAACTTACCTCATTTGTACTTCCCTATGGCAAAGGCAATTTAAAAGAGAAAAGAAACGTATATATCCTGCTTCAGTAATAGCATTATGATATTCAGCTTTGTTTATAATATTAATTTGTGAGCATTTAAGAACAAATACTCATAGATTTTTTTCTCTTTAGATTACATATTTTATATGAACATTTTGAAGAGCCCAACTATATATCCCTTATAGGTTTCAGCATCATATTCTAGGAGAGCATTGGGAGTTACCTCAAGCAACTCTCCTTAAATCTTTTGAGGTTGAGGGGCTATTTAAGACAGTGGCTCAAAGGATTCCAGTTTTTAATTTGTTTCCTATAGTGCTACCATTAGTTTATTTCAACTAGATTTTTCAAAGGCACATGGTAAATTGATTTACCATTACAATTATGTTTTAAAGAGAATTGTAGCTATTATTTGCTACCTCAGACCATAATGTTCAAGAGTCTTAACTCCAAAATTTTGTGAAGAATCTCAACTTTAACTTAATTCCCCTAAATTTTCATAAGGTAACTGAAGACACTTCCAGAATGACATAGGTAATTATCGGTCTAGGCGTGTTTATATTTGTCTCCCCTGTCCATAAACAATTATTTGAACAATGGACCATGGTGACCCTGACTCCCTAGGTTATGGTTAATTGCACCATAAAGTACAGCTGACCCATGTGCAGCTGATCTAGAAACTGACCTGAACTCATGGCCTGGTGTAAATGTCTAGTTCAAATAGAGATAATCTGAAGCAATCAGATACTGCTTTTAGGAGTTTATACTAAAAGAGACAATGATACAACGACTTATACCAGTTCATATATGCTACTCCAAACCAATGCTAGTCAGATGATAGGTTATAAGTATTAAGTAAGGTTAATATATAATTGAGTGACAATTAGCTAAATAAAAACTTTTGTTTCATACACAACGGCTTTAACTTTTAGGATAAGAAAAAGTAAAAACACTGCCTAATCCATGTATTTTATTGAAAAAAAAATATTGAAATGTTAACTGGAAAAGAGTTGTGTAGGACTTCATTTACAGTTTTACAGTTAGTTGTTTTGTATCTGGCCATCTTGATGGATTCTGAAGTTCTTGAAAACGGCCCCAAATATGTTCATTGGTATATTTCTAACATCTACATAGTGTCTGGTACATAGATGGCATTCAAATGTGTGCTGAATTTAGTTGGAGAGAATTAAAAGTGTTCCTACCTGGTCCCACAAGGCTGCAGCCACCTGGTCTATTACAGCTCCCAGCTCTCGATATTCTCCGGAGTACCGGATATATGCCCAGGTGCACAGGGTGATAAGGGTCAGTCCCATTATCATATTACATAGGCTAGCTATGATGTCCAAACCAATGAATCCTGTCACACCAGCAATCACGTATGTGATAAAGATGACCACAAACAGTGTGGCTGGAGTACGAGCTGCATGGAAGATATTTTTGCTATCATTGTGCTTGATATACTGGATGTAAAGTTCATCTATTTCACTCTCCAACTGCTGCAGGTAACGCCGGCTAAATTCCTCCCCACCCATCTTCTTCACCCCTCGGAATAGCTTCACGGATTCTTCCTTAAGCTCCAGATGTTTGGTCTGAAGGTCATTAGGAGCCAGAAATGGTTTGTCACCACCACAAATCTGTATCAGATGGAGAAGTATTATTTATGCAGTGCAAAGGAAAATTAGGAATTGTATCAAAATTTTTCACTTAGCTAAATTTGTTAGCATACACTGATAATCAGAAGAAACCTGCATATATCTTTTATCAACCACATCTTTCCACAGTTCACATTTATTAGGCATGACTATAAATGGGACTGATACTTTACAGTTGACTTATATAAAGTCATTCTTAATTTTTATTTCTTTTTGACATGGGAAAGACTATCCCAACAATTCGAGGCGAAGAGGCATGACACAAAGTGAACTGCAAACAGTTCATTCACAGAATGAATCCAAATTCAAGAAAGCTAGTCCACCCATGAAATTTTTTCTAACTGCACTGAAGTAAGTTTGACCAATGAAGTTTAAAACAATAAGCAACGCTATAAAGCTCTAAAGTAAAATTGTTAAAAAAAATTTTCTTTGTCAGTTTCACCGATTTTTGTTTCAATGGAGCTCATTTAGTATTTTCTTCAAAAGACTAAATGGAAACTAAATGTTCCTGGACCACATTTTCAGTTTTTTCCCCAGAGGTTACAAGGGAATTCTCAGTTACTTATACCATTCACTTCGGTTATTTAACTACATAAAGGATACTCTCATCCTAACTACCTTTTAGTTATGTCATAAATATAATTTCATATACTGTTTTTCCCTTGATTCTAACAGTCCATCAATTTTTAATATAATTTTGATTTTATAACATTTTTAGGGGGAAAAAGTACCTATCACACATTAGTTGATATATATAATAATTATGAGATGTATCCTAATTAAAGTTAAAAAGGGAAAATATGGTATGTAGAAATATTGGCCTTTGAGATTTAATTTGTTTTCCTAACATTTTTAAATTTAAAATAGAAATATTGGAATTGTGGAATGTAGGGAGGTATAGTGGAGAGGCAGCATATGCTATTTTAGCCAACAGACATTAAATTAGTGGGTAGATCTGGCAAAAATAAAGTAAATAAAAAATGTGTCTATTATAGAGATAACATTTAAAATATTTAAAGTTGTGCCTACATAGTGTTCTTTGCTTTTAAAATATTTTAGGAAGACGATATAAATGTGATATACACAGGCTGAGAAAGAAGTCAAAGCCACCTCTTTGCATATGTATACTATAACTTGGAAGAAAAAAAGAATGAATTCATGGAAAAAATACTGATTTTATTTAAAACATCATTTAAAATATTATTTCTTACCTCTTCCATTTTTTTGTTGTATGTATCCTTGGCAGTTGCCACGGCAGCTAAGTTGTTAGCTTCTGCTGTGGCCTTTGGACAAAGTACAAAATATGATGTAAAATGGAATTCATGTTTATTAAAGTTCCACAGGCATTTCTCATTTTTGAACATCATGTATAAGAAATGTGTGAGAACTCGTAGTCATCAAATAATTTGGAAATGTTGAAATATTTCCACTACATTTTTAAAACGTAGTAAAACTAAAATTTCAAAATGTATAATACATAGAAATTTATTCAATAAACCATAGTTCTAAAATGAATTTTCATTTGGAAGATTTTTCTTCTTAATATTTTTAAGCCTCTTATTAAATATGGGGGGGAGGAATCTATAAATCCAAACACATGGGAAATTTTCTCTCTCTCTCTCTCTCTCTCTCTCTCTCTCTCTCTAGATAGAGAGAGGAGGGAGAGAAAATATGTCAAGTTTAGGGACTGCTACTGAGAGAACAATGTATCACTGAGAAGTGAGTATTAAAGAATTTAAATGTTTAAATAATTGAGGAAAAAGCTAGTTTCTCCTTTTTTAAGTGTTTATTTGGAAAGACCATTTGTATAAAACTTGGGCTTGCTTTTCTACTTGTTACATGTGTGAATCTAAATCAGTATGAGTCTGTTTTCTAAACAATAATACAAGTGTTTGTATCTCAGCACAAGTGAGGCTGGTATATGTGTATGTGAAAATGTTTAGCTGAACACACAAATGGGCAGTTACTAGACAAATAATCTAATAAATCATTCTGTCCACTATTTTCATATGGCTAATTTCAGACAGCCAGATTGGAGATCTTTTGCTTAGCATAGCATAAAGCTAAGGAAAGCTTAATTTTAATAATTATGTTTTAAAATGTCATGCCTCCTGATTAATAAATACCTGTAACATGGATTTGGGATGTGGTAATTCTTCACCTTGATAGATCTTTATATAAGCCTAAAAGGAAAAAAAATAAAAAGACTCACATTCAAGTAATTCCATTCACTATTTCTCTAATTCTGTTAAACTGTATTTTAAGACCTAAGGTCTTGACAGTTAAAAAATATAAGGTCTTGGCAATTTCAGGAACTATCTACTTTTTCTCATACTTTAATTCCTCCTTAATTCTTGTTCACTTTTTCTGAAAAGCCCTTTTCACACATTTCCACTTGCCAATACTACTCTTCTTAAAGGCTATCTCACTTCCACCTCCTTCAAAACTTTTTCAAATCCCTTTGCTGGGAGTAACCTTTCTTTTTGTACCTGCTGATTTCATAAGCTTTATGGAACAGATCTGTGTAAGGGTCCCAAATCTCCTACTAAATTATAAGCTGCTCTACAGTGTTATGCACAGTAAGAAATTTTAGATAAATAACATGTCATTTATTGCTGAGAGTGATGAAGGTAAGTAATCACATGGGAGGTATATGACTGCATTTTGAATATTTTAAAAATTGATATTCTAGTCCTTGGAGCATCAATACACAAATTAGATTGATAACTGAAATTCTCCACTATATATGTGGATTTTTTTTAAATGTTTTATTCAGTGCTACCTGAGGAAAACAAGTAAATGCAAATTTAAAGTAATTCCACTTCAAGTTGGCTCTTGGTGTAAAAGGCAGAAAATGTGGAAGTATTTTCTGTAGTAGGAAGGCAGTGTATAGCCCTTTGGAAATCTTCATAATGAAGGTATAATTAAGTATAGGTCATGACTGAGGACTACGTGGTACGGACCCTGGGAAACACCCACCCCCTCCAAAAATAGACTCTCTCAACTTTTAGATACATCGAAATATATTTCCCACAAGATAAAAGGGAAGAGTAAAGTTACCTCAAGGAGTTTTCCCCAAAAAACATCTCAGAAAGTAAGTTTCTCTTGGGAATCTAAGAGAAACATTGCCCCCATAGTATGGAGTCTATAATTTTTGTTGTAGTTTCAAATAGTAACTGCCTTCCAAAACATGTCAAATCTAAGTACTCACAAATGCACTAGAAATGAGAGTGATACCTTGAAGTACTCCACCAGACCTCGGCAGGTGATTTTGTTCCCATTGATCTCTTTAATATCTAGGCTCTCAGGACTAAGTAGCCAAGGAATGAGTATTTTCAAGTTTTTGATGAATTCATCATCTATTTCTACAAGTGAAAGCAAATTCATCATTATTTTAAAAATCCTAGCCAGTCTTTCATGCCGTACAACAAAACATCCTTTGATTTCCTCCATTTCTTCCTCCGTGATTAAGCCATTATTCACTTTCCATCATCTAAACTCCTGAAACACACTTTTCCCAGGGTGAATGATCCTCATTGCCCAAACTTCTACTGCTAATCTTTCTAATCTCCACTTCAATTACACAGTTATCATCTATATATAAAATATATACTTTTTTTAGATGAGGCAACCCTTGGTTGACCACACAGATTGGAAGGACTGACCTGTCACCTTACAATCCCTTATCTATCTATCTATCTATCTATCTATCTATCTATCTATCTATCTATCTATCATCTATCTATCTATCATCTATCTATCTATCTATCTATCTATCTATCATCTATAATCTATCTATCATTTTTAAGCCTACAGCACCTGGTCTTCTTAGGCGGTCTCCCATCCAAGTAATAACCAGGCCTGACTCTGCTTAGCTTCCAAGATCAGATGGGATTGGGCTTGTTCAGGATGGCATGGCATTCTTGATATGAAATGTTAAACAAATAATTTACACCTCATTCACATAACCATTTCATGTATTCTGATGTAAGTCTTGTCTGTGGTTTCATATGCATAGGCTCATAAATTGGGAAAAAGCCAGGTATTTCCTAGCTGAAAAGATGTATTTAGAAAATGTATCCCCAAATTGTTCTGTGTTGGTGTGCTCACTCTGTGAAAAGTATATAGAACTCGGTATAGGTGTGGTAACTAGAACACGAGTTCAAAAAGACAGTGATGATGATGCTGCTACTCCTAGTGGTGAAACTCAGCGACACAAAATAGCATGGCAAGAAAAGGCATGGAGGCCTAACAGTGAGCATATTAGAGGAAGTCTGAATTATTTACCTACCACATTTGTCACAATTGATTACACATAACCTATGTTATAGTATTACAGATTTATCAAAGTAACACAGAAAATAATACTGTTATAGTATTACAGATTTATCAAAGTAACACAGAAAATAATACTGTTATAGTATTACAGATTTATCAAAGTAACAGAAAATATATCAATGTGTATGCATAAAATATACACATTGATAATTCCTTAAATCATTATTTCAAAACAAACAAAAAATATACATAATACATGTAAAGCGTAAGATATGTTCAGAGACTTGATAGCTAAGTAAATGCAGTAACTGCCTATAATTTTTAAAAATCTGAATTTCAGCAGAGTCACTTGAGTTTTCAGGCTTTGGGATGGGTGATTTCTGAGGTCTTAAGGATAAAGATGCAAACCTTATGATTGCGTTTGCACTTTCCCTGCTTGTTTTTATAGTCTCAAGATATACTGAAATATATATTTTACATAAGAATTCATTTATCTCTTCTCTTGCTGACATGCACTAGCATGATGTTGGAATCTTTCAAACTTATTTTGCTTCATGTTTTGTACAGCTTTGAAATTTCAGTGCCCAATGATTATGTCTACTTATATAGGAGATGGAAATGAAATTCTAGAAGTATAAAATTGGAATGGAATAAGATACACTTAAATATCTAATGTACCAGTAATTGTGGTAATTATTAAAGTAACCTGAAGATGGCATTAGCCATGGTCTAACTTTCTTCTCAGAGACCAATGCCAGGCATTCCAATTTTAGATTCGGAAAATATGAACAATATATTCATAACATACACAAATGGTGAGCTCTTGCTAACAGTATTAGTTGAACACAGTAAATACATGGCCCAGAACATCTGTAGACCAATCAGATCAATTTGTCGAAGTATACTAATCAGTTCTGGCCCACTACAAGTGTTTGATTAATATGTATAGTTGGTTGATCATTCAGGATAATGTCTTGCTTTCATCATTTCTTGACACAAGAGTAAAACCTTGCAAGGAATTCAAGGGTTAGGCCAAAGTAGTTATCTGTCAAAAAAAAATTAAGAACATGATACATGCTTTAATAAAAGAACTCCGCAGGGCAGATGTCCTGGTAGAGCGCTGCTCTATAAGGAAGATGCTTTCTTGGGATTACTTGACTCTGATAAGTCACTAGCAACAGCTTTTTAAAAATACTCACCTTGAGATGGTGCTTGGTTATGCTTTTTCAAGTCTTAACTGGAGCTGGTAAGGATGTGGTTATTTGGTCATTCTACTTGGGGCACTATCACACTGAGCAACCTCATGAAAAAGGTAACTCCATATAAATTTAAAGATTGGATTTGCTCTGCTAGGGGAGGTATTCTGTAGGCACTTGGTAAGAACTAGTTGAATGTAGCATGAATGGATGTAATTCAGTATTTCCAATTCTTTTGATTTCCTATGTGGAAAGCTATTAAATTAATACCAATTAAATATGATCATAGTATTATAAGTTTTAAATAAAACTGGAAATAGTAAGATAAGTTCAATAATGTGAGGGATCATGAAAAAATAGTAATTATAATGATCATTACTATTGATAAGAACTTGAAAGTTATTTCTGTAAGTATGTAAAAAGTGTATGAGAAACTATTATCAAAAAACAATTTTTGCACAATTTTTTATTTAGAGACATTTCTTCCCCAGAGGCAAGCACTCATTGCCAGCCCTCTGGAGAACAGCATGGCCAGTAGACAAGACATCCTAGACAGAAATTACACCAAATTATAAGCTTCAGGATGGGATGGAAAAACAATGTAGACAACAGACTTTCAAAACTGTCCAAGGAGAAACTGAGACAATGCAGAACATTTACACACGTGGAGGGATTCTACAACAGTCCTACAAAGCCTCATCAAAATGGAACTTTTGATGGGAAACTGAAGCTGCCTTTCATTGCTCTTTCTCTCAGGTTAGCCACTTTGGTAAACTCATAACTTATGGGTAACTATAAACCAACTGTGTAGGTCAATATATGTTTAGATGTAAGTAAAATCTGATGGGGAACAAATCTGTTAAAAAGTGGAATTCTTTATCTGCATGATTTGTCTTACACTCTCTTTCTGAGATCTTTCATTCCAAAAAGTATCAGTTAACTTAATAACTGTAGCTGTATACTACAGGAATAGAAGAAGCAAGAGTACTTTTTTTTTTTTATTTTTTATGCCTACAGCACCTAATCTTCCTAGGTGGTCTCCCATTCAAGTACTAAACAGGCCTGACCCTGCTTAACTTCCAAGAACAGATGGGAATGGGCTTGTTCAGGGTGGCAATGCCATAGACACCAGACTACTTTTTTGTACTAATAAAGGGCTGTTGTTGAAAGCCTGTCCCTCCTTTGCTTTTTTATGGCTCTCCCAACTCCAAAGAAGAAAGAGAGGCCTTGTGGGAGCCTTCTTTTTATGTAATTTACTCAAAACACATTGAAGCCATTAGGTAACTACATGGTATCAAAAGGTCTGTGTGCTCACCAGTAGGTTGGAATTTGTAAGTGATAGGATCCTGGAACCCATCCATGTATTAATAGCCTATTTTTATTTGTCTATTGTATAAGAGTAAGATAGTCTAAAAATGTATTAAAAACAATGCTGACAATTGAGAAATTTGCAATTCAATCTATGATACTAACTGGCATAGTTAAATATAAGGTATCTGAGAATAAATGTATGCATATAGAGGAAAAAATAGCTTTGCTTTTCAAACCAGTTCCATAAAACTGGATACAAGTTATGTTGTCCTTTTCTAAAAAAGTAACTTTAAAGACCTTTGAGAACAATTGTGCTGAAAAGCTTGTCTTACCACCCCTGGCACAATGCAGAAAGGCTACAAATGTTTGAACTAAGCGGTGTACTCAATACTAGGCTAACAAGTAAAAAAAAAATCAGAAATGTCTTTATACTACTTTGTATAACTACGAAGCAAATATCTAAAGACCTGGTGATTATCCACTAGGAAAGATTAACTTCTGTTTCCCCAGACCCTACTTCCCACCCTCTTCTTCTTCTTTTTTCTTTTTTTTTTTTTTTTTAGCAAGTTGAGTTCTTTGGAATCTTAAATCATTAGACATGCCTCTGTTTAAGAGAGAATTACATACTCTTAGTATATATACTATTGAAAAACAAACACTCTAATGCTTTGGTTTTTAAAAAACTGGTCCTCGTCCAGAAGAGAATTTCATTTTTAGTGAGGCTTTTAGTAATTTATAATTAAATTCTTTTGTAGCAGTATTAAAGGGCTTAAATTCAGCACTATGCAATATTTCTATCTCTAAGTCTGTATATTAATATGGCATCCCAAATACTTAGGCATCTATTCTCCCCTTAATTTAAATAAGAAAAATTAAACAGGAAGACGTTAAGGAGCTTTTCTCAATGCACACAGATGAGCAGGAGGAACCTTTGTGAGGGAGGGTTACTGCCTCCTAGGTGAACGCAGGATTTGTACATACTCGGCACCCCTAGAATCCCACAGTTCACCAAGGAAGTACTCTAGCATCAACCCAGGATCCCCAATTTTCCTGACAAATTCTAATCATCAGCCTCATATCAGTTGATGAACTAAAACATAAGTCATAAGCCCAGTGGATAAAATGACATTTTTATAATCAGACTAAAGTGATGTAAACATGTTCACTAAAAAGACAGACAAACCTTTCAGTTTTCCATCAAAGTTTGGGTTGGTGGCTACTTTTAAGCCAGGATGAGGTAGCAGAAAACAGGAAATTTTGGTGAAACAGGAATGGATGTGTTTTCGAACATTCTGTAGTTCTTCATGCTGGTTCCCTGAGACCTGCAGTAGTAAATCATTCTGAAGTTTAAACTTCTTTCAACATAAATTTAACTCCAAAGAATTCTGTGGCAACTTATATTTGCTATGTCAGTCTGGTTCCACAATGATAAAATAGACATGACAGGGCTGATACTAAAGAAAGAATAAAGTCTTGGGTGAATCTGCCACACAGCCCTATCTCACTATAGCATACATATGGCATTATTATTAAAATGAACAAATTTCTATTCTTATGCTTACTCAGTTACACCTTCCCATTTTTTAATACAAATTAGTGGGGTTTTACTCCAGCTAGTTCCTAAAAATTCCAATTTTAATTCAAAGTACTAACAGGAGACATGAACAGATCATAAAGTATTTCTATATTCTTTTTAGTAGATAACTCAGCACAGCTTCTTGTTATCTAGTAGGTATTCATTTAAATTCTAGAAAGGCACCTAAATAGTTGGGTGTTTATTTATAAGCTCAATCACCTCTTTTTTTCACATCTATTTGACAGTTAATAGTACAAAATACCCTAGAAGTAACTATAAACCTTAAAAGTAGTTCAGAGATCCTGACTATAAAGGAACTTTTTCTCTTTTTTTCCCAGATTTCTCAGTAGTAATTTTTTGATAATGTAAACAATTCACTCAATATTGAACTGTCATGAGACAGAAAATGGAAAGTCTTCTAATTTCACTTTCTATGTAGTAGAAAAATGTTCTAAGATTGGCTTTGAGGCTTTCAAAATTAGCTATTTTACTTAAATTAACTTTTAAACCTCTATTAAAACATGAATCCAGATATTGTATTATTGATCTTGAACTAATTGAATTCTTCAAATTAAGTTTGTTTTGGGGAATATCATTGTTTTATAGATAGCTACAAAATAACTTTTTATCTGTATCATAATAATAAATAATATTTGAAAATTATAATTCTAAAAGTATTTTATTAAATATCTAACTTAGTTTGTTTATATAGATACTATGAGGGTCAAATGAGATTGTGGATACTGAGTATCTATTCAGCAAATCATTCAACAAAAGTAATTCTAGATTAGTAATGGTGAAATTTCATGTACCTAAGTATCTAACAAACCTTGAGGCGTTTTTCCAAGAATTTGGAGCCACCATCAGATCCATATGAAAATTCATATGGGAAACTCCAGTCTCGAACAAGAAATATCAGACTCTAAGAAATAAGAAGAAAGGATTGATAAGAAAACTCTAAGTTGCTTTTCTGTTTTTTTTTAATTTAATTTTATTATTAGTTTCAACCTCCCTGTTTTTTAACTGAAATTAATTAAAAAATATTATTGTCATTCAAATAGTATCCTTTATCACATTATGAAATTAAAAGCAAACATACAACCTTTGAAAGTTTCCAAGCAGTCTCTCCCCTATTAGATCATCCTCCTATTTCCACTAAGTGAAAATAGAAAGATACGCAAAACCTGACTATAGTTACATAGTGCTATTCAGACAGTTTGAGGGCATCTCTGTCTCTCATCACTTGGTGGGGTGCATTCATCTTGGTGGTTTTTGAACAGCTTTTTATGAAGATTAAAGTTTTATTTGAGGAAAGTTTTCTTTTATTATCTCTTTAAATATTTTTCCTCTATTACATTTGTCCCTTTCTCTTCATCAGAGGCTCTCATTATGCATACATTGTATGCAGAAGGGTGGGAATCCAGGTTTTGTGATGATGCCAGAAGTTTATACAATCTGTGGGGGGGAGGGCTTAATAAGAAAATAACACAAAACTGGGTTTGAAAGTGAATATTTATTTATAAGAAAAATAAATTACAAATTCAGAAAAGCTGACAAATATCACTCCTCTTTCACAGACACACACTCCAGAAAAATAACTAACATACTTTTGTAATACTATTTTCCTACAATTTTTGGCTGCAAAGGATTTAATCACTTCAGATGATGACTTTGAAATATTTTCTGTGAGAAAGCTAATTCAGTCTATCCTCTAACAAAGCAAAATTTTTATTATAATTTTTATTGTTGATAGTTCAGAAATGTTTCAGATTCACAACTTATTTGTATTGTCATCTACATTTTTGGTTTCCTCATTTGTGAAATATAGATAATAGAGCATACCTCATAGGACTAATAATATATATGAGGCATTTAGAACAGTGCCTGAAACATAGCTAGCACTGTTAGCTATTTGATTTTTATTTTAATAGCCACTCAATATTTTAGCACATGGATAAACATTAGTTTATTTTACCATTCTCCTAGATGTTTTCCAGTTTTTCCATAATTCTAAGAAATGTACTGATAATCATCCTTGAAGCTGGATATTTGTTCACATCCAGAAGGATTTTATCAGGGACTGTGTTACCCAAATTAGAACAACCATTAGAATTATTTGAGAGGCCTTCAAAAGTACAGAATTCTTGGGCCCCATCCCAGACCTATTAAAACCAATGTAATAGTAGCTTTCATTTATTGAATGTCTATTATGTGCCAACCACAATACCAGGAATTGTACACATGGTATTTCATGCATTCCTACAACAGCCCCAAGAGATAGGTTATAATTTGTTATTCTTTTCAGAGGAGATTATAAGAACCACCTCCACTCTCATCTGATATAAGTATCTTGCCCAAAGTCACACAGGCAGAGATGGGAGAGCTAGCTAGCACTTAAACTTTGGTCTTACTTCAAAATTCCTGCTGCAATGTACTTCAAAGTTAAGTATAAAACACATAGTTTATGATATGATGGCCAATTAAAGCATGCTTGTATAAATTAGATTGAGATAATGTAGGAAATTGAGAAAAATTAGAATATTTTAATAAAATTAGCTATCTTTAAATGATCTAAGTTTATATCTTCTGAATTTCTAACTGAATCTTTCAGTTTTGCCCATTAAAAATTGTTATGTCTTTTAATTCTCTTTTAATCTACAGGTTCCTCTTCCACCTTTTTTCTTCCCTTACAGTGCATCTGATGAAGAACCTAGAAATTTGGCCTGTAGAGTTTCCATAACCTGGACCTTGCTAATTGCATTTTCATGGGCAGTTCAACATGTTCTTTTGTCCTCTGGATTTCCTGCAAATTGGACACTGGCTACAGAGGCTTGATTTGACTCAGGTTTTATTTCTTTGGCAAGACTATAGGAAGCAGAGTGTCCTTTTATCTCTCCTTTGAAGTTATGTCATCTGAAGTTAATTCTTCAATAATTTCTAATTAAGGGCTCATGGGAACAATATTTTTTGCATTCTTACATGTTGGTAACAGTCTGTGTCCTTTCTACTTAAAAATCAAGAAGTGCTGGATATAAAATTTTTGGCTAACATCTTCTTTCCTCAAGGAATGCTTCTTAGTTTGCATTGTGAATACTTCTTATTTTGTTTCACTAAGGTGGAGCCCCTCCTGTGTGTATGCGTGTGTTTTGTGAAGTCTTGTGGAAAAGGCACAGATTCTTATGGAGAATTTAAAAATGCCTATATCAGACAAACAGAGACTCAGGGACATGGACAATGGTTACCAGAGGGTAGGGAGTAGGAGGTGGGAGGTAGATGGGGTAAAGAGGATCAAATATAGGGGGATAGGGGAGGGTGAAGTGGGTAAATGGGATCAAATATATGGTAGCTGAAGGAAATTGGACTTCGGGTGGTATCACACAATAGAATATATAGATGTCAAATTATAATGTACACCTGAAAATTATATAATTGTATTAACCAATGTTACCCCAGTAAGCTTAATAAAAAATATCTATATATAAGGATAAAAAGAAAAAAATTAAATAAATTAAAAAGACATATCTACCATCTTAATAGGCACCTAATTTTGTCAACAATTTTGTCAAAATAAAACATAATAGTTTGTTTTCAGAACATTAATACCTAAAACATGTATTTTGAAAATAGAGGTTAGGTCAGAAGCAATTTTTTTGCAAAACAGAAGTTCATGAACCAGGATAAGTGAAACCAAGTATGTGAACTTAGCTATATTTTGCATTTTTCTTAAGTGATTTTATTCTCATTTTTGGTCTTTTTCACTGGGCATCTTCTCAAGTCAACATGAGGACCATGTGTAGGATCAAATATGAAGTCTTATTTTTTCAAGCACAATCTATATTCTACCTATCTATAGTGTCAAATCCCCAAGTTCCCTGCCTTATGCTCCCATCCAGTGATATGCCAGTAAACTGGCTCTCCCAACAACAAAATGTCTTGATATGTAGCATTTGACAACTTCCGTGGTATAAATATGCCCACTGTGATTGAGTTCAAGCTATTAACTGTTTAATAATTGGCTTACATAATTTCTGAATGTTTATTAATTAGCTCTCATGAACTGGTATGAGTTAGCTCAGTACACTCACTGGCCCCATTTCCTCCTAAGATAATCTGCATGCTTGTATTACATTTATCATGTAAGGATTTCTATGAATCTCAGTCCTTATTTCAAAAGCCATCAGCTTTTCACATTGCTGAATCTTGATTTATTCATATATTTAGGTAGAGATAAAAACCAAGAATATGAATTACCCTAATTTTCTCAGAACAAATATTTGAAGTCATAAATACTTTTTTAAATGAATTAAATCCAATCAGGCATTTGCAGCAAATGATGGACCTGTTCTGTGTATATCCTACAAATAATCACATATATTTTTTGAATCACGAAAAACATGATTTAGTCTTTATTAACTTCCCTTTGGAGACTATATCTATTAGAAAGTAATTCAGAATGACTGTTATATCACTACTATGAGTAATAGTGAAAAAATATCAATGCTCAAAAAGTGGGAAATGGCTATACAAATTATGGCATATTAATATGGTAATAAAATACATAGCTATTAATATTAAAAATATGTGGAATGTATAAATATGTGTTTTATGTTGGTTATAGGGATAACATAGGTTGACATCAGTCTCAGTGAATTTTCTGAAGGAAGAGGAGAGAAGTGGTTAACTGCTAAGAAAGCTTGCTAAATTAATTGAACTTTTATTTAAAAGTTATTTTATTTTGGATTTTTTCTCTCTATGCTCTTTCCAATTTAAATGTGAAATATTTTGCTGCTATTTTAAATGCTCTGATATTTGAATATATTTGCATTTTATCTTTTAATTTCATGATGTGTAATAATTTTGGTTTGAATTTAGTTGCTTTAGTCTTAAATATATTATCTTTGAAAACCACTTTTGCTACTTAATGAGTTTCATATTTCAATTTCAGACACTTAGATTTACAAGTCCAAAACTGTTTTAGGAGTCACAGTTAACTCATTCAAAACTTTTGACATTTCAGAGGGTAGGGAGTGGGGGGTGGGAGGTGGATGGGGTGGGAGGTGGATGGGGGTGGGAGGAGGATGGCATTATGACATTTCATAATGCCAACAGTTTATCAACAAGTAATGATCTCTTAAAGTTTTTTCTATTGTTTGTTTTCAGGGTGTTTTTTTTTTTTTCACCCAAAGCAGTAACTCTATCTATTAATTGACTGATCTATCTATCTGAACACTGATTGGTCTCTTTTGGTTTTAGTATATCTGGCAAAGAAAGAAGCATTAACACCTGCTGATAAGACTTAACATTTCTTTCCAGAATTTACAATGGAGTTCTCCAGTCTATGCCAATTGGTCCTAAGAGTAACAAATTCAAAAAGAGAAAAATCAAAGCAAATAGTGTTGTATGTTACCATACAACACTTCAACTATCAACCTGACAAATAGTTGAAAAAAAAAATCTAGTAGACATTGTAAACTATGTAGAATATCGTAAGCAGAAACTGGTTTATTTTACCTCGTCTCCTCTCCCCACCCCTTTCCCCAGACCTAAGGGAAGAGAGTCATACTCCTTCACTCACCATTATCTCTCCAAGCAAGGCCCCTTTTTGCTTTATCATATTTTTCCCAGATTCTTAATCCCATTCCTCAACTGCCTATGTAGAATGTTTAAATAATCATAAATAATATCATGTTATAGATCTCAAACTTTTTTGCTGCTTAATTCAGTATGAATTTTAATACTCTATTCATGCTACTCAATATAGTTCTAGTTCACTGCCTTTGGATATTGCAAAATATTCCAGTGTACGCTTTTCACCATATTTTAAGTATCCATTTTTTTAGTGATGGACACCTCAGTTGCTTCTAACTTTCCACTGCTACTTTATCAATGCTCCAATGAATAACCTTATAGACTTCCCCTGTTTCACAGAATGGCTGCTCCAATCTGCACTTTCACCAAAAGTTCAGGAGTTCCCATGTATCCAAATCCTAGCTATCATTTGCTGTTAACCCCATGTTTTACTTTTTGCCTACGTAATGAGTGTAAAGTGGTATCCATTTTAATTTTTACCTGATTGTCAATGAGACTTGACATCCTTTAAAATGTGCTAGCAATTCAGGTTTCCTTTCTGTGAATTGTCTATACATCTTTTTCTGTTTTTTAAATTATAAGTTCAATTTATCATTTTTGAATGTTTTGCTTTTTTAAGACTAAGTTTTAGAGCAATTTTAGGTTTATAATAAAACTGAAAGGGAAGTACAAAGATTTGGTTTGTACTATCTGTCTCTTTATCAATATCACTCACCAGAATGATGTTGATACCATTTTTTACCAAGAATGAACCTATACTGACACATCATAACCACTCAAAATCCATCGTTTACCTAAGGGTTCATTCTTACTATGGGTTTAGACAATGAACTCATTTACTCTGAGGGAAGCCTATTGTGAGCAGCCCTACGGAAAGGTCCATGTGACAAGGAAATGAATCCTCCTGCCAACAGCCATGTGAGTGAGACTGGAAGTGGAAATGGACCCTCAATCTTCAGAGAATGTCTCCCTGGCCAGCTGCTTGACCATGACTTCATGAGACTCTTAGCTAAAACCACCTAGGCTAAGTCACTTCAGATTACTGACCCTCAAAAACTGTGTATATAGTAAATGTTTATATTTTAGGATGTTTTGTCATGATAATAGATAATGTAGCTCATTTTAAATTATTTGCAATTTGAGTCATTAATTCTACTTTGCCTTTTATCAGCTGTTCAGATTCCTTCTGTGCTCAAATTCCCTTCAGTGCGTGATCCATCTTGGCTGATGATGAGGGGCTAAATTATAGGGTTTAGCTTGAACCCCATCTAATAAGCCTAGGCTGAAGCCATCATGCTTCAGGTAGACAGTCTTGGGCATTTAAATACCTCCTCCACGTCACTGTTTTCAAGGGCTATTTGACTTAGTTATAATCTATTGGTTCTTGATATAAAAGAGGGGACAGGGGAAGAAGGGACCACTGTCCGCTTATACCACCTAATCTGAGATCAGATATTGCCCTGATGTTATCCTGCTGTTCCAAGCAAAGGCTGAGCTGGTTGCTATTCTTCTGATACTCAGTGGAGCACGTAATGGTTCATGCACATCAATGTGTAAGGAAGAAAAGAACACCCCCCACAAAACTTGCCCCTCTCAATATCCTGTCTCTGGTGCTCAGCAGCTATTGCTGTGGCTTGCACCATCTTCTACTGTCTCAGAAGTCTTGTTCATTTGCTTTTAGGTTTAATGTTTTACAATTTCTTTTGGTCTCTGTGCCATCTCTAGGGTTGAGTTCAAGGGAGAAAAGCTGATATTTTTGCAGAAACCAAAGTCTCATTCCTCTTTTTATTTTCTCATTTTTTAAAAAAATAATTTAAATTTTTATTTCCCCATTTTTATCTCCTCCTTGCATCAAGTAACATTAAATAGGTATTCAATCATGCTTCTTAAATGAAATAAAGAAAAAAGAAACATGATCCCCTCAATTAATTAAAATACCTGCTTATGGTCTTCAAGAAAATCTAATAAGAATTTAACATAATTTTACCCCAACTCACCTGAAATGGCTTCAGGAATGTTTCTTCCATTGCCAGCCTGCCATACTCAGTGAAAAGCTAGAAGGAAAACCATGCATATGTACACATGCACGCATACACATGCACGTGTGCACACACACACACACACACACACACACACATACACACAGAGAAAACTTGAGTATCTGCAAAGTTTCACTTCTGGGCTTTCTTCCATTCATATTTTTCCCCTAGCTGTAATATAATATTATATTATTAAAATTAAAACAATCATTTTAAGAAACTAAGTATTAGATAAAACAGAGCTATAGTAATTATTTTAAAATTATGACAAAATATATTTAAAAAATAAAGTACCCATTTTAAAGCTAACACCTTTTGTATCTAGAATATTGAACAATTTTTTGTAGGGAAGATGGGGAGAGAAACATGTTAAATGACCTTTCAAAGTAGATCTTGCATAATTAGACCAGAGAGCCATAAACTATTTAGTATATATTTACAAAAGTTATTGCCTGAGGAATCTTTATGACACAATGGCCTGGATTATTACAAAGACACATAGGCATTTGGATTAAAAAGTGAAAAATCAAATATACTGCTTTTTCTTATTTTTTATTGCTCCCAATTGAAAAGGAGCAATAGCAGTTTTTATGTTGCCAGAAATGTAAGGTTTTGGGAAACATAGATCTGTGGGGGTGACTGTGACTGGGCCTCTGGTTAGAATTTCATTCAGAGTGGCCAAGTGAGTTTCCCCATACATATACAGAAAATGCCACTTCATACACAAGAATAACAAATCATAGTGGCTTCTCAGAACTGGGAAAGAATGCTGGCACAGAGGATTCGCACCCCTGACCTGTTTTGAGTAGCTTCCATAGTACCACACTGTCTTTCCTGTGGGAGCTATGGGAATCTAGAAAGCAAAGGGTAATTACTAATCATCTTATTAAAGTGATTAAATAAAAGTCTGGAATATCATATCTAAAAGGCAGCTGGTCCAGGCATTAGATACTCTCATTAGAATCATTTACTAACATAAATTGAATTCACACTCCTTTGTGAGGAAAATTGGGATATTGTTATTTATAGGAAATTTTGTAAATGATCTCAAAAAAGATAATTTACTCAATATCGAAGCCCAAAAAATCAGTCCTTTTTAATAAATCCTTAAACTGGTATTAAACAGTGCCATGTCATTAACTTGGAAAGTAATTGGCTAGGTTATGACACAAACCTAGAGAAGTAATTGTACTTATTATAAGAAACATCTAACAATTATTTGGCATACTTCCTATTTGTCATAAATGATAAGTGTGATGTACAAGAAATATATTTGGGAGTAATGCTGGGTGTGGTGAATTCATATGATAATTCCAGTATCACAGACTACCCTGCTTTCATCATCCTTTGTAATCTGTTAAATTTGCATGTGGCTCTTATTGCCAAGATAAAATAATATATTGAAAGCAAAATATTTTATAAAATATACAGAGGGAAACTATCAGAGAAACAATCAGTTTTTGCTATGTAACCAAGCATAACATGAATTGAAAGCAGGAAGTGTCACAGAGTTATGAACTGCCTTTAAGAAGTATCTAACCTTTTACTTACTTGAGATTTAAATGGTTTGGAGGGTAGGAGCACCAAGCCCAGTAAGATGATCACATTTGTATTCCTGCTCTACCACTAATTAGCCACTTGAATTTAAAAAAGTCATTTATTTCCTTGTACCAAATTTTCCTCATGTACAAAATATGAAGTATAAATTAGGTGTTACTGAGGTCTCTTTCAGGTCTAAAACAGAATTCTTTGAGTTATCTATCATCAGGTAGCCCCTCATAGTTCTTAGGTGTAAAATGGTCCAAGGAAAAAATCTGGTATACAACTGATATCATACTAACGATTATTAAATTCCTAACCTTAAGACTTCAACTTCATATTTTAGGTCATTTTTAAATCTAAGATTCTTTTTCCACTCCACTCTAATTTGTCACATATTTTCACACACACAGGGCTGGCAGCAAGTAGATTTCAGAAGCAAATGAATTTACGAACTCAATTAGAAAGAACATAAACATACAAGGCTGGAATAAGAAACCTGGAAATAGGACAACTCCATTTGGTTATTTTTCCAAACCTTTCTGAATTGTGAAGTTTTCTAAGTAAAAGAAGCCCCAACAAAATTCTGAAGGTCTGCTATACATGCAGAACTTTTGAACTATACATGCTCAAAAGATTATGAGATATTGAAAAAGAATATAAATATTATTACCTGGAGGTGCTGAAGATCATCCTCCTGGACATTTTGAGATAAGTTATATACCTTGATTAAAAAATAAAGTTAAAATGAGAAAATAATTGAGCATTTACTTTGTCATTCTCTACTTTTCTAAATACCAATTGTCATAAACTTGAACTCTTACATATATGCTTGTACAATGATATTTATAAGACCTTAGGAGAGGAGGAAAAGAAGCTTGAGAGACAACAATGTACAATGATCATAAAATTGTTCTAGAAATGCAACAGCCACCTGCTCTGGAGGCAGGATATTAAAATTATTTTATGAACCTATTCTAACAATCAGTCAATAAAATACTCCCTCTTACAAGCACATAAAAATAATGGCAATTTAAATCTGAATAACCCATACATAAAATTGTCTTGAAAAATTATGTTGTCTTCTTCACAGTTGATTATCTTAGTTATGTCTATAGACAGTTTAATCATATGGAAGTTAGGTTCTGAATATCATACTAATGCCTTTATACATATGCATTATTACTTCGAGAACAGAGTACTGTATTAAGGTGACAAGGCTCATTCATTTAAGAATGTATACTGTTAAAAGCCAGTCAATCATAGTTTATAATCATTGAATTTTATCTTAAAGTCCTTTATATAAAAAAAAAAATTCAGTCTTCCTTCTATCCATCCTCTCATGGTTGTCCTAGCCACATGAGATGCTCTCATTGCTGGTTCACTAGCTCCATTCTCTCTATTTGCTTATCATTTCAGCCTTGACTTACTCATCCTAACCACTTTGCTTTTCCTATCACTTCAAACTATCTTAACTTTCTCTAATGGTCTGTTTGTCTACTATCTCTTCTTTCCAGTAAAAAAAAAAATTTTAATTTGTCTTTAAATCTTTATACTTTGTGTTCTAAGATTATAATAAAACTCCCAAAGACGTTCAGGACAACATTTAAAGTCTATAATAACCTCAAAAACAACAGTTAAAAAAAGATAGAGAAAGATAAAGGAAGGGAAGTTAAAAATTTTTATAAGATATTTACTTTCTTAAATGTATGTTAAGATGTTTCTACTAGCTATTTAAATAAAATTTTGCATTTATAAATCTTGCTTCATTAAATTTAATTTATAATAAGTGGTTCCCAATGTATCTCCACACATTATAAGATTTAATACCAGTAAGTTTATTGCAGGCTTTAAACAGAAAAATATTATCAATAATATTATAAATTTACTTTCTGATGAAAGTAGGCAATTTAGAAACTGATCAGAAATTACATTACAGTAACAAAAACAATTCTACTCTTATAGCAATCATAAACACTGGTATGCAAATTGAGCCAAATAATATATATGATTTAACATTTCTGTTGTTTGTTCTGCTCCCACACATATGTAGAAATACACATATTCATATTTTTAGGTAAAGAAACATCTATCAAAATGGATTTATTTTATTCCATACCTGTATTGAGCTGATCATTGTGCTAAGGGCAAATACTGTGGCCGAATCTCTCAAAGTTGACTGACTATCAAAGGTTCCCTGAGTATCCATCAATAGCACTGCAACCTACAGGCAAGTAGAATGCATTATTGATAGTTTATAGAACTTGTAAAGTATTAGGGTTACCACAAAATTAACACCCTAAGAACTAAAGTAGACCATTAATAATGAACACTTTATATTTTACATGTGCCATGAATGCCAAAGAAAATAAAAAATATTAATTAGCTACCAAATAGTGTAATGATTACTTTCCACTGGTAATCCAACATAACAGAAACAGCACTGAAGCAAAGTATATATGTTAGCTTGCTGATCTGCTTTTCTATAGTCTCTGTAATTCTGCCTACCCTGCGCACTAGAAAGGTTAATAGGGAACATGCAATAAAATGCTACCCACTTTCTTTTTAAAATTCATGTCATATAGCCACAAATTAGTTTTCAAAAAAACATTTTTGAGGGTTCTGAAGAATGGTGTTTCAAGTGAAAAATCTATTTTCTTTAAGAAGTTCACATCATACCTTTTTACCATCAGGTTTATTGATAAGGAAGACCTCACTCCATATCTGGATTCCTGTGGTCTCTCGTTCAGACCCACCTCTCCATGAAAAACCAGTCAATGGTTCATTGTAATCTCCAACCCAATCAACTGACTCCTATAAATTAAGAAAATCTATGATACAGAATAGAATATGTGGCATAGTATTTTCCATTCACCCATTCCGTTTTGTATCCCTCTCCAACTCTAGTCAAAAGGAAACAAATATGTGCATCTATTATATTGAGACAATTTATTTATTCATCCAAAAAGTAATTACAGAGAAGCAACCATCTGCCACATTTTATGCTAAGTCCTAGGACACAAAAGATATTCTAGACTGGAGGAAGCTCATAGCCTAACAGGGAGACAGACATGCTAACAACCTATTAAAATGCAATATATGCATGACAAAATGTGAGTATATATAAGGCATAAATGGAAGCATAGGAAAAGAAATAGCTAACTCTTGGTCAGGTAAGACTTCATAGGAGAGGCAATGTTTGAGCTAAGACTTGAAGAATGCTTAGAAATTTTCTAGGTAAGCAAACTTGGGGAGGGCATTCCAAAAATAAAGAAATAAAGATATGAGAGAGCATACTATATCAGAATATAAACAATAATATACACAACTGTTTTGGTATTGGGGAAGGAGGGTGTGAATAGTAGGAGAGGTGCCTAGTAGTAGTAGGTGCAAGAAAACAAAAACAAAACAAATCTGTTATACTTTAATCTAAGCAAATGCTATTTAACACAAGCAACATGACGAATGTTATTATTTCACTTTAATGTTTATTTAACAGTTAAAACTATGAATATGCCTAAAACTATATAATCCCAAAGAATGTATATTAATTTTATTCATTTAATTTTCCTGTGTTAAGTAGCATATTAATGTTGGCATGCTAGAAATAATAATAATAAAAGTTTCACTTGTTTTCAAAGCCTGAAGTATTTTAGTAGTTCTGTTATTGATTTGTTTGAACTGACGCTAGAGATATATGTTAAAATTGACATTATGAAATTGTTAAAAAATAACCCAACTATAAAAGATCAATCTAAAATAGATATTATGGTATAAATACATACTACAAAGTTTCTTTGGGTAGTGTGTCTATTCTGCCTCTATGTCCACATTTGCATCAGAATTGCTAGGGGTAAAAGAGTAGAAAAAATATTGGTATGCTCTCCACTCTCAAACCTCTATCCCTTAACTCTAATCTATTTATTCTGTGCTTTTGGTTTATCCTAGGTACCTTTAAAATCTCATTTCTGTGACATACTGTTTATTTCAAGTGTCATGGCACTGTTGGTTGCTTCTGGGGGTAGGGTAAGGGTGAGAACCAAATAGGAAAAGATAAGAGAGAACTTTCTGGGGTAAAGGCAAAATATACTTGAAAGGGGTTGAGGCTACACAGGTATATGCATTTTTCAAAAAAAACAACAACAACAAAACACAATGTACACGTGAGATTTGTGCATGTTACTATATGTAAATTTTACAACAAAAGAAAAAACTAAATAAATACTCAAGTATTTAATAATGATGCATATTTACAGGGGAAGTATACTGATGTCAGCAATTTACTTTGAAATGAGTGACAAAAACAGGGTGGAATGATGGATGGAATAGCTGGAGACACAAATGATAAAGCAAGAGTATTACTAATGTTAGAATCTAGGTAGTGGATACTCAGGTAAAATTATTCACTGTAAAATTATTTTAACTTTGTTGCATGCTTGAAAATGTCATAAGTATCAAGGGAAATGATTACAATAAAAAAGTTATGACAGAAGTTACTTAACATTTTAAACATTATAATGTAAAGTTTATCATCATATCATTATAAAGTATCTATCTTTAGAAAAATTTTTAAAAGTTACGTTCTAAGGGAAATGTAGTGAAATGGCTTCAGACAAAAGTGGCCTATGTAGTTTGGTGACCAAAGTACTAGTAGGAATGAATACACCATAGCATTTATTAACTAGTTCATATTTAGGGTACATAATAATAGAAATGGAAATATTGTACACTGTTAAATGAAAACACAATGACAGAAGCATAGAAACAAGAAAACATTAAAGCACCTCTTACATACCTGGTTGTACATGTATCTCAACATGAAGTCCATTAGGAATGATTTTCCTTTTCTAAATGCTCCAGCAACAGATACAGCAACGACCTCCTTGTCCCTGACAGCCTCCGAGAGAAGGATTCGATTTAGTGCAGTTTCATCTAACTCAAAGGAATGGTCATCTTTGACAATGAGAACTTGGACTGGTCCTGCCTTTTTCACTGGCTCCTCCTCTTCTGAACTCCATTCATATGTCTTTTCTGAAAACCCACCTGCTGAATACAACAGCAATTTATTTAGCTAATCATTTCAAAATACCAAGAAATGTATATGTACTTCCCAACTCTCAAACAGCTGAAACGGGAGCACAGTAGAATTAGAAATACTCATTTTAACAAACTATATTAATGTCATTTGCACAATATCTCAGATTTACATGTTTTTTTCTGATCATGTGACCATGTCAAACAGAATTTTATTTTCAAAAAAGCTCTAAGTCGGTGTAGAGATCTTTACTGAGTGACAATGAAAATCAAAGCAAAGGACTCTACTTTTGGAGCAGAGAAATAAAGTGACTTTAATTGACACTTTCTTCATCTCTTAAGAATAAATTTAGTTACTCATATGAAAGGGCCTTCCAACACTTTTTAAAGCTGAATATACATAGGAGGAAATACATAAGTGGACTCAGAATCACATATTCTTGAATTTGGAATATATCTCTAAAGCATCTAGTTCAGGTCCTTCCAATGCATGCCTCCTATCTAAAAAATCCTGGACTCTTGTCTAAAATTATAGCTCATAAAAATGAAAGTTACAGATAATTAAACTAGTTAGGGCCAGATTACAGAGGATCTTCAAATCTATAGAAAAGAGGTCTGCAAATAATTCAATTAAAAAATAAAAAAGTTTTGAAAGTTACTTTATGTGGAGATCTTACAAAAAAGCTGTGTGCCTAGGAAATTACTAAACCTCTCAATTTCTTCATCTGGAAAACGAAAACTACTAATATTACCTATTTAATAGGGCTGTTGTAAAGATTAAGGGAATTACTATACATAGTGCTGAGAACAGTGTTTGGCACATAGTAAACTCATAAAAATTAGCTATCGTTGTCATCACCACCACTACCTTGGAACTACTGATTGAATTAAATATTCCTGGAAAAAAAATTCAGCATACTTTTTATAAAAAAAATTGTTGTGTGTGTGTGTGTGTGTGTGTGCGCGTGCATTTCCATGTTTTTGGAGTTTTCTATTAAATTATCAGAAATGCTCTTTTTGACTGAGGTCACCTTTTAGAATTCATCCTTAATATACAAGAATTTGGGAACCTACATCTTGGCATTTGTGCTATATTACAAAACCACCTCAGTTCTTATATCCACTGCCTTTGTAATATAACTTTGTAATATCCTCCCACTTTGACTCTGGGGTCAGCCACATGATTTGCTCTAGCAGACATGCCTCTGCCATTCACCATGAAAATACTCCTAGACTAGTATGCTACAGAAAGAGAGACATTTGGAACAGGGGCAAACTGTCCAGTCCCAGCCAACCCCTACAGCAAGCTGACCCCCAGCCATGTGAGGGAGCCAAGTCAAGATGAAGAGAGTAACCTAACAACCATTTCAATATATGATCGATAAATGCTTATTGTTCTATACCCCTGAGATTTTCTGCTTATTTATCATGCAGCATAATAGGCGATGAACAACTGATACAGCCTATAGTCCCTTGCTTTAGAAAGGCAACACAGTATAGTGGTTAAAAATACAAGCTCTGGAACCAGATTGCTGAGATTTGAATGAAGGCTTCCCCATTTCTCAGTTGAGTAAACTTAGGAAAGTTGTTTAACCTCTCTGTGTCTATCTATAAAATTGTTCTAATTAATATATGCATGTAACACACTTTATAACAGTAGCTGGTACATAGTAAACACTATCAGTATTATTAAAGATTTAGAAAACTAAAGCCAAGATGTAACTGATTTTGCCTAAGAAAAGGAATTAGAATTTCTATATCAGACAATCTATCATGGATGCTTTCTTGTGTTATTTATTTATTTTAAAAAATATTCTAGAAAAGTATTTATTATTATTTGTATTTTTGACACATGAGAAAATTAAGAATTGGATTAAGTAACTCTCCCAAGATCATACCCACTAGGAAGTGAGATATTCAAGTCTACACAGTAACTTAGATATGTATCCTAGGTATCTAAGTTTCATCCAGACCTTTCTATTTATAATATTCTGATTCTTTAGTGGAAATCAAACAATTCTTAGACAAAACATAAATGGGCTTGTTTGTTTTGTATCAAAAGAACAGAAAGTCAAAACATTTTCCAATTAATTCCTTAGATAAGATATATGACCTAACCTTAAATAATATTGACCTCAAATCAACCCTTAATGTTAATTTTTTAAACAAACTAGGCTCTTAAATAACCTTTCATCTAAGTTTATGAAAATATAATTAAATAGACATTCTTCATTATGTCTATTAGGTAAGTTGTAACTAGAGAAAAACAAGGCAATTGTATCTTTTGATATACTTTTAAACGACACATCAGATCACATTGATGTATACATATCATATATATGTATATATATATTTATATATGTGTATACATATGTAAGTAAATGTTATGTATGTAATATTTATAACTTTATATATTGCTGTTTATCTATAAAGTAGTGCTATTTAAATACTGTACATCTAACATGCAATTTGGTTTTTCATTAATGAAGACAGATATATAGTAATACTTTCTGAACAATAGTACAAAGCATCTAGAGAGAACAGAACCATTGCCTAGAGCCATGAATCAGAGTTGTTCTTTTTGCTAAGTTAAAAATCTCAGCTTCACAACTTACACATATATGAAGCTGTGGAAATTATTTAACCTCCCAATGGCTCACTATCCTATATCAGAAAAATGAAATTAAAAATGGTACATACATCAGAGATATGTTGTGATAATTAAATGAAATAATGTTCATTAAATGAAGACCAAAGAGCCTGACAAATAGTAAGTGCTCTGTGTTTATTGATAGATGAATAAATAAGCAACATGCGGTATACACATACTCTAGAATGTTATTCAACCTCAAAAAGAAAGAAAATTCTGACATACGCTACAACGTATGTATAATGCCTTGAGGGCATTATGCTAAGTGAATTAAGACAGTTATGAAAAGACAAATACAGTAGTGTATGACTTCATTTATATAAGATACTTAGAGTAGTCAACATTATAGAAAGAGAAAGTAGAATGGCAGTTGCCAGAAACTGGGAGGAGGAGGGAATGGCACTAAGTGTTTCATGGATATACATGTTTTGTTAGATGAAAATAGTTCTGGGGAATAGGTGTGGTGATGGCTGTACATGGATGTACTTAATATTACTGAACTGTATACTTAAAAATGGTTAAGATGGTAAGTTTTATGTTATGTGTATTTTCCCATAATAAAAAAATGAAAAAAAGAGGCATGTAAAATTTTAAAACAAATATACGAGAATATTTTATAACTTTGAGGTAGGGCAAGATTTCTTAAAATATAAAGAGCACAAACCATAAAGGAAAATATTAAATTGACTACATTAAGTATAAAATTTCTATTTATTAAAATATACCATCAAGAAAGCAGTAATATCAGAAAGTGGCAAAAAATATATGTAAGATAAATCACCAACAAAGGACTTATATCAAAATATTTAAGAATTTATACAAAGGGGGAAAAAAGATAACCCAATAAAAAATTGGTAAAGGGCAAACAGGTACAGTTCAGTAAATATGAATGACTAATAAATATATGAAAATATGCTCATACCTAATTGGTAATCAGTAAAGTGCAGATTTAAGCCATAATGAAATATTGTTTCATATCTATTATAATACAAAGTGTAGGTGAGAATGTGGAGTTAAAAAAATACTTTGTGGAAAAATGCATACTCTAGACTCCATTTAATTCGGTTCTTAAAAATGTAAAATGAAATAATGCATTATATATAATATATAGTACATATTATATATACCTATTAAAATTATCAGAAAATGAGAAACACCAAATTTATGAAAGTATTTATCTTTGGAGAGGGATTAAGAAGAGGTGGCCACTAAGGTGGGGCACAGAAAAAATGTCTAAATATTGATACAGTATATTTCTTCAGCTGGGAGGGGGAGTACAGGTGCTTACTATTCTTTTCAAAACTCAACATCTATGTTTTATTTGTTCTTTGTAAATAGATATTTTTCATAAGAATTTTTAATATAAAAAAGCAAGAGACTCTAAATTTAAAAATACCCCAACTTTTTTAATGACTAAAAGTAACTCACGGTAGATCATTTCCCTGATGATAATTTTCCTGATAATCATGGGTTCCACTTACAGTTTAGTCATTAGTTTTAAAGATAATAAAGGCTTCAGAGTTTGAAAAGGAGCAAAGCTATAACCTAGGAGACATCAAGACAAGGTGTAAGCAGATACAAAATTTAAAAACATATATATCTATAGGAAAAAAGTATTTGACAAAGATGTAGGGAAGGCAAATTAAATTAGAAAAATGGGGAGGGGAGAGTCTGTAGGGAAGTACATGTATGACCTATTAGAAATTTTATTTTGTTTTAGAAGAAATAGATATTTAGAAACTGAGGCAAGAAAAAAGAAACAAATAGTTTCATTTCATAAAAAATAGAGTACATCCAATAAAAAGAAATATCAAGAGGTAACTATACTATATTCAAGATTATTTTTACATTCTTCCAAAGAAGATAAATGAATGGCCAACAGGTACATGAAAATATGATGCTTAACATCATTAGTCATTAAGGAAATTAAGAAAATGCAAATTAAAACAATGACACCACCTTACACCTGTTAGAGTAGCCATCATCAAAAAGGTAAGAGATAACAGTGCTGTCACGGATATGAGATTGTGAATTGGTATAGAAAACAATATGGAGGTTCCTCAAAAAAAATTAAAAGTAGAACTAGTTAAAAATATGATCCAGCAATTTCACTTCTGGGAATATTTCCAATGGAAATGAAAACATTAACCTGAGGAAGATACCTGCAATAGTCAAGACATAGAAACAACAACATAAGTATCCATGGATAGATGAATGGATAAAAAAAGTTGTGATATATATGTATATGTCTGTCTGTCTATCTATCTATCATCTATCTATCTATCTATCTATCTATCTATCTATCTATCTATCTATCATCTATCTATCTATCTATCATCTATCTATCTATCTATCTATCATCTATCTATCTATCATCCATCCATCCATCCTCACACACACATACACACACATACACGATAGAATATTATTCAACCATAGAAAACAAGGAAATCCTACCATTTGGAACAACATGGATGGACCCTGAAGGCATTATCCTAGATGAAATAAGTCAGAGAAAGACAAATACTATATGATCTCATTTATATGTGGAATCTAACCAACCAACCAATAAAACCAGCAAATTTATAGAAAAAGAGATCAGATTTGTGGTTACCAGAGGTGAGGGGTGGGAGTAGGAGGAATTGGAGGAAGGTGGTCAAAAGGTACAAACTTCCAGTTATAAGATAAATAAGTACTAGGGATGTTATATACAACATGATCACTGTATTTAACACTGTTGTATGATATGAAGCGAAGTTAAAAGAGTAGATCCCAAAAATTCTCATCACCAGGATAATTTATTTTCTTATTTTATCTAAATGAGATGATAGATATTAACTAAACCTATGTGATAATCACCATAATATATGTAAATCAAACCATCATACTATACACCTTAAACTTCTAATGATGAATGTCAATTATTTCTTAATAAAACTGGAAAAAAGAAAAAAATACTTTTTAAAATCTGTCCTCAAAAAACAAACAACCTAAAAATTAATTCTCAACAAATGCCTTTTCAAAAAATAGACATTTGCTACACTCATTGTGAAGCTAAGATAGTTTTTTTTTTTTTTAAAGGCAAGAAAGGCTGACACTTTAGAGCAAACATTATTTTTCTAAAGCAATATTGCACTGGCATTTACTGTTATGTTGTAGAAAACTCAAATTCCCATGTGGTATCCCAAGTTTTTTAACAACTGTAATGAATAAAAATGAATAAACAACAAAGGGTGCACTTCTGTTTTGTTTCTGGTAGTACTTAAGCTCTAAGTTCAACTCTGAAAAACTGCTTTTTGGCCTACTGCTTCTGATATTTATCTGTCCTCTTTATTTTCCACACTAACACATTCTTTGCCTTCTTTTCTAGTCCAAGGTGATCAAATTTATAGAGCCTTGCTATCTTATGTCAGCTTAAGCCTAGACAGGCTTTTGACATGCTATTTTAGTTCCTTGTCCTCATCACATTGACTGGGGAAGCAAATAACCCTAAATTTAAATTCTAGGTCTATAATTGATAAATTATGGAACCTTTAATAAGTTACTCATGCTCTCTGAGTCTCATATTCCTTATATATTAAAGTAGATAATAATACTTACTTTTAAAGAACTGACTTCTAAGTGCTTAAATTTATTCAAACTTTTAGTTCAGTGTAGATTTAGATACAGGTAGTGGGATTCTCAGTTCTACTCACAGACCTGCTTCCCAGTTGTATTTCTGGGTATGATCCTCAAATACCACCCCCAACTCTGAGTATTAGAAGAGATGCTTTTTTGCTTTCTACCCTCTAGGACCCTTGTAGGACCTAACAGGTCATTGGCCATTCAGGTAATAATAATACTTATTATATGTTCTACAGGGTCCTTATCTGAATTTTAGGTCTCTTGCACAGATTTTAAAATATCTCTCTTGCCCTTTTCTTGGAAATAACTCTATATGCCAATTCTGGATAGTCTACCTTTGCCCTCTGCCTTTTGCTTTCTAACATGTCTGAAAAAATATTTATTTAGGTAGATGATAAGGTCAGTCTTTTATAAACTGTCACCTGAGGTTTCTTTTGTATCTGAGACTTCTGACATCTCTGAGGGCCTGTTATCTCTATTCCCCTTACACCATTTTCCATTATCTTATAAAACATTCCATAGTATCATGATATACAAAATAAATGATAAGACAACCTCAAGTTCTAATCTTAGTCCTCTAACTTACTAAATATGTGACTTTCACCAAGTTATTTAACTTTCCTAGACTCCGTTTTTTTCATTTACAAAATAGTGAACATGTCCTGCCAACTTAAAGGGGCCAAAGATCACATGCAATGATGTAGGTGAATGCGCTCTGCAAACTGTAGTTCTATACAATGCAGGGTATTATCCATTTAATGAAGAGGCAGTATAGAAGAGCATAATGATAAAAGAAACTGAATTTAAAAGGCCAGAGTTTAAAATCCTGGCTGTATTATTTACCTTTTAATATGTAAATTGAGGATTATAGTACCTAACTCATTGATATTAGCTCAATGATGATAGCTATTACTGTTATTATTAAATGCCTACTATATATTTAGCATTCTACTAGATGTTGGTAATAAAATGGAATCAAGGCTAATATGGCTAACACTTTGTCAAAACCTCTATCTCTTACTTAACACACTATGTTTTCTAAGGCATTTATATCATATATTCTTTACAGCAAAGAAAAATTTGAGTAGGAAAGCATTTTCATAGAACATCAAGATAAGACTCTGCAATTCCACTACTTCTTTTCTGTGAAAAATTCCAGTGAACATATAGTTAACTCTGGTATTTCTTTTCCTAATTCATCACTTGAGTTGAAACTCTCTTGATGACTTCTGGGTGAACTGTCTGGGATAAGTTTCTATCAAATATGAATAATCTAATATAGTATTTCTGAAAATAGCATCCAAAGACCACCTGCTTCTCAATTGCTCTAAAATGCTAATTAAAAGAGAGAGTCCTAGGCCCTATTTCAGACCTATTAATTCAAAAGCTCTGGCTGAAAGATGTGAGAATCTGCATTTCTCAGAAATTCCCAATGTGATTTTTATGCAAATCCCATTTTAGAATCACATTACTAAAAGAAAAAAGCTCCACTACACAGGAAATCTGTAACCAAAGGAAATACTGAAGAACAATGATCCAAAGCTTCATGAAGGATAAAAATTTTGATACTCAAAAAATATTCACATGTCTCTCTCTTAATGGGCTGGAGTCAACAATGCATGGAGAACAAGAACAAATTGACCTGAACACACATACCTTAACTGTGAGTGTTCAAGAAATTATTATTCTAGAGGCCAAGGGGAGGGGTGGAAAGGAAACACTCTGAAAAAGCTTATTCAGATTTCAGAAGAAGCAAAGAAAACAGTGTTATTGAAATACTCACACCTACTAAGATGGGGGTTTGGTGATTTCATTAAATAGAAACACTTTCTCATAAGAGTAGACCTCCCTGCTACAACTCTCTCTACGTCTAACACAAACCTCGGATAATCTCTCAAATGTAAATATTTTCTACTGGAAGTTAAGTTGGTCTTGTGACCAATCAGAAGCAAGGAGAAATTAAGACTTTTAATAAAAATAAACTAAAATAGTCCATTAAAATTAAAATTGATACCTCTTGGTCTAATAGACAGTTATAGAAAATATCTCACTGAGACATGGAAGAGAAGCAAGGAACTCTGAACTCCTAGTGGGCTTAAACTTTCCAAATAATAATTCAAAGCTAATGAAGTCAATATTTTTCTACCCACCAAGCCACAGCAGCCTGAGTTCTGCTCTGGTTCAGATAATAAAATTCCGGAAAAGGCTTAAGTTCCTAAGATGGTAGTGAGTTTAGCACTATGACTGGAAGAAACTGAGAGCTCAAGGCGGAAAAGGACGCCCAATCTGCTCATATTAATAATTGTCCTGAACCAAATCTGAAGCAATAGAGCGGGCGGGGCCGCGATTTCTCCTGCATCACTGCGCTCTCTTTTCTCCGCCTGCATGAGCGCCGCCCACCCACTCGCGGCGTGATCACACTGGGCCTAGCCTCTCCTTTCCCCTCCCTTCGGCCTGGTGCTGAATCATGAGCCCAATATCTCCAAAAGGTAAAAATCAAAGAACAATGCTACCCTATAGAGCTAGCCTGAATAGGGTATACCAGGTCGGGTGGGGCAGAAGGCTGGAAATCACAACTTTGCTTCCCTTCTTTCCAAATTCCCCACCCAACACCCAAATTAAAATCAGTACTGCAGCGCTGGGGGACTTCCAAGCGGGTGCCCCTTCTCCTAGGTTGCTCGGGTCTACCAGGCTTTTACGGGGCCCGGCGTGCTCCATCTCATTGTTCGAGCACCGCCTGCCCCGCCGGGAGCCCGCGCGCTGCCAAGCAGGCGAGCTCACAGCACCCTGGGAAGCGGGGGTTGGGAATCCCCGACTCCTCGCCCCTCTCAGCCGACTAACAACAGCCCCCTGGCCACCCTTGTTGCCTTCCTGCCAACCTATTGCTAAAGCGGAACCAGTGAGTCCCTGGGAGGCCAGCGGTGGGTGCTGTCCAAATGCTGGGAGGAGGCGGACTAAGGGGGGCGGGGAAGAACCCGGAGGCTCCGGCCTGCACGAAGCTACGGCTCTCGCCCACAGGGCGATTCCGGTTATGCGGGTACCACTGGCCCGACAGAGAGCATCTCGACCGTGGCCATCTCCCAGCCCTGGACGCTGGCGCCGAGCAGTCTTTGGCCCTCCTCGTCTCCAGAAGCAGAAAGTAGAGGGCCAGTCCCCGTGCAAGCTGCAGAAGTCACCATATACTACTCACCCCAACTGTTTCTGTCTCTGCGGTTCTTGGCCATGGTGGTCCAGGAACCCGTGGCGGTGAGGTGCTATCACTGCGCTCGGTCTTCAACCCTGCCTCAGGTTGCTGACGGTGGGAGGCTCTGCCCGCACTGGGCGCAGTTCTCTCAGACTCTGAGGATGTTGCTGTGGCGCTGGTGGAAAGGAGCGGGGAGGAAAAGGGAGGAGAAAACGGATGAACCAAGCTCAGCATCACAAGCCCGAGTTCACACAAATACCAGCGTCACACCCTCCCTACCTCAGCCCACCCCCAGAGCGTGAAGGCAGTGGCCAAAGATGTAATGCAACATTTTCAATAAAAACACACACACACACACACAAATCAACAGCACCCCTTCCTACACACTCTCAAATAATTTAACAGCATTATCTAGTCACAGAAACATACAAAGCAATATATTGCATTATTATGGATATAAATATTTTTTCTAGAGCAGTTACATATTAGTACAAACACGCTGGCAACATCTAATCTATAAAGCTAAGGAACTTAAAATAATCTGCATTTATCTGCCAGGCACCATTTTCTCTTCATTTTAAAATCAAGGTCATGTTAGTAAAGAGGGTATCATGCATTTTTGTACTGGTATACTGAACAGGCCTGCTTTTTAAAATTATGATAGCAAAATTAGACCAAGATCAAGATAAATGAAGGCTGAAGATTCATCATAAACTGTAACTAAATGTCTAGCAGCAGTCCAGACTGATAATCTCTTTTAGGTGAATCCCATTTAAAAAGAGTACAGTAGATTACACAGAAACAATTCTACACAAAAGGGCTGGGTTGATTTGCTCTAGAGAAGATTCCACATGTGGAGCTACATAACGACTGACATCAACATCTGATTAAATTTTTAATAATCTGTAGGCATTTTCTAAAACTAATTTGGCATGTGCCAAACAGATGAGATAAAAGAGAAAGACTTAATCGTTCAGATCTTTAATGGTGGCACTAATTTCTAAAATTCTCCACTGACAAAATTTAATTTTGATTTTCTACTTTGGCACAGGGGAAGGATTAGCTGAGGAGGTTTCACTTGGCCTTTCCAATAATAATAGCTCTTATTTTGAGATTGGAGGGATTAGTATTCAGGGCCAATATTTATTAACTTTTAGAAGGTGTGAGAATTCCCCATTCCTCAGTTCAAAATCACCCCGGTAAAAGGTCACAAGTCCCTTTGGGATTGCCTCAGTGAAAATTCTGTTTATACCTGGCCACACTACAGGGTCCTTCCTCAAAGGAACCTGGCATCTTTGTTAATTAAGGGACTCTGGGTTTCTGAATTGGCTTTAGTAAAGGAATTAGGTGAATCTCCATTACAGTGACTTCAGTTAGGTTTCTGCTCATCAGATATAAAATTTTTCTGCTTACATATTAATGGTTCCATTAATTCTTAGAGACTTGGTGATCATAGGCCACCACCAAAGATCCATGCAGTCAAAGACTCTGATTATCACTTCTTCCTGAAGGTTAACATGGTAATTGTGTTGACCGTGTCTTTAACAGTTAAGAATCTTCCACCTGGCCTCTACCAGGGTCTCAGTATTACTGCTGAAATCATGGATCCTGATTTTTCATTGTGGCATTTCCATCATCATCTCCAACCAACTGAAAACATCCACCAAAGGTTTTTTCAAGGATATCTGTGACCCTTTACTCAATGCCTTGATAAAAGTAAATTTTGTGGGCTCTTTTAGGGATGGTATGGATACAGCATGACTAAGCAGGATGCACATAATAGAGCAAGTCTAACATTCCCATCTCCATGAATCTTCACATTCCTTCCTCTACAGTATGTGAGGGAAGTTCTGGCATTTCAGCATATAGGCTACCAGCTTCTAGTAACCAATTTAGAAGAATTATCAGCTACTCAAGTCAATAAGTCACATCTGAATCACACATAAGTATTTGTCAACATCCTGTACTTCTTTGGTGCATAAGACGAGCAGATCATTTTCCTCTTAATCAGGGCTATGCTGAAATATGCCTCTTGTTCAGAGTTCTCAACCCCATTCATATCTGCCCCAATGCCCCATTTCATGTAGCAGGGTCCCAGTCCATCTCTACCAGTTCTCTTACCACAGCATAACAGATCTAAGTCTCATATTCAACTGACATCATACTGTGGAGGCTTTACCATTAGGCCCTGGACTTGATCTTCAGATGTATTTGCCCTGCAGCTAAAAGAGGTAAGTTTCTTCCAAGATGCCAAAGCAGCTTTCTGATTTTCTACTCCTGCCTTAAGTTTGGAATTGAAGGCTCCCTATTTGTCTTTTTTCCCATATATTCTCACAGAAGCAATCAGAACGAATGACACCATAATTTTAGTAATCATCACTATCAAAGCAGTTAAGTGCTAGAGATTGATCTTCCAATCCTGTACTCTCCATCACGTTCACTACTGATAGTTATTCGAGTAATTGTGATGCCACTCCATGCTAGTAGTTTATACCAGTGGCAAGTAGTTTATACCAGGAATCATCAGATATGGAATACCATCCCAGAAAGCAATGGTTTCTCTCCTGAGGCTACTTTCCATTCACCTACCTATCAGTGTTCTGGCAAGAAACTGCACAGAAAGAGAATCTAATGAAAGGACTATTTATAAAAATGAGGACAGAAGAAAAGGAATCAACAGGAGATAGAG